>JAOZGT010000016.1:209408-626875 GCA_035578325.1 Coelinius sp. EB29 | reverse complement strand
ATCAACGCAGAGTACTACAAAAATCCGGAAAATTCCATAGGGGAAAAAAAAATGATAATAATAATAATAATAATCTCTCAGAGAGACCAAAGGAAATAATCATAACTCTAATTATCTAATTCTTGAATCCTCAAGGCCGCGGTAATCACGGAGCTGAAAAAGAGCCAATAATTTCCCCCAAAAATATTAATTACCGGAGACATCGGAATTTGGCATTAAATTGAAAATAATCCCGAGATTCTCAGAATCAACGGACCGGGTAACCCAGTGAGGGAACGTGAGAGCGAGAGAGAGAGAAAAATCAACGCAGAGTACTTCGTCATACGCAATGATAGTGGAGAAATAACTCGGGACAATTAATTCAATTGTACTAAAATCGCGAAAACTTGCAAACCACTCGGCCGATCGTGTCCACTCGGATATTGCCGTGATCCTTAGGATCCACGGATACCACCTATGCATTTTCATGCATAAAGATTAAAAATTACCCCTGTAAACGAGAGGGTAAAACACGCGTGATTTTAAACGGCTAACTGTGCCGCTCAGCGCGCAACACTTACCGCCAACGCTCGTAGGCGCGGGGAACAAGAGGGGGTGAGGCAACTCACCGTACTCGAGCCCACGCTGCACGGTGAACACCGACAGAGAAGGAAAATGGCCGACTGCGCGTTGGAAAGAAACGCCGCGAGGTGTTTCCCTTTTACCTCGGGATTTTCATAAAAATAAAACCCTCAGGGAAACCCTATGATAGGGAAAACCACGAGAAAGATTCTTGTGAAGAATCAACACCTCAACCCACACAAATACTTATTTATCTCCCGATATATCGGGGAAAAATTGCGACGCACGTGGCTGAAGGCCAAGGTGGTCGACCCGTCGTGAGACGGAAAAGCCGGCGCCATTATATTAATGGCGCGGATAACACTCAGAAAATAATCCAAAAACTCACCCGTTTCGCCTTCTTGGGCACCTTCTTCACCATTCTATAGCTGGTGGCCTCCTCTGATCACACTAAACTTAATCCTCACACGGGGTGGGAGCACTTAAAAGTTGACCTGTCTTGACCGAGGTCAAGACGAAGACTGCCGAACTGGGTCAGTGTCGTGACACTGACCAGTTGGAAAAGTAGAGGGGAGGATCAGGATCATCCTGATCGGCGCGAGCGTGACACTCAGATAACTAACCCGCCCAATCCTACTTAGTTTTGAATTGGGGGAAAACTCTAACCCTAAGTAATTTACTCTAACGGATTCAGGGTTACCACCTCGAGTTATCGGGACGGATGAGAGTCCCAGAGGCTCGATAATATTTTTGGCGCCTCCCACGGATCGGTTCTCCGGGATCAATGGAATGTAGTTGACACAGAAAAATCGAATACTAAAAATAATGACGTGAACCGAATACAACCTGGTAATTCGCAGAGAACAAGGGTTGCGCTTGTCTCTCACGACCTTCCACCGAACCAGAAACATATCCAACTAATTCCATGTAATCCAACTGCAACTGGACCGCTGATATCTCAATCAGACCTAATCGATTTCCCGTGCGATTAACAAAAGGATATGTCCCATAGAAAGACCGGATGACTCTAATAGTTGGCCCTTCTTCTCGGTCAATCTATGGGTCCTCAAAAAAAGATAGCCCTGACAGGATATTCCTGTCCTCGGGAAGATAACCCCCAAAAGTAACCTTGATACCACCAATCGGGGAAAAATAACCGCACTCACGTGGAAAAATAAACTTAAATTCTATTTCTCTCTCTCACCCTCGTAAAATAATTTGGCATGGAGGATTGTTCTTCGCCGATTACTGTTGGATTCCAACGAACACCCCCACATGTTCGTTACAGGAGAAACACGAAATTTTGAAGGAGATGATTTACCAGTAGGGCATTGGATTTGCACAAGATACGATGGTAATGGCGATGTTCATATTTATGACAGTATGAACCTACAATGCTTGACTCAAATTCAAAGAGATTATTTGAATGCCCTTTATCGCTTTCCGAAAGAATACATATTTCACACAGTACAACAACAAACCAATGGCGTTGATTGCGGGATATTCGCTATTTTTTTTGCAACATTATTATGCTGTAATAAAGATTCGAGTGAACGAATTGATCACAATGTGGAACGTATGCGATATGATGTGTCATCAATGCTATTAAATCGGAGATTATTGGATTTCAATTCGCAACAAAGAATAATTGGCAATAATGATGATACTAAGAAAACAATGAATTCCAATACCGAATGCATTAACGTTTCGGATGATGGTAATAACATCCACCCAAATATTGATGGATGTAAAAATTCACCGATTAGGAAAATAATGGATTCAGATATTCAATGTATTTATATTTCAGATGATGATGAGAATATTGATCAAAATATTGCCAGGGGTAGATTAGCACCACTTTTCTGTGAAGACGATGATTATAAGTATGCCATAGTTATTGAACGATGTGAAGAAGTGGCGAATGACGGGTTTTATGTGCAAGACTATCATGTCAATTTTTTCCATGAAATCATGAACAAACAATTGGAGGCGCGCGGAATCTTTAATTTTGTGCAAGATGTAGGATTTTTGAGAGCCTTCCTATGCAATCTGCGCGAAATTCCCAGAATCTTGAGCAATATTCAGATTCTGTACGATGGGGTTATGCGCAATCGCAAAGGTGGGCCAACGCCAATAGGGCATTGGGTTTGCACCAAATATGATGGTAATGACACTATTCATATTTATGACAGTATAAATCGCGGATTCTTAACTCGAATTGAGATAGATTATTTGGATACACTTTATAGATTCCCTAAAAAATACATATTTCACACAGTACAACAACAGACCAATGGCGTTGATTGTGGGGTTTTCGCGATATTTTTTGCAGCCTTATTATGCTGCAATGAAGATCCGAGTGAACAGGTTGATCACAATGTGGGTCTTATGCGATACCAAGTGGCATCAATGCTGTTAAATCGAAAATTATTGGATTTCAATACGCGTCGACTTGAAATGTGGGTGAATTCTGACTTTCAATAGGTAGAAGAAAAAGTATTTGTTTCGATCTTTAATAGGTAATTATAGTAAGTATTCATGACTTTATTATTATACTTACTAGTCGCTCGAATATTGATTCTACGGAAAAGACGAATCAATGACAAGCCGCTACATTTGTCGATAGATTAGATTTCTATATTATTTTTTCGACGCCATTATAGATTCCTTTTTTCTCTTCATATATTAACTTCTTGGCCTGGAGGGACGAAGTTATTATAATGACCCCGAAAATGAAAAATGGAGTTGTCCTCAGATCTCCACGTTCCCTGACCTCTAGAACATTTTCCCAGTGATCCCACATGAAAAGAACATATCTCCGGACATGTATTTCGATTATATTCACTCATATTTTCGGCAAAAAAATGTCACATGCCAGATATATGCTAAATATAAATGTGCACACATATCTTAATGCGAAAATTTGACATGTTTCAAAATATATCCGAAATATATTTTCGGCGAAAAATGTCATATGCCAGATATATGCTAGGTATAACTTCGGGATGTATGCCATTTCCGTAAGGGATGTTCGTGTGTGTATCTGTGACCCAAATTTTACCCAATGTTTGCCCCAACCCAACAGTCCGGTTTGAATTCTGCTGCCGTCAATGAACGCGTATTCATGAAACTTACATCTGATTAGATTGTGAGTATGATTGTTTCCAGGTTCTCTGGCGAAAAATGGCCAAAAAATAACGAAAAGTGTTTCTTTTTTTTCACAAATTCGACCATTTCTCACGAAGAAACGATAGGATTCGTGTAGTTTTTGTCTCGATCGATACACTTTCATGCAACTCGAATCTGCTTGAAATTTCAGAGTAATCGTCTCACTCATTACTGAGTTATTCGGATAAAACTTTTGCATTGTCAATTTTTTCGGAGAAAACTCTCAGAACCTTTTTTCAGGTAAAATTATTTATTTATTTCCTATTTCATTTTTTTATGATAAGGCATAAGGCCTGTGAAATTCCGAGCCTATCGGGTCGCACCCACTATGGGAGCGAGCTTGCGAGCGACCAACAACGCACCACTTTTTTTTTTGTTTTTAAAGTATGTATGGGGTGATGAGAACCGGGAAGTTTTAGTTGTGAACCTCAATGGTTCGCTCCGACTTGAACGCATTCAAATTCGGGAGCGAGCTTGCGAGCGACCAACAATACTCCGTAGACCGGCCGCACCCCTAGTTGTTTTTTTTTGGTTTTTGCTTCCGAATGGAAGCATTGCAATCGTTCAATTTTCACATTTTCTAATTTTGCTTGAAAATGATGTAGAATGGTCTGAAACGAAAAAAAATGATGTTTTTAGCTCATGTCGGCATGTGCGCATGCTAATCCGGAGTTAAATCAAGGCCATTTTTTTGAAAATTTAATAATTAAACGGGTAAAAAAATTTCAAAAAATCTGAAATTTTAGTGAAAAGTTGGTCTTAGTTAGGACTAGTTCCGTGCCAAATTTCAGCGCGATCGGTCCATTAGTTTTTGAGAAATAACGATTTCTTTTTAAACCGTTTTTCGTGAATATCTCAAAAAGTACTCAACCAATTGGATTTTTTTTTTTTTCATGTTCGTCTTGATGCCTTCTATCTTAATCGCCCCATATATGCCAACGTATTCATGCTTAGTTTTCGAGATATGGCTATTTTTCTGTTTTGCAGAGAAAATCCTTGTAATCTCTCTAACTTGCGCAAAAATGGAGATATTAACTTGAAATTTGGTATGAAGGTGTCTCTTATAGATGCAATGTTTGCTATTAAAATTCAGCTCAATCGGACAATCGGTTCCGGAGATATTCAAGTTTGTATGGAAATGTGTTTTATTCACTATCTCGAAAATGACTTAACCGATTAAATTATTATGATTTTTTTTTAATCTTCGTCTCGATGTCTTTTATCTCAATCAATCAAAATATGTATATCCGTTCACACATAGTTTTCGAGATATCTCCATTTTTATTATTCAGTGAAAAATATACATATATTTTACTGAAAACTCTTGTAATATGTACCTGTGGGAACGAAGATACACAATTGAATATCATAACCATTTTGGAGTAGTCTTGAGGTTAAAATAAAATGTAATTCGAGAAATTTATTGTACCAATTTTCTTTATTCCAGTCGATCGGACAGCTTACGGCATGAATAATTCTTTTATAATTTTACTCTTCAAATTTTTCTATTCATTATTCTCTTTCCGATTCTATTTCTATTACTTCTTTCGATCCTAGGTCATTCCAGTAGGTTACTTGTCCAGGTCCGTATACATGCCATACGAATTCACTTGAATTTGGTTCTACATATCTTCCTGCTCTCCAGTTCTCCTGTATGGATTCTCTCTTTGGTATCGCATTTTCGATGTACATCAACTGTGGATTCAATTTCGTCCATTATTACATTATTATTACACGGATTTCTATCGGTGAATTGTATACCTGAGAATATCCATATTCTTTTCACAGTTCGATACGTTTATATTATAGATCTAGAGATTTCCAAGCATCGAATTTGTCAATTAAATATCTTGAGAAATATCCGGGAAAAGTCATAAATATTCAACTTCATTCAAATTACATTTTTCCAAGAATATATCTCGCTAGTTAAATGGCAAAGACGCATTTTTTCATGCGAAATCCATAGCACTGACGTGTGTTTGTTATTTAACTGACGAATTCGCTCCAAAACAATTTTTCCTTATGAATGAATAAATAATTGAAATTCGTCAAATTTTTGCAACGTGAAATAGATTCTTGGTGTAATTCTGAATGTGTACGAACTCGTTATGATAAAAAAAAAGGCGGTGGCTATTTGCACTACAGTGTGAATAACGCTGGTACACTCTACACTCCATACACTCCAAATTTAACTTAAAATGGGAGTGATTCACGCAGGCGTGACATTCCATTTTCAATTTTACGAAGGGTGATTCAAGCAAGGCTCTATGAGCTTTCACATGAGTGTTTCACGCAAAGAGTCGACGGCAAATAGCCACCGCCTTTTTTTAATCATTCTCTATGGCTGTGATAGTCTTCTGGGGAGGGCGGGGGGGGGGCAGGAATGTCTACACCTAAGGTCAAGGTTTCCTCACCTTCAGAACCAGAGTTATCAAGCTAGCAGACAATAGAAATGGCTAAATAGCCAATTTTAATTCGTCAATAATTTTTTTCATCATTCTCGGTGGCTGAGATAGTCTTCTGGGGGGCCCAGGACTATTTATACCCAAGGTCACGGTTCCCTCACCCTCAGAACTAGAGTTATCAAGCTAGCAGACAATAGAAATGGCTAAATAGCCAATTTTAATTCGTCAATAATTTTTTAAATCATTCTCGGTGGCTGAGATAGTCTTCTGGGGGGCCCAGGACTATTTATACCCAAGGTCACGGTTCCCTCACCCTCAGAACTAGAGTTATCAAGCTAGCAGACAATAGAAATGGCTAAATAGCCAATTTTAATTAGTCAATAATTTTTTTAATCATTCTCGGTGGCTGAGATAGTCTTCTGGGGGGCCCAGGACTATTTATACCCAAGGTCACGGTTCCCTCACCCTCAGAACTAGAGTTATCAAGCTAGCAGACAATAGAAATGGCTAAATAGTCAATTTTAATTAGTCAATAATTGTTTCAATCATTCTCCATGGCTGTGATAGTCTTTTAGGGGGGGGGGGGGGGCAGGAATGCCTATACCCGAGTTCAAGCCAGTGCAGGAGAGAACCATAAGAGTTACAGGGGGTTGGTGGCATCTATGAATAACCTTTCTGTGGTTTGTGACTGCATACGTGAAACACTGTCGTAATGTAGACTCTTTGCGTGAATCATTCACGTGAAAGCTCATAGAGCCTTGCGTGAATCACTCTTCGTAAAATTAAAAATGGAATTTCACGCCTGCGTGAATCACTCCCATTTTAAGTTAAATTTGGAGTGTATGGAGTGTACGGAGTATACCAGCGTTATTCACGCTGTAGTGCAAATAGCCACCGCCAAAAAAAAAGGTTTTTCCGGGTAGAAAATTATCGCAAAATTTCAGAAAGCAGCGGTCAGATGGGCTTCAAATGGAAGCGTCAATGTGCACATGTAGAAACGGATTTCAATGTAGAAAAATAAAAAAAAAGTACTCAGACGTATCCTTACTTTACGGGTGTAATAGTAACCAAGCAGGGATTTTATGGTTCCTCTGTCGTAAAATTTGACCCTCACGAACTTTTCTTCCCTGCCAGGAGGTCCGATTGAAAGGATTATTCCGGTGAGTTGGGTACCGTTTACTAACCTGAGTGGACGGAGTGCTACAGCTATCCCTGTCAAACTGTTGAATAATTTGATATTATGATTTCATATCTGACTATCAACTGCAAGTAAAAAAAATCTTACCTTCGGCTAGTTCCTTCTTGAACATTTTCTATGACACATGGATATTTCAAATGTATTCCCATCGTGTCGATTCTTATGAAGGGTAAATCGTGAAATAATTCCTGTCAATGAGTAGACAATCGAATGAATATACCAACAAGGTGAAAAAAATAGAGATAACTTCATGTCGTAACCTTAGTTTCGTTCCAGCTCATGGTCCTTACTCCTCTCAGAAAAAAATGGATAGGCAATTAAAATATCTCTGTCTCGTCCGAAATGCTTGATGAAGAATTTTCTGGACATTAATGATATTCTTTCTTGTGAAAGTAATGATATGAAAATGAAATAATGTTTCTAAAGAATGGTCGAGAGAGGCAATTTGCTTTTTGTTTTTAATTTTCAATGACAACATCGTCACAAAATGTAGAAAAATATAGGATGCTAAAAGTAGAACAGTTGATTGTCTAGGTTATTCGTATTCTCGACTAATTTCTAACCATTTGTTGATGGTGCGTCACTTCCAACAAGGTCAAGAATCAACTTCTCATTCTCTTATGACCATAATATTAATAAACTATTTCTCGCATTCTTTTTTTTATTGAAATTGTCATAATTTAGAGGAATACATGAATGTGCTCGAGTTTTCTTGTAGAATCATGAAAGACTGGAGTCATCACATTTTACATAAATACATAAATGAGGGCAAATTTCCTCTGTACAATTGATTGTAAAAATTTGATTTGGCAACAAATCATCAATTTTGCTCCACTCACCACATTTTACAATATAAGCGTTATAATGGCCAATAGAATTATTATCGATAACTTCAGAGTTAATAAAATTTACTACTCCAGCTAACTCATATGTAACATTTTTCACGTTAAACACGATCGGTATATTATTCAGTGGCACTTTTAAATGATGGTTTGAAGGACACTCAATGAAAAGACATTCATGGAATACAATAGATTGATTTACATTGTTATGATTTCTTGTACATTCAAGAATTTCATTCTCAATTTTTTTGATGGTGATGTCTAAAATGGTAAAGAAATTCTTGTAACCATACTCAAACATTGCAGCAATATCTGGCTCGATAATTAATTCATGGGAAACTATATCCACACATATGGGACAATTTAGATTGTAACAATTTTTCCCATGCTGCCAACGAAAACACGTGAACCTTAATCCAATGACCAGAACAACCGAAAACCAGCATTATTGTTACCTTCGTTCTTGCCCATTCAGTCCTCCTGTAACGTCAAAAAAAAGGAAATTCGGAATAGGGAACTCGACTCCGGGGAAATTGGCAGCTCATTTTCCATGTTTCCGTATTCTGGGCGCCAGCTGGATTTTTCCAACGCGGATCCAACAAACCGCAAAGATAACCATAACTCTAAGATCTCTAATACCAATTAACCCAAAGTCGCAAAAATAGAGAGAACGTAGGAGGGTGAATGACAAGGGTACGGTATAATCAGGTCGCTCAGGAGGCAGGTCGTAGAGAGGGGAGTGAATTCGCGGAGGAAGGGCAAATATTACTAATCACACCACTAATTTAATAATCGAAACTATGGAATAATTCTAAGGGGTCATGGGATTTACTCAAATAAAACTCGGAACACTATATTCGCTTTACGTGTTTCACTATTGCCCATTTTTCGGTATTTACAGAGAATAATCATAATAATAATATTTATGAAAATAATAATAACAATCCATGATTAACCGAAGACAGATCCGAACTGAGTTGAAACTGCGGATGCCTGTAAAATGAAGAAAAAAATCGAGGGAGAGTAGATAGCCGGGGTATGAGGATTGAACGAGAGTGAGCGAGACGGCGAGCGAGGACGGCCTTGGGCGTGCATGCGAGAGGGAGAGAGAGCGAGAGAGCATAAGAAAATGATACCGGCACAGCCCGAGTCCAGGGGAATATTTCGCCGTTTTGGGGGTTTTCCGATTAATGAGGGGGTTAAATAATTAGCGGGTTTTATTCCCCTTTAATTAGCGAGGGATTGAGCATCCGCCATTTCGGTTTTTTCCCTCAAAAACCCGAGATAACTTGGAATATGCCGCACGAGGTAATACGTGTGGCGCATGGCCTGTTAGGTAGCAGAGAGAGATAGCGTCAATTTCGAGAGACCTTTTCTCACATTTTCCATGACTAAAATTAGCGGAAATTAGGCCTCCCCTATGCTGAAAATTAGCGGGAAGAAATCTCGATGATTTTCCACAATTTATTAGGTAATTTTAAGTAGCAGAAGGGACATTCCCAGCGTCGGAAAAAAAAGCGAGATAACCGGTGGGTACAGTGCTGCGTCGCAAGGTAGAGAGAGAGACGCCATTGTTGTAAACTGAGCGTGGCGGACGGTTACGGTTTTTTACGCGAATTATTCACACTCGGACACTTTCCCGCACGATTACTTCACACTTAATTAACAGAAAATTGTACTCACCATTTTTCTGAAGTGATCCGGGCTGTGGAATCCCTCCAGGCAGGGTTGGGCAGGTAAATTACCTCATGTAAATGACATGGTTTTTGACCGGTCACAAACCAAGTAAATTACCTGATCGGTTTACGACGTTTTTGACATATCGAAAACTTATGTGGCGCCCTCTATCGGCTATCAATTGAGCTGTCATTTCATTTTCAATTCTACTTCGGATTGTTTGTTAGAGAGAGAAAGAGAGAATAACCAAAAGACAACGTATTAGTACGTTGAGTATATAATCCAAAGACAATTAGTCGTAATTTTTAATAAATCATCGTACAATGGACCCAGGCGGGAGACCTCCCCATGCCTATTATAACGAAGGAAATTTTAAGAAGGTGCAAGGTGGGGCACTCTGCCTTTTTTGCAACAAGGTACAGAAGAACACTGGTGTACAGCGACTGAAAAATCACAGGTAATCAGACAGATTATAAATAAATAAGAAAGACTTGAAAATTGGAATTAAAATCTTGACATTCAAATCGTCTATCCAACATCACAGTTGTAAAAAAATAAATTTTTATCCCATAACCTCATTTTGCTGTTTTGTAGGAGTGCATGCCAAAAGCGCCAGGCTACAGAATCTGCAGAGGAGAGTCCAGAGTTCAATATACCAGAGGAGGTATGCTAGATGTATTGATATGTCTACTGAGCAAATGTTCATTTATTTATTCATGTTTAAAATGAACAATAATCATATTCTTCGCTTATAGAACCAAAGCCTGCAGCTTGAGGTTCCCCCTCAGCTCCCAGCACTTCCTGACAGCGATAAAGAAGCACCACCGACTACTTCATGTATTGATACGACAACACCAAGCATAATGACGAGCTCATCAGCAGTGTCGCTCACACCATCTCGTCGTAAACGTCGAATGAACAGTTTCGTTGACTCTATTACTGACAAAGAACAAGCGATGTTTAATTTGTTACTGGCAAAGTTGATATACGCCCTTGGGCTTGATTTTTTTGTAGTTGAATCTACTTATTTCAAGAAGTTCATTAATGCAGTCAGACCAGCTTTCAATCCAGCAACTCCTGAAGATCTATCGACAAAATTGCTCTTCGCGGTTCATCAAGATGTCGAAACTTATCAGAATAAGTTTCTCTCCTTCAAAGACTGTATACTGATAATAACCAAATATAAAAAGCTAGTGGACGCGATAGAACCTCTTGCTGCTATCATTCAGACTGGTCAGGGTGCTAAATTATACTTGGATTCCTATGATACTACAGAGGCGCAACGACAGACTAATCTTGAAAGTGAGATCATATGGGAAGCAAAGAAAAAGGCTAAAGAGAAGTACAACATGAATATTTATGCTGTTGTCGTCGAGGACAAAAGGATGAGAGATAACTTGAGACAGGACTTACGGGACCAAGATAGTGTCCCTGATGTTTGGTACTTTGTTAATCAGAAAGCATTAATCAATTCTGCCGGGCAGGACATTGAAGATGGAGATGTAACTAGGAAACTACAATTGATTCTAGAAGAATTCGAATCATCAAACATGGTCGAAATGATTGAAGAACTCGGTGGGACCGCTTTAATCTACACTGCTGATGGATGGAGGGACGCAGCAAAAATGTATGCTCATTATCTTGAGAATCTAAAGCACCTGAAAAAGTGGTAACACTCGATGTAGTTCGCCTGGAAGGTAGAATTCTTGAATTATTCGATGCTGCATTTGAGAAGAGATTGAGAGACTTCCATGAACTGTTTAACACTTTGGAGAATCTCTCAGATCAGTGTGACAATCCTAATACCTCTCTGGCTGAGATCACCGAGGGTTGGCTTGAACTGGAGGAATCATGTGTGAAAAAAGATATAATCGATTCAATCGATTTTGATGATATACTCACTCCCCAGCTACTGGCTGCAAATTTCTTCCACTATCGTTATCATGGCCAACGTTTTGTTCCTCCAGATGATGACATTAGTGTTAGGATGCAAGAAATGACAGATTTTGTAGGGGAGGCTCTGGATCCAAAGGGTTTAGTATCGATGGGGTCATATCGAAAGAAGGAAGGGATTTTCCGCGGTCTCTTCAAGAAGAATTTTCCACATTCGTATACTTTTTGGGATTTAGCCAAGGAGTTTCATCCTGAGTTGAGCAATTTCGTGAAAAAATTACTTCGGGTTCCAGTGAAAACAATGGAGCTGGATTTCATCGACATCTCTGCTGATCAGCTAACACCTAATCGTTACCAAAAATACACCGATGTGCATCATCATCTGCGACTGCAAGAGTAACACTTCTTCCACTCATTCCTTCCCTCGGTTATCAAACGTTATCATTCGTAGTTTTCTTGTTCACCAATGTGTGATAAAAAGTATAAGTACAAAGTTATATGTTCTGTTGGATGTATGTAAAATATTATTATTGATAAGAAGGCCTGAGCTAGGATCTCATGTATCATATCGGTGAAATAATATTTTCTATAGAGTTTAAACTATGAGACGAATTTCATAATAAGATTAAAGAAAATGAAGATATGAGATTCTGCAAAGAACAATTTATTATTTTCCAGACTTCTTCCTACACTCAAAAAAATCTATTTACTATTTTTATTTATTTAATAATAGCAGATGGAGACTTATAATGCTCATCAGTTGTAAATATAGATTCGTTGACATATTTAGTTGTTTATATCCTAGACAGTGAACTTAATTAATTAATCTTCATCTTCCAAAGTATAATCATCGTTTATATCTTGCATTTTGAAAGCATAGTAGATTGATACGAGCTTCATAGAGCGTTCCACGCTCAAACGGTTTCGTAAATCCGAGTGGATGAAGGCCCAGTGGGAAAACAATCTTTCAATTTGCGCGGATGAGCTCGGAATGTTTAATAATTTCAGTGCTAATCTTGATAGAATGGGATAATATGCTTCCATTAAGCACCAAAATGCTTTAGGACATTGAATATTTTTCTTGAAGACTGCAGCAAATTTGCCTTTTTTATCTTTGTAATCCTGCAATCCTGCCACTTCTCCTTCACCTAATTCCTCTTCCAGAAATGAAACAACTTTGGAATTGAACTCTTCGAGGTGGGAAAATTTTTGTCCTCGGTAAGAAGGGTGTAAAAAATTAGCAACCAAGGCAATTGGCTGCAGGACTTTACCAAGGCGAACATTCAAAGTATCATCGACCTTATCGTCATTCACTGGAATTTGTGATGAAAGCCAGAGTTCTGCAGCATCAGCACTGGTGCAAGCAGATGCTTGACATTTGTTGACAAGCTCACATACAGGATCAAACATGACAATATAGTCTTGTAGTTGAGCTCCTAGTGTTCTGTCGTTCAGCAATCCGCGGCTCGTCTCCTTCAATTCAACAATTCCCTCGTCGACCAACTGATGCATGATATGAAGATTCTTCAGGCAACAGCGAAACGTATCTCTGTATGAGCACCATCGAGTATCACAAGCCAACATAATCCTGGTACCTCCACGTTTCTTCAACTCTCTTTCTGCACGAGAGCCTTTGAATTCCCGTAGTAATTTGTTTATGGATTCAGCAAATTTTTGATCAACAAGTGATTTTAACAGCAAATTGCCGCTGTGCGAGTCACAAGTCTTGTGCCAAACCTGCACTAGGCGACCCATCCGCATCATTGCTGAGGCATTATCACTGACAACAGCATAAACATCAATGTTAAACCTCTGCTTAGCCATTGGAACAGCTTCCTCAATCACTCTAGCTAATTCATCCCCAGTCTCTCGTATTTCACTAAAATCCCACGAGTTCAGGAACATGCTATTTCCATCTTCAGTCTGAAGTGTGCAAACTACATTCTTTGTATTTGCTGATGAGTTTTTCCATCCATCTATCAGCAAAACACCATTCACTGCTTCAGTATATTTTAATTTATTAATAATTTTGTCATGCACTTTATCCAACAGCTTCGTTGCAAGTTTTTTTCTCGATGGAACTTTATAGGATGGATTCAAAATCTTCACAAATGATTTGAATAACTCTGATTCAACTACATTGAACGAGATGTTGCATCCGAAGAAAAATTCGGCTAAAGCCAGATCAATGACATCTCTCTGAAAAAACACGTTATAGTTTTCCATTATTTATTATTTTTCTACAATTTTTTATGTCGTGTTTGTAATATTGAATTGTTACATACATTCAGAGCCTCTTTGCTTGCATCTCGTTGGCGATTCATCTTAAATTATTCACTGCGTATTATTTGGACCCAAAATGAAGTGAATTCCTTATTTCTTTTACTCATTAACTATCTAACTTTGATGAGAAAATGTAAATTTTAATTTGATTGTACGATACGATTGGTGATTCAAACAAATTGTGAGGTTAAGGAGGTTGTTATATCGGGGATTATGAGGATAAATAATAATTATGACTCCAGATATAGTTATTATAATACGATGGCGTGGATTTATTACAATCTTATCAATTTCGCATGTCTACACTTTGGTGGTGAGCAATGGAAGGAAGAGGAAAGGGAATATGGGGAATACGTCATATCCGTAGAATTATGGCGCGTTTTCATACATTTTTCAGCCATACATTACAACATTCCTCCCTCTTACTTCTGTAAGAATCTATTTCTATAAACTATGACTTGAAACAAATATATGCCGTACATATATGCCTAAATCACTCCAATCTTATAAGTATTAGTACATCCACTCTAAATCATTCCATACATAAAACTGTCACCTACAATTTAGTTGTAGTAGTCATAGTAAAATACAATAGTCATAAGAAAATCAGTCTTTACAAGTTTAATCTCTCTGGAGGTCGACGCACACGAGTTGATCGGCGTGGTGGTGGACTCACAGTCGGATTGTCTGAATGCAAGGCAACAGGAGTGATAGTGTCTTCTTCAGGTATGACATCATCGGGTGATTCAACTCCAATTTCAGGCTCGGGTGTGGGAGCCATTTTCTCTGGTATCACTGGATTTGGACATATTACTTCGAATGACCTTTCCATCTGTACTGGTGTCACTCTATGCCCATTGTAGGTTAAACAGGCCTTGAGTTGATCAGTATGTCTCTTCCATAGACGATTATCCAGAGTTCTCACCAGGTAAACTACTGGAGATAACCTTTCCACTACTGTGGCTACCACGAAATTATCACCCACGTGATTCGCTGCCATAACTTGTTGACCAATCTCAAAACTCCTTTCATGACTACCTGGTGCATAGAATTGTTGTTTAGCTTGCTGTCGAACTATTCGATAACGTAGATTTGGACGAATAAAATCCAACTTAATTCTCATTTTTCGTCCTGTCTGTAACTCTGCTGGGGTAAATCCAGTAGTACAATGAGGCGTTGCTCTATAATTCATCAAGAAAATTCTCAATGCTCTCTTTGCTGATTTACCAGACTTCATTAAGATTTTTAATTTATTCTTGAAGGTTTTAACGATATTCTCGGCAGCACCATTCGATGCCGGATGGTACGGAGGTGTTCGAATGTGCTCTACTCCATAAAATTTTGTGAAGTCCTCGAATTCTCTCAACGTAAAACTGGTACCATTATCTGTCACCAAAACCACAGGGATTACCCACGTAGCGAAATAATCTTCAAAAACCTCAATTGTACTCTCAGAAGTTATATTACCCATCTCACGAACATCAATCCACTTGGAATATGAATCTACGATTACAATGTACATTTTGCCATTGATTGGACCGGCAAAATCAGCATGTACACGGAATTGCGGACCTTCTGGCCACTTCCACACTGTCAAAGGATTCCTAGGTGGTTTACTTCCATTTTCCAAGCACAATAAGCACGACTTAGGAATTTGTTCAATGTCACTGTCAATATCTGGCCACCACACATATGATCTGGCCAATGCTTTCATCTTTACCACACCCATGTGTGATGCGTGCAGCTCCTTCAAGACCATTGTCCTCAGCGACGTTGGAACCACCACTCTATGACCCCACATCAGACAATCTCTTTCCACATGAAGCTCCAATTTTCTACACTCATAAACTTCTAGATCAGTCTTATTATCACTAGGCCACCCATTTAACACATAACTTATCACTCTTTTTATCACTGGATCATTATTACTTTCGCTTTTGACTAATTCACTATCAAACATGACAATTTCATCTTCAATAAAATTCAAATAACCATACTCATTCTTCTCAATCTCATTCATTTTCTCCCCACTTAATTGAAAAGCCCTTGAGAGGTAATCAGCACTAAGATTATCTTCACCTTTAATATATTTTATCTCAAAATTATACGCAGCAAGAAAAACTGCATATCTCTGAACTCTACTGGCTGCCATTGCTGGTAGCCCTTTCTTTTCTCCAAAAATAAAAGTGAGAGGTTTGTGGTCAGTTTCCAAAATGAATTTACGTCCATATATATACTGATGAAAGCTTTTAACCCCAAAAATTAATGACAAAGCTTCCTTATCTAGTTGTGAATAATTTTTCTCAGCTTTTGACAAAGCTCTCGAAGCATAAGCAATTGGTCTATTATGATTATCAATTACGTGTGATAAAACTGCACCAATACCAACCGGTGAAGCGTCACAAGTGACTATCAACGGCAATTTAGGATCAAAATGCACTAGTACGTCGCTTGAAACAAGTTCATTTTTAATTTTAACAAAAGCTCCCTCACAATCTTTTGACCACAACCATTTAACATCTTTCCTCAACAATTGATATAATGGACTAGCCATTTTAGAAAAATTCTTAATAAACCGTGAATAATAATTAGCGATCCCAAGGAATCTTTTCAATTCAGTAGTGTTCTGAGGAGTTGGTGCTTTGTAAATTACATCAATCTTTTCCTCCAGTACTTGAATGCCATTCTTATCAATTTTGAAACCGAGAAATTTAACATTATCTTTTCCAAATTCACATTTTTCTCTTTTTGCTGTCAGACCTGCTTCTTTCAATCTCATCAAAACTGTACGCAATCTATCATCATGTTCTTCTTTCGTGGAGCCAGATATAAGAATATCATCAAAAAAAGACACTACCCCATCAATCCCAGAAAGTATTTGTTCCATACGCCTCTGGAATAATCCAGGCGCGGATGCAACTCCAAAACACAAACGTTTGTATGCAAATAAGCCTCTGTGAGTTGAAATTGTTGTTAACAATTGTGATTTCTCATCTAACTCCACTTGTTGATATGCATGTGCTAAGTCTATCTTACTGAATAAAATACCACCATTTAACGTTGATAGCAAATCTTGAACTCTAGGTATTGGATATTTATCAACAATCAAATTTGGATTTACAGTGACTTTATAATCTCCACATATTCTAATTGCATTACTAGTTTTCAATATTGGTACTATCGGTGTACCCCATTCACTTGATTTGACTGGGTAAATAATATCTTCTTTGATTAAACGGTCCAACTCTTCATCTACTTTCTTTCTCAAAGCATAAGGCAAAGGTCTAGGCTTGTGAAAAACTGGTTTCGCATCAGGTTTAAGAATCAAGTTAAATTTTTCCATAGTACAACAACCCATTTTTCCAGACAATACCATAGGAAATTCATCCAAAATATCTTTAATACTATTAATACTGTGAATATCTTCATTTCTCATTAACGTAAGTGAAAATCCCAATGCCTTCAACCATTCTCTACCCACAATTGGGTCACTAGTTCCTGGTAAAACAAATAACTCAAGATGTTGACACACCTTATCATAACAGACTTTAACTTTCAAGATCCCCAATGGTACTATAATATCTCCATGATACGCTTTAAACCTTCTGTCAGTGGGAAACAACTGTAAGGTAGAGAATGTTTGATTTACTGTAAAAACTTTTTCACTAATTGCTGTAATTGGCGAACCAGAATCAATTTCAAATGTAATCTCCTTATCATTTACTAAAACATTCAAATATTTTGGATCTACTCGACATACTTTCTCAATTTTCTGTTCACACACCCCTTGATGCTCATCTACTGAAAATAAATTTTCTATCATTTCTTCAACATCATCAATATCATCAAGGAAATTTTGTTTCTCTTTTTTCTTGCAATCATTGTTCTCTTTACTACCTTGTGAACGAAAATTTCTATCTTTTCTATCATTATTGTTAATAAAATTGCCATTTTTAAATTTATCCTTATTTTCTGGGTTACTTTTACACATAACCTTCAAGTGGCCTTCTCTCTTACAAAAATTACACAAAAAATTTCGATAATGACAATTATTGGTACTATGACCATTTCTACCACAACAATGACACAATAATCTTCCTCGAGATTCTGTCCTTTGAACATTATTACCACTATTATATCGATTGTCCTTGATAAAATTTACCGAATTGTTTTTATTAATCTCACCAACATCACGCCTCGCTGCTTCCATTGCACTGGCAACTTCTATTGCCCTGACATAACTTACACCCTTCTCTGCTAGAAGTTTCCTCTTAATTGACTCATCCTTTAAACCCCAGACGAATTGGTCCCTCATATTGCTCATCAGACTTTCTCCAAATTCACAGTGTGTGGCGCACTGCTTCAGATTAGCATCAAATTGGTTTATCGTTTCTCCAGGCTGTTGACGACAATCCTTAAATTTGTATCGTTCAGTTAAAACATTTGGTTTAGGTTTAAGATTAAGAGATAATGCTGTTTTCAGCGAATCAAGTTGTACAGTTGCTGGTTTATTAGGGTGACAAAGACCCCTTATTAATTTATAACCCCATTTACCTAATAATGTCAGGAACAGGCTTACCTTTCTATCCTCCTCAACATTATTTGCTATCATATACTGTTCAAACCTTTCATACCACAAGTCAAAATCTTCACCCTCAACCAATTCCTAGAGCGTTCCAATACATGCAGTTGGGACCATCATAATCTGCTGACTGCCATGAGCGCCCTGTACTCCTCCCTGTTTCTCAGTCCTTTCAAATCTAAGCTGTAACTCTGATTCTTTCATCTCGAACATGTATTTCTCGATTTGCCTCTGCTTGTAATTTAGCTACCTCGTCGAGATGTTTTTGCCAATCTTGATTGGGCATCGTGGACAGTCTAACCTCTCAAAATCACCGATTTTTCTTTTTCCTCTTATTACGAAGTTATGCACTTCAGACCAAAAATATTTACCTCGTCGCCAATGTTATATCGGGGATTATGAGGATAAATAATAATTATGACTCCAGATATAGTTATTATAATACGATGGCGTGGATTTATTACAATCTTATCAATTTCGCATGTCTACACTTTGGTGGTGAGCAATGGAAGGAAGAGGAGAGGGAATATGGGGAATACGTCATATCCGTAGAATTATGGCGCGTTTTCATACATTTTTCAGCCATACATTACAGAGGTTTATGACACTTTTCGACAGTTTTTGACGCTCTATAGGTAAATTACCGTTTTTGACCATGTCACGTCGAAAAGGCCATCTGCCGAGATATGCCCAACCCTGCCTCCAGGTACGGTGAAAACTGCGTATTTTTATTCTCTCGACACTGTGGGGTTTTACACGTGAGGTAGCCGGGCGAATACTAATGGCTCTCGCGTGGTTCCGCTCGCCTGTTGCGTGGTGATGAGGGAGACGTAACTCTCGGGCGATCCGCTAGGGGCATGCAGGTAGCCTAGTTACCGTGGGGAATACATGGCGGATAGCGCGCGAGGTTTGATTCAAACGTGGCCGATAACTTTGAAGGGATTTTCATTAAACGTACGACTCTAGCGGGGGATAATGATAATTAATGGGGGTGAGAGGTATCGAGCGGGTGTTGGCTCTATTTCACAACCGGAATTATCGTAGCAATTCTTAGGGAGCACTCTCCGGAGAGTAATCAAGAAATTTCATAGATAACGTCAACCATAACTGAAGCCCTGGCAATCCACACAGAGAGAAGGGGCTAATTTCTTCTGCATGGCCTTCCAACGGAAAAATCCTGACATTCTCGCGACTAAGGGAGCGCGAGCATTTCAACTCGACCTCTGTACTTCTCCTAATACATGGCCCAAGAGAATGGACCGAATTCACTGGGTGGCACGGTATATTGGCCCTGATCCGCGGTAAACTCGGGTTCTCAACGATATTTACGTGAAATCCTCTCCATGAGGTGAAATAAATGAACGGGATGACTAGAGCAAAAGCTAAAAGATAGCAAGTCGGGATCTTGAAGGGGTTGGATGTCTTTCCCAAGCAAAAGATAGAAAGGGATAGTGAGCATTAGAGATAGGTGGACGGTTCCACGACGAGACGGAGCAGTATTCGGGGTTACAGATATCCGGGAGATAGCTGGAGGTAGCGAGGGTTAGGATATTCACCCTCTGCCTTACCTGTTTACTAGTTTGGGAGTAGGGGAAATGACGGAATTCCTAAAATTTCGTCACAGACCCCCTCCCCTTGCTGTTCCTTATCGGGTATGGTCTTCCAGGTTCGTCGATCATGTCCGGTGTTGTTTCTGGATCTGGCGGGTAGGTCCCTGAAATTGGTAAGAATCGAACCCACGCCCTGAGACCCTTAAAACTATTGGGTTAAGGCAAAAGATAGTAGGCAATAGGTACAGTTTGACTTGTTTTATTTATCATAAATAGAATACAGTTTAGTCAGTAGGGAGCACTGTCTTATCCTAGCGTAACATACATATCACGGTTGTGAGGAGGTAGCGATGTAGCATCACAGTCTTTTCTCTTCTGCAATTAGCGACTGGAGGATAGTCGTCGCTGGAGTCCTGAAGAGGATTGAACGAGCGACTCCAGGTTTGGTGGTAGCTGGGCTTACGGGGACTTCCACCTGCCATATTCATCATACTCTGGGGGATAGGGCTCCCAACCGAGCATAGTCGACGGAGCGGTAAGGTGAGGGCTCACGACCTCTTCCACGTCCTCTTGCGGCAGGAGGGTGGTACGAGTCTTCGTCCTCTTGACTCTGTGGTGGGTGTCTCTCCCAATTTCCCCTTGCCTGAGGTAGCGGGGGGTAAGGGTCACGCATTGGAGGTAACGGGGGAGCGTACTGCTCCCAAGGACCTCTGTGTTGAGAGAGCGAGGGATAATCTCCCCTACGAGGTGATTCCTCCCTGTCGTCGAGGCAGCCCCTTCTCTTGGAGTAGGTAGCGTAGGGGTCCTCGTAGGGATCTTGGTATCTGGAGGGCTGAGGAGGGTTACGAGGGGTGTACTTCTCAGCATACTCCTCCTCATAGGTATAGGAGCTATGCTCCTCGGGGTACTTCTCCTGTCGATACTCCCCCATTCATAAAAGGCCAAATAAATTAATGAACAAATATCCAGGCAACTGATTGATTGACAATAACAATATAGTATGCAATAATAACGGTAAGAAGAGCAAAGAACTAGAGCAGGTCTGTGAAACTGTGGCGCACATACATTTGATAATATGGTATGTGCGACCCGAAATAGAGCACACAGCAATCAAAATATGGCTTGTGTGACTCAAGAGAGAAAGAGTGCACATATACTCAAAATATAAAATATGTGTAACTCGAAAGAAGAAAAGACATCAATGGGACAAGAGCTCTAAACCACGCTGACTGTCGTCGATGATGCGATGTTTCTCGGTTACAGTTGTCTGTTCGTATTCCCGCAAGGGAATATCCCCTCACGAATGGAGATGCCAACTGTATTTGAACGTAAAACCGAGATGATTCGTGCCGAAGACGCGGGCGAGGGGAAGGGAGCTTAAGTCGGTGTTACCAATGCTCATCTTTCCCTGAGGGGGGGAAGGTTGTAAGTAGCTGCGGTTCGCAACCATTGAACGTACTAAAGAGGGGGAGGACCTTGAACAAGTCCTCCACCCAGCCAGGTTCTGACGCTCAGAAAGGGCCTTCGGGCTCTCTCGTCCACATCAGTCAGTTGCCAAGCAAAATTGTCATATTTACAGAATAATAAGTAAATAAATAAATAAATAAATAAATAAATAAATAAATAAATAAATAAATAAATAAATAAATAAATAAATAAATAAATAAATAAATAAATAAATAAATAAATAAATAAATAAATAAATAAATAAATAAATAAATAAATAAATAAATAAATAAATAAATAAATAAATAAATAAATAAATAAATAAATAAATAAATAAATAAATAAATAAATAAATAAAATAAATAAAGGGAGACCAATGTGTCTCCCATGTCACGTTAATCGAAATTCTTAATAGTACGGATGGAGGGGCGAGGGAGAGGTGGGAGCATTGATCAAAATACCCATGCTCTCACAAAAATTTTTCTGCGGAAATTTAAAGCAATACGATTCAAAAAGAACTACGAATGGGGGAACTTTGAGATGCCAAAGAAATAGTTAGATAGGAAAAGGGTCCGAAGAACCTACACAGTGATTGAGGCACACTGTAACGTCTCCGAGTTGCCACCCTTTGATGGTTCATATTCGATGAATGGGCACCGAAGTTGCAACCTCCCTGCCCTCTCCATTCGGAAGCAAGGGCCAAAGGTAACTTAAACTTAAACTCAAACCGGGAAATTTAGAATCATGAAAATGTGATGCCACTACGCAGAAAAATTTGATAAAGTATTGGAAAATAAAGGCCGGAGAGCCACAACTGCGCCAACGACTCCTAAAACCCAATGGCACCCATGTTTCTTCCCAAGGTACGGTCGGACTGGCAAGCTAATTGATACTTTCTTCCCAAGGTACTGTCGGACAGGCAAACTAATACCCCCCATTTATTTCAGCTCCCCTTTTTATCGCGCCGTCGGGCCTTAAGCGAAATTATTATGATGGTACAAAATAATAAAGATATGTTTACGGTGCAGGGGGTCGGATACCCAGTACCGGCGCCAAACGGGGGTGGGAAAGCGGGCTCCGCGGTGTCGTCATCCAGCGACCGCAATGTTTCTCTTGTTCACAGGCCACCGAGGGAACGTCCCGCTCGGGCTGATGGCATATCAGCCTGTGCGTTGGCGGTGCCCGCGGGGGTTCGTAGTCACTCCCACTCCAGTAGATGTCGGGCACCGCAAGGTTCCAGTCTTTGTGCTGTCAATACTCGATCAGGAACGTCGGGCGTGGGTACCCAGCCATCTTCAGCAGCTGGGGCCAAAACAGTCATGCGAGACTGTAGTGTTAGGGCTAATAGAATAGACACTGACGAACCAGTGGATATTACACCCCAAAGTGCCCGCACAGCACACACACTCAAACCCTCCGGCACGATTAAAATTATCCAACTAAATATGGATCGGTCGAGTACGGTTGCTGCCGAAGTACAGCAACCCATTAGGAAAAAAGAGCTAGACGTGCTACTCTTACAGGAGCCATATGCTCAATTGAAGGAAGGTAGATGGCGAGTTGCGGGCCTAGGATCCGGAACTCAAATAGCGGCCATACACACAGGGCAACCGTGGGCGGCCATCGGGGTCTGCAACCCAAATTATAACATTTTATTCTTAGCTCACCTCAGCACGACCCATACGGTCTGCGCGGAAATAACCGCGCCAAATTTCACATTCTATGTAGTATCTCAATACTATCAATTTAAAGATCCGCGAGAGACGTACCTTCGGGAATTAGCGGAAATCCTACACTGCCTACGAGGCAAGCGGGTAATTATAGGCATGGATTCGAATACGCATCACCCCCTCTGGGATCCAAAGGGAAATTGGAGTGAAGAAGCGGACCTCTTCGAAGAATTGATAAATTCGGGTGATCTAACGGTATTAAACAAGATGAACCAAGGTCCAACGTTCCAGGGTCCACTTGGGGATTCTTTCATTGATGTAACGCTCGCAAGTCCTTCAATAAGTCAATTCACGCACGGATGGAAAATACACAGAGATTGGACCACGTCTGGCCATCATCTGATAGAAACCCGCCTCAGTGGGCCTGGTGCCTCGACAAAGAAAAATGATCCTGAGGAGGAGGAGGTGGAAGGTCGCAGGAGGTTCCGGTTAGATCAAGCCGACTGGGACAAGTTCGCTGAGTCCCTCAAAGGGGATTCATTGACGAGGTTGCAGGATCACAATATCGACTCCGCGGCCAACGTTGAAGAAATGGCACGGGTCTTTACGGAAGTAATAATAAAAGCGTGCGAGGACTCGATGTCCAGGAAAAAGCCATGTAGGAAAACAAACCCATGGTGGACCCCTGAATTAAGCGAAAAGCGCAGAAAGGTACATATAGCAAGGCGAGTAGAAGAAAGAGAGCGAGATCCTGTAAGGCGAGTGGAAAAATCACGGAAGTATCGAGCGATTAGGGCCAACGACAAATACTCCATACGAGGAGCTAAAAGAAAAAGTTGGGAAGCGTTCGTTACGAAAACGGGCAATAAAGAACCGTGGTCGTATAATTATAAGGACGTGGCGGATAAGCTTAGGGTTAGAACGGTCCTGAGCTCACTTCGTAATGGTGACACAGAGACCACGGGAATGAGAGAAACGGCGGAATGTCTTCTAAAGACACATGTCCCGGACGACGACCCAAATAAAGACGATGAGGAACAACGCGCTATCTGAAACGAGGTACGCGAGCTCGCCCCACAAACACCGGACGCGACACACTTTACTGCGGCCCAAATTAAAATCGCCATTAGTACAATGCTCAATGACAAAGCACCCGGGTGTGATCTCATTGAAGTTCGTGTGCTCAAAGAGACATTTAAAGAAATCCCGGAAATATTAGTTAAAATGTTTAACGCATGCCTCGACAAAGGTGTCTTCCCAGCGGTCTGGAAAGTAGGCTCATTAGTTACCCTCCTCAAGGGGCCCGGAAAAAACGTAACAGACCCTAAATCATACAGACCGATCTGTCTCCTATCGGTAGTAGGGAAGCTATTCGAAAAGCTCATCAAGATCCACCTTGACGCAACGTCGCTGGCCCCGGGCAAAATCTCCGAGCGTCAATTCGGATTCCTCCCCGGAAAGTCGACGGAGGACGCTATCGTGGAGATGCGTCGGATGGTCTCTAATTGTGAAGACGATTATGCTATTGGGCTTCTCTTTGATATCTCCGGAGCCTTCGACAATGTATGGTGGCCGCTCGTGCTGAAAGCTCTAGCAGACCGCGACTGTCCAAAGAACGTTTTTAAAGTAATGCAGAGCTATTTCGAGAATCGGGAAGTCAAAATAGAATGGGGCGAGGAAGAGGTTACCAAGCAGGCGTCAAGGGGCTGCCCACAAGGGTCGGTTCTTGGACCTATCTGCTGGAACCTCATGTTTGATGGTCTCCTCAAGACAATCGAGGAAAAGTTCGGCAAAATAGAAGTAGCCTACGCGGATGATCTTCTAACAGTTATAACCGCGAATTCAAAAGTAGAATTAAAGACAAAGAGTCAACTTGTAGTTAACCACATAGTAGAGTGGTGCAAATCGGCTAAACTCCAATTATCGAAAAGTAAAACGGAAGCGATTTTTCTAAAAACGGGATGGAAAAGAAAAGAACCGGTTGGGAAAAACGGCAAAAACGGGAGGATAGATAGGAAAGCAAAAGGCCGAAATAAACTCAAAAAACTGCATGATAATCCACCGAGGATAGAAATAGAAGGCGAAAAGATTCAATTCAAGAAATCGGTCAGATATCTAGGAGTTCACTTTGACAGATATCTGGCAGTAACATCACACGTTAACCACATAGTGGAAAAAACCGGGAGACTCTTCGGTAAGCTTAAGCGATTAGCAAAGACCATATGGGGTCTTAGATTCGGGGCTCTTCGAACGGTTTATCGTGGCGTTTATGAACCGGTGGCAGCGTATGCCGCAGGATGCTGGCTGGATCGCTGCAATGAGCACGATCATCGTAAACTCAGGGCAGCACAGCGTAGTGCCCTGGCGACGGTCACTCACGCATACAGAACCGCCTCGTTGGAGTCCTTATGCGTAGTAGCGGGAGTTTTACCAATCAAACTCCTCCTCCAGAAAAGGGCGGCAAGATATAAGATTAGGGTAGGCGAACCGGCTACAATCGGGAACGTAGTAATACAGCCACCACGAAGGGTGCAAAGAGCGGGAATCTGGGGCGAACGAATGCCCACGGTGGAAGAAGAAGATAGGGACGATGTAGGAAGCGATGATAATAATGGCGAAGAAAATATTCAAAATATAAATCATAATAGAGGCGACAGAAACGAGAATGAAGATGATAGGGACAAAGTTCTAGATCCGGTAGAACAAATCAAAAAAGAAGTTAGAAAGCTCTGGAAGGAGCAATTCGAGACAGCGGATACGGGTCGGACAACATTTGCGTTCTTTTCAGATGTCTTCAAAAGACTCGATGCTACGTGGGTTAGCACGAATTATTATACTGCACAGGCACTGACTGGGCATGGGCAATTCCGGACGTTTCTTCAAGACCGGGCCCTTGCTGATGGTAGTGACTGTGAATGTGGTGCTGGCGAGGATAACGTCAAACACCTCATTCTTGAATGCCCAGAGTATGAGCCGCAAAGGCAAAGCATAAATGAATTTTTCGGAAACAATATGAATGAATGGCCCTCAGTGGCACAATCATTAGTCTCATCGAAAGAGGCATTTGAAGCGTTCTCCAATTTCTGTAGAGAGTGCCTTTGGCTAAAGAGTGAGTTCTGGAATGCCAAAAAGGCACTCGAGAATGAACAAATGAATGAATGAGTAAAAGGGGCAATTGCTTAGGGACTTTCATCATGTAGAGATTTAACAATCCTACACAAAAGCCAACCAAATCCCCGTGAGTCGGAAGCGGTGGATTATGAGGCTGGGGTCCCTGAATTCTTCTCAGGATAACCTCAGTTTCGGTAAGCTATAGATTAGAGTCAAAACAAAAACCTTCTCACTCTTTGAGACTCCACTCCTTCAATCCCAAACTTTCACGAATCTGAGTGTCAAGCGGACACAATGGACCGCCGCCCCGAGGCACCCCGTGGGTGTGGTGCCAGTGTTATGGAATTCCCCCCTTGGAGAACGGGTGTTCTCTGAGGGGTGACCTGTAGCAGTGTCACTGCAGCAAAGCGTCCACTGGCAACCCGTTCTAGCCAGCAGATCCGGATTTTTCCGAGCCCGACCTTGGTCGTGGGGAAGCTAGAAGCCCATGCTCTATGGCCCTCGAGGCTGGAGCACTTTTACAAAGGGTGAAACAGATCCCTCTGTCGATACTCCCCTTGATGTTCGTATCTGTAGTCGGATCTGGAACGGTAGGGTTCTTGACGAGGTGCTGACTTAGCTGGTGGGTCTTGGTGGGGTGGTGATCTGGCCAGGGGTGCTCGACGAGGTGGGGACTGAGCTAGTGGGTCCCTGCGAAGTGCAGTTCGAGCTGGGGGTCCTCTACGAGGTGGTGACTGAGCTGGTGCTTCTCGGCGAGATGGTGACTGAGCTGGCAGGTCTCTGCGGGGTAGGGTTCGAGCTGGGGGTCCTCTACGAGGTGGTGACTGAGCTGGCGCTTCTCGACGAGGCACACTGACTACGTCCCAGCGAGGTTCTCTGGGGGATAAGGGAGGAGGGGGATAGCGGCCCCGTCGAGGCGATGGGGATGATTCCCGAGGCTTGGGAGGTAGACGAACACTTTGACGAGTTTCTTCACTGGGGTCCCTTCGTGCCTCTCGACGTTTGTCTTCTCTAGGACTTCTTCGTCCTGTAGCTCGTACCCTTTTCATTGGCTCCTTGCGTGGAGCCTTGGGGCGTTTGGCACTGATAGAGGTAACGGTCTGGAGAGATTTCCTGGGCACATTTCTTCCCAGTTCCTTGATATACAGCCCTTCTGCCCTCCAGGCAGCGCCGCAATTGGGGCAAGTCTTCTTGGTGCACCCGTGGGTGCCACATGAGAAACAAAACTGCTCGCCTGTTGGATTTGGGCAGTTACGATGGTCGTGCCCATCAGTCGAGCCACAGTCAAAGCAGTGTGGGACGAAGTCCCAATCTCCAGGAATGGGGCGAGGAATCACTGGGGCATGTGGCTGAGCAGGTGGAGGTATCGACTGGGCTGTTTCCACGACTTCGAAGGAGAGGGAGGTGTCGGGGGTAGGCAGCATGACGACGTCTTCATCCTCGGTTGCCTCTGCCCACGAATAAGAGGGGGTAGAAGCTCTGGGTCCCAGGCGGGCGTGTACTGGAGCCTTCCGGGGAGGTGAGGTAACGACCGAGGCGTAGCTGGGTCGGGTGTCCCGGTCAGGTGAAGGTAGCGATTGGGTCTCACAGCTGACGTCCATGGCGGAGGCTGACCTCGAGCCATCCTTACTGGTTGGCGTGGGTGGAGGGGTCTCTTCCAATACCACGTCAGGTAGCGGCTGAGTGTTAGAGAGCTGAGGGAGCTTGGTAGGGCGTCTGATAGCCCCCCTGGAGGTGTCAGTCGTAGGAGTCGGTGAGGGTCCTGCGGCTGCAATCCCACTTGAGATCACGGTGGGTCTCGTGTGTGTCGTCTTCTCCGGTGTGGTGCTGGTAGACTGCGCTGAGGTAGCGGAGGTAGTGCTGGTGGACTGAGTGGTGAGAGCTTGCCTCGGGGTGGTGAAGGTAGCGGGTATTCCCGTGAGTCCCGAGGTACGAGGGACTGAGGAAGCTCCGGGTGCCGTGGTAGGTAGAGTGTGAGCCGGTTCATCGGCGGCTGCCATGTCACGAACGTCCTCCGTCAAATCCATTTGGACGAAGTCGTGATCAGGCTCCGGAGTTGGAGCAGGTGGTGGAGGTGGTACGAAGGGAGCGAGAGTGAGTCCTCTTAGCTTCTCGATCGGAATGGACACTTTTATAGATGGCCTGGTAGGTAGCGGGAGGCTCACTTTGCAAGGCTCGTTTGAGATAATGGTAGCGAGCGCCTTGGGGAGTTCTTGTGCTGTGTCCTTATCCTTATCCTTCCCCTTAGTGGCTTTACGTGAGACGATGGAGGTAGCCGATGATTGGGAGTCTGACGAGGAGTCCGAGGAGCTTGAGCTGGAACTGGATTGGTTGGAGGTAGCGCTGGCATCTTCTCCTCCCCTTGGAGCCAGGAATCTCGGGATGACATTGAGTCCGGTGCAATTCTGGATGGTGGCTACGAAGGCGTCACGAAACCCTGGTGCTTTAAGGTCCAGTCTCCAAATTTGTAAAGCGAAGGAGGCTAGGGGGGCCCAGAGGGTGGCACCCACTTCTTGTTCAGGACATTCTTCCATCACCACTTCCACCAGTTCGGCGGGAATGATGTCTCTCTCATATTCCTCGTCGGAGGCCATCACTTGGTCTTGTGACTCGGTGATCACGAGAACTGGTATATTTGAGGTAGTCGAGGTAGCGTTGGACTGTCGATCTAGTGGCTCCAACGGATCGTCTGCTAGTAGCTGATGGACGTAGCGGGTGGTTGGTCTGGAATCCTCCGGATGTCGTCCAGTCTCTCCAGAACGACTACTGCTTCTTTCTCGGTGGTTTCTCCTGGTGATTCGTTCTCCTGGAAAAGGTAAACGACGTTAGAGTGAGTTGTCGGAATAGGGGGGTATTAGATAGGTAATGTCTCACTCGCGCCTATTGACGTAGCTGGGTCTTACGGTTTCGGGGTTAACTGAGCTTCCGGCCCAAGGTAGCCCGATCGTCGGGGTTCTGACGTCACGGCCTATTGCTGTTCGAGAGGTAAGCGGTAGGGTTTCAGGTCTTGGATGGAAGTCTCGCCTTTTGGCCTATCGGCTAAATCCGAAATTTCGTATCTTGTTCGAGATATTTTCCGCGTGATGATGAACGGACCTTCAAATTGTTGGACTAAGGCTGCGGAAAAGCGCTTCGCGGCGTTAGATAAGGGGTGAGCTTTACGGAGCACAAAATCGTTTTCGTCGAATTCGCGATCCCGGTGGCGTAGATTGTAGTAATGCGCTTGACGGGTCTGCGCTTCTTTCAAGGCATGTGAAGAAGCTCGCCGGAGGGTTTCCAGCTTTCTCATTCGATCCACCCACTCGCCGGGTGGTCGAGGAACGATTTCGAGATCTCCCTTTAAGTCATGCCTTAGAGAGATAGCAGAGCGAGGTTCTCGACCAAAATTAGCGAAAGCCGGGTTGCTTTCGAGGGAGCTATGATGTGCGGTATTATACGCGTAACGGAACTCGTGAAGGTGAGTGTCCCAGTGACGCTGGTCCTCCTCAGTGAATGCGCGTAGCATCATCTTCAGGACCCGATTGACCCTTTCCACGGGGTTTGCCTGAGGATGATATGCGGGGGTGGTAGTCTGTCTGAGGCCCGTCTTCTCGGCTAAGGCCCGAAGGTCCTTATTCACGAATTCAGTGCCGTTATCAGTTAGCAGGACACGGGGCGTTCCCCAACGGGAGATGATTTCGTTACTGATCACTTCCGCGATTTTCTTCACGGTGGCACTACGTAAGGGAACGACCTCTACCCATTTGGTAAAAAGGTCCTGGAGCACGAGAACGTAGCGATATCCAGAGGTACTGGGGGTGACTGGTCCCATGATATCAGCGGCTACAGTCGTCCAGGGTTCTTCAATGACTCTGTGGCCCATGAGGCCCGCCGGTGCTGCTTGTTCGACTTTGCACTTTTGGCAGGTGTCGCACCGACTTACAAACTTTGAAACGTCCTTTTCCATCCCGGGCCAGTAATACTGTAGGGAGACCCTCTGATAGGTTTTTCTGGCGCCTAGGTGGCCAGCTTGAGGTAGCGTATGGGATTCTCTGATAGCTTGGGGACGGAGCTCGCTGGGTAATACCAGCTTCCAGGCGTCTAAGTCTTCCACTTCTAGAGAGATAAACCCATTAGGGCGGTGTACGTAAAGTCGATTTTCGATTATCTTGTAGTCAGGGAATCTTTCCGGGGCGCGCTGGACGTCCCGATATCGTCGTAGGTACCACTTATCTTCGGTTTCGTTTAAGGTAGCCACAGTCTCATCGTTCGGGGAGTCTGCTTCGGGGGCTCTAGATAGCGCGTCGGGGACGTGATGAAGGGAGCCTTTCCGATGCACTATCTCATAGTCATACTCCATTAGTCCTAGCGCCCAGCGGGCGAGTCTACCCGTCGGGTTTCTCAAATTATTGAGCCAACGTAAACTGCTATGGTCGGTAATTGCTGTGAAAGCATACCCCTCTAGGTAGCACCGGAACTTCTTAATCGACCAGATTACTGCCAGGCACTCCTGTTCAGTCACGGTGTAGTTTTTCTCGGCATCGGTTAACGCGCGGCTCGCATACGCTATGACTCTTTCGACCCCATCGATATCCTGGGTCAAGACAGCCCCAAGCCCAATACCACTGGCGTCGTTCTGGAGAACGAACGGCTTGTCGAAGTCAGGGCACGCTAGGGTAGGTGCCGAGGTAAGGTGGGCTTTGAGGGTAGCAAAAGCCAAATCTTGATCACTGAGCCATTCCCACAGTTGATTCGATTTTAATAGGCGAGTGAGCGGTTCTGCAGTCGTGGCGAACTGCGGGATGAACCTCCGATACCAGGAGGCCATTCCCAGAAATCTACGGAGCTGTTTCAGGTTCTTCGGCGCTGGGTAGTTGAGCACCGGGTCGACCTTTTCGGGGTCTATTTATAGCCCCGCACTATTGACTAGGAAACCAAGGTAGCGTACTTGCGAGCAACAGAACTCGCTTTTCTCCCGGTTCACCACCAAATTAGCGTCCTTGAGCTTCTGGAGGACTTTCTCCAACCAAGTTAGATGCTCTTCAAAGGTACGGGTAACGATTATGATATCGTCGAGGTAAACGAAGACGTTCGGGTACATTTCAATCCCAATAATCTTATCGATCAGTCGTTGGAAGGTAGCGGGTGCGTTGGTCAGCCCAGAGGGCATTCGTTTGAACTGATACAGTCCCCGTCCGGGCACCACGAAACTAGTAATCTCCCGTGACGCAAGGTCGAGAGGTATCTGGAAATATGCCTGGCTCAAGTCTAAGGTAGTGATATATCGAGCTTGTCTCAATTCATCCAGAATGCCAGACATGTTAGGGATCGGGTAAGCATCGCGTTTGGTAACAGCATTCACCTTCCGGAAATCAATGCAAAATCGGTACTTCCCATTTGCCTTTTTAACCATTACGACTGAGCCTGCCCACGCATTCTTCGATGCTTCGATAATATCAGTCGCGAGCATTTCGTCCACTTCTTTCCACATTATGTCCCGTAACTTGGGAGTGACGTGGTAGGGCTTCTGGGTGATTGGGGGACTATCCCCAACGTCGATATGATGGGAAGTTAGCGAGGTAACGTTGAATGCCCCCTTCGGGGGTGGAGGTAGCGATTTGTCTAGGAAATCGTAGAGACGATCGGTCTCCGAGTTATCTAACGTACGTAGCCCGCAGCACATAATAATACGGTGCGCGTTCTCGACAGGTGTGAAAGGGAACTTTTCATCGGGTTTATCCCGATAGGACCAAGTCTGGTCGTAGAAATCGATGACCATTTTAGCTGCCCGGAGGAAGTCCATCCCTAGGAAGAACGGTTCCGCTAACTTGGGGAATAGGTAAGCGGCAGCAGGGATTTTACGTCCTTCAAGTAGCCCCACGAACTCGGTGAGGATGTCTACATGTTCTACTTGGCTAGCGGCGCAGATAATTTGCTTGCGCGGTACTCGCCGGGAAGGTAGCTGGGCAGCGTGGAAGACTTTGATTCCAGCTGGGCCGGCAAATGTCCGGGATGCACCGGAATCTACAAGTGCTCGGACCACTTGGCCGCAAATTGTCAAGTCGAGACGGAACGACAAAGGCTTCTCATCCTCCGTAGCTTGCACGGAGATATCATCAGTAGGTAGCGTCTCCGGGGCGATGAGATCTTTCGGGTCGGTTTCCGTTTGGGTCAACTCAATCGGGGGAGGTAGCGTTTGGTCTAGGTAGCATTCGCTGGTGGCCTGTCTGCTAGCGATTGTGCAGAGCCCACAGCAATAGGTAGCTTTTGCCTGAGCTGGAGATAGCGTCGGGCGATGGGTGGCGAGAGACGGTTTCACCGGCGAATGACGTCTCACTGGGCGTTTCCCGGAGGATTTCCGCGCCCTCCATTGCTCTCTGGATCACGTGTGTTGGAACAGTGCTCACAGGTCTTCGAGGAGACACCTGAGCATCCACACTTGTAGCAAAATAGCCGGCGGGGTTCGGAGCACTGCCTGTGGCGATGGCCCGTTCCCTTACAATTCCAACAGAAGAGCTCACCCATCTGGAGGCCAGCGAGAGGGTTCTCTTCATCGAAAGGTTCCTCCTCGTCCCCATCGGATTCCGCCACCTGGCGTATCTGGGCAGGAGGAGCCTCCAGTGTTGCTTTTGCTTTCAAGGGAGCTGAGGTAGCGTGACGAGAGGTAGTAGGTAGGGGCTGAGGGGATAGCGTCGATCGAGGGGCAGCCTTTGACGTCGAAGGTTCGGTAGGGATCGCCCTTGCGGGTGACTGAGCCGGGCGTCCGAGAGTCTTACGCCTTGGTCCATCCATGACGTCTAAGACCTCATATGGCTCGTCCTGATCGCCCTCCTGGTCAGGGGTTGAACCGATATCAGCCTCTTCTTCCATCACATTGGCTTGATAATAGTACCGGGTGTTCTGCACACGTCGAAACGGAGCCCTGGCAGCCTGATTTGGCGGCCTGTACGCAAAACTGGGGCAGAGAGACTGCTCGGGTTTTGGAGGGATGCGCTTCTTAGATCCACTATCCAAAATCTTCTCGAGCATCGTCACCTTTCGCTCGAGTCGTTCCCATGAGCCTGGTGGTTCAGGGATATTTAGCTTGTATTTAGGGAGCAAATTCCAATGAGCATAACGGATCTGCTCTTCCAGGGCCCACTGGGGCCTAGTCCTTTGGAAGAGACCTTTCATACACGCAAAGTAATCTCTGACGCTCTCGTCTTCGCCCTGATAACGAGCAGCGATTTCCTCGCGGAGAGCAATCTGATACTCGGGATCGGCAAAGTAGCGACGTAGCTCGGACTTCATGTCCTGCCAAGATAGATGGGCATGGTCGTGGCCTCGATACCACACAAGGGCGGGGCCCTCAAAAAAAAAAGGGAATTGCCCTGAGTAAGAGATCTTCTGGCACTTCTAGAAAGTCGATGCCTTCATCAATACGGCTTATGAAGTCCTCCACATCCTCGGCTTTCGAGCTACGAAAACGGATGTTCCATTTCTTCATAGTATTGAGCAGTGACTGAGCAGTTAGGGGTCGACGGGGGTGAGGATTGTCGAACCCTTCATCGTCATACCCCTGATAATCGGTTTCCTCAGGTATGAGAAGTCTCCTGGGGGCAGCAGGGCCGGGGTAAGGTAGCCGGGCACCCCCACGCGAGTGCTGCTGCATTGGGGGGTCCTGTGGCCCCTGGTAATAGAAATTTCGAGGTAAGTCTGCCTTCTCCCAAGGCGGTGGGTGACCAGGTATTCGCCTCGGTTGAGAAGCTGGGCCTGAGTGCAGGTTTGAGGTAGCGCCCCTGGGTCCAAGTGAATCCCAGGTTCTGGCATAGACAGATTGGGGCTCCATCGGCCTCGTTTGGGTGGCCCTTTGGGGTAGGTTATCGTTCGCGTACCCCTGAGTGGGAGGAAAAGGTAACTGGCTTTGAGAGGTTGGTCCTCCTGGCTGAGCAGGACGGTTGCCCATGTCTCGGGTCATCTCCCCTCGAGGGGGCAAGGAGTTAGCGTTCAGGGGCCCGCCGGGGGCGTGATATGAACTGGCATGGCTAGAGAGCGAGTAGATATCGTCCTCATCGAGAGGCTCGTCTGGGTTGTCCTCACCCAAAGGTATCAGCGTTACTTTCGTCTTTCGAGGGCCTCTGGCTTTACGAATCTTGTTCGGGGCTGGGACCTTTAACAAGGTATCCTTTGGGTCTGTCTGGACCCCCTGATCACCCTGGGAGGTAGAAGGAAGCACGGTGGCCCCAAGGTCACCGAGATTACCTAAGGTAGCGTCGAGCTTCTGAGTGGACGTATCCTCGACTTCATGTGAGGTCAACTGTTCGGAGTCAGCGAGAGGATCCTGGGTCGAGAGAGTCGTCGGTTTTGTCGCTTTCCCCTTTCGTTTGGAATCCTTCCGATCGTTGTCGGACTCGTCCCCAGACATGTCTTTTCCTGAGGCTAATTAGCAAGGTAGCGAATTAACGGAGCTACGGGGTAGTTTAGATAGCGGACTGAGCTAGAGAGGTAGACAATTAATTAATTGATTCCAAGATATTTGGTTCCGAACGGAGAATTGATTATTATAGACTTAATTATTAGACTTAATTATTACTCTTGTTCTAATCGCGCTTCGGAATAGTCGAGATAGCTGGGCACGTGGCCGACCCGGGAATGGCGTACTTCCCACAAAGAAAGATAGTTCAGGTATTCCGCACTAAAATTTCTTCAATTACTGATCGGCGGTCTCAATATTTTACTTCAATTGCAATTGAATCACTGGAGATAGCGAAGCACTGGGGCTTCCCACGAGATAACTGGAACGGCGTCGTCGCACTTCCCGATGTTAACTACGCAACACTTGAACTGGGCGGACTAGAATTCACAAACGTGTGTATCGGTCGGCGATCCAAGCGAAAAGAGAGCGAGTCTAGTGGCTCAGAGTCGGGTGAGGCTCCCACTGCCGGTCAGGACAGGGAGTGGGGAGAAATTGCAGCCATCCGATTGGTCCGGTGTGACGTAGCGAGAGCTGACAGCGCCTCTACAATATTCATATTCAAGCGTGGTTCCAACTCACGCTCGCTGAAAATGACGTAAGTCGGTCAGGAATGCGATGAGTCAGTATGATGATCTCATCCAGCTATTATTTCTATTATTATTATTTTCTTTTTTTCACGTTCGAGCAGGTAATTCAGCATTTTAAATACTGGTCCGAGTACTTCTAGAATTTTCCTCGATAATCCCTTCGCGGATTAAAGGCGTTGCAGAGATAGCGAGTGAGGTAGCAAAGTATCGAATGAGCTTCGCTGGATTTAATTAACTCGATTTCATTCGAAGAATCCTCATATACCCTTTAGAAATTCCACTGAGCGATATGTGAGGTAACGGTCCCTTTTTGGATCGAGCCCCACGTTGGGCGCCAATTGTAACAATTTTTCCCATGCTGCCAACGAAAACACGTGAACCTTAATCCAATGACCAGAACAACCGAAAACCAGCATTATTGTTACCTTCGTTCTTGCCCATTCAGTCCTCCTGTAACGTCAAAAAAAAGGAAATTCGGAAGAGGGAACTCGACTCCGGGGAAATTGGCAGCTCATTTTCCATGTTTCCGTATTCTGGGCGCCAGCTGGATTTTTCCAACGCGGATCCAACAAACCGCAAAGATAACCATAACTCTAAGATCTAATACCAATTAACCCAAAGTCGCAAAAATAGAGAGAACGTAGGAGGGTGAAGGACAAGGGTACGGTATAGCCAGGTCGCTCAGGAGGCAGGTCGTGGCGAGGGGAGTGGATTCGTGGAGGAAGGGCAAATATTACTAATCACACCACTAATTTAATAATCGAAACTATGGAATAATTCTAAGGGGTCATGAGATTTAATCAAATAAAACTCGGAACACTATATTCGCTTTACGTGTTTCGCTATTGCCCATTTTTCGGTATTTACAGAGAATAATCATAATAATAATATTTATGAAAATAATAATAACAATCCATGATTAACCGAAGACAGATCCGAACGGAGTTGAAACTGCGGATGCCTGTAAAATGAAGAAAAAATCGAGGGAGAGTAGATAGCCGGGGTATGAGGATTGAACGAGAGTGAGCGAGACGGCGAGCGAGGACGGCCTTGGGCGTGCATGCGAGAGGGAGAGAGAGCGAGAGAGCATAAGAAAATGATACCGGCACAGCCCGAGTCCAGGGGAATATTTCGCCGTTTTGGGGGTTTTCCGATTAATGAGGGGGTTAAATAATTAGCGGGTTTTATTCCCCTTTAATTAGCGAGGGATTGAGCATCCGCCATTTCGGTTTTTTCCCTCAAAAACCCGAGATAACTTGGAATATGCCGCACGAGGTAATACGTGTGGCGCATGGCCTGTTAGGTAGCAGAGAGAGATAGCGTCAATTTCGAGAGACCTTTTCTCACATTTTCCATGACTAAAATTAGCGGAAATTAGGCCTCCCCTATGCTGAAAATTAGCGGGGAGAAATCTCGATGATTTTCCACAATTTATTAGGTAATTTTAAGTAGCAGAAGGGACATTCCCAGCGTCGGAAAAAAAAGCGAGATAACCGGCGGGTACAGTGCTGCGTCGCAAGGTAGAGAGAGAGACGCCATTGTTGTAAACTGAGCGTGGCGGACGGTTACGGTGTTTTACGCAAATTATTCACACTCGGACACTTTCCCGCACGATTACTTCACACTTAATTAACAGAAAATTGTACTCACCATTTTTCTGAAGTGATCCGGGCTGTGGAATCTCTCCAGGTACGGTGAAAACTGCGTATTTTTATTCTCTCGACACTGTGGGGTTTTACACGTGGGGTAGCCGGGCGAATACTAATGGCTCTCGCGTGGTTCCGCTCGCCTGTTGCGTGGTGATGAGGGAGACGTAACTCTCGGGCGACCCGCTAGGGGCGTGCAGGTAGCCTAGTTACCGTGGGGAATACATGGCGGATAGCGCGCGAGGTTTGATTCAAACGTGGCCGATAACTTTGAAGGGATCCATTTCTAAAAAGATCATACGGTCATGAAGATGTTTTATATCGCGAGATCTCGAAACAGCCTGACGCCTATTCCTGATTGGCCGATGAATAATGTGAAGTTAGTTACTGACAAAATACGCGGCAGATTTAATTTTCTCATTCTCACACACGATCCTCATTCACACAGAGAATACATACATGTATTGACTTTTATTTTTTTCTCAATTGTATCATACATTTCCATGACGATTCATTGTTTTTTTTTTTCATTCATCATTCTTTAATTTTTTCCATATGTTATCATCCATTTCCATTACGATTCATCGTTTTTTTTTTGTTTTTTTTTTTTCATTCACTTTCTTTAGAATATATATTTGTAAAAAAAAATTATTTGTAAAAAAAAAATTATTATTTCGTTATCTTATTATTTATTTCATTAATTATTATTGTGTCTCTGTTGAAAGCGGTGATTAATCGAGGAATCTCTCGAATGTACCAGAATACTCATGAAAATACCAGATACTCATGAAAATGCGACATCTTTGTCAAAAGCGGTTGACTGTCTCATTGTAGCATTCCTGTCGAGCGTCAAGCGTGTATAAATCGTGTTGAACCGTCGAACGTACCAGAAGTGTCTTATTAATTTATATTCAAAGAAATCAAGATGCCGATACATAATTATGAATTTACCAGCAATGAAGAGATCGAAGCTTTTCACCCAGGCAATGTGATGATGTAAGTATCTATAGATGAACACGTTTAATTTTCAATTCACGAAAATATTAGCTCAAACTCAATTTTAACCTCTACCCTCTCCTTTTCATTGCTTTTCATTTCACGAAAATAATTAATTAATTAATTAACGGAAAAATTAATTAATTAACGGAAATAATTCATGAAAATATTAGCACAAACTCAATCCTAACCTCTACCTTCTCCTTTTCATTGCTTCAAATTTTATTTTATTAATTCATAAAAATATGTAGCATTATCAATTTTTACAAGTTTTGTTGGTGCAAAAACATGGACGGATTTTCTTTTTTTTTTTTTTTATTTGGACGGATTTTCTTTGAGAAAAAAAATCGTTTCAGGGAGCTGTGTGGTTACATCGATCTCATCGAGAATTTACGAGAGGTTAAAACTTTCCAGAAGTACGTTTTCAAAGTGAGACTGAATAATTCTAAAGGAAAGAAGATTATGGTAGTATTTTGGTCAGATAATGCAGTCACCTGGAGCAAAAAATTGAACCACAATGACGTATGTATCTTTCATTCAGTGAGGGGTATAAATTCTTACAAATGAAACATATATAATTATAAATTTTGAGCTTCATCAACTTTTTTTTCAATCACTTCTCAAAAAAATCTCATATTTAAATGACATGGAAATAATTTCGAAGAAAAATGAATAATTCGAAGAAAAATAAATAAATGAAAAGTTTTTGTGTATCTCGAGATAAGATGAAATGAATATGAATCTCTATCAATCTTTTCACAATCATTTCTCGAATATTTGTCAATTATTCGAGTATTTTTTTCAGAAAAATGATTTTTTTTTCTTTGGTAGGTCCTCGAGATTGATGGAGGAACAATCGGTTCAGTTGATTTTAAATATTACAAGGGCCAAGAGAAAACACTGAATCCATATGATTTTCATGTGCAGAAAGAGAGTATTGTTAAAATCAAAGGCACTTTCGATGGTCGAAAGAGACAACGTGAGCCAATCCAAACTTACACAGATTGTGCTATCAAAGATGTTCTTTCGGTGGATGGTCCAATTGGTGAGTAAAAATTTCAATCTCATAATCTACAACAGCCTCAACGTCATTTATTGAATTTTTTGAATCTTAAAGTCATTTTTTATCTCATAATTATTTCCCAATTCTATAATTTTTGAAGTGAAACTTCTTACGGCTCGTTGGAGGGTAAATTTAGTATTGGATGAAACGAAAAATAGCGACAGGAAAAGGGAAGGGGAAACGCGCGTGGTGGGGCACTAGATGGAGTCTATGAATGGTGAAGGGGGCGCGGGGTCCGTACTGCAAAGCCGGCTATTCGGGGGAGAGACTTTGTGCGTTTTTCCCAATATAAAACTTAGTTTTTTCTTCCGTTATAAATGTTTTATAAATAGAAGCTCAAATATCACGTGTCCTTTTTCATAAACTTAGCTTCCCAATGAATTAATCAATTAAGGGAAATTCATTCTGTTATCAAAGAACAGTTTTATTCGTAGGAATATTTGTAATCTAGGGGATAAGCTCGGAAAGTTTCACTTCTATTGCGTAGGCTTCTACGCACCACTTTTTTTTCTCTCATTGTCAATAAAAAATGTTTTGAAAAATTTCAGGTGTTACTGCTTATCTGAAGAAAGAATTCAGACATTTTAAGAAGACTCCAGAAGGTGAGCCTGCTCATGGGATTCTTGCTGATGACATCTTCATACTTTGTACAGAGATCGAAGATTTTGAACCGAATGAGAAGTTAATCAAAGGTGTACACGTAAAAATGGTTGGACGTATTGAAACAACAAAGCCAGGGGCTCCAATGTTTAAAGTTGAGAACATGAAGAACGTTTATATTCACGAGGATGATCCTCGACTCAATGATAGTAAATTGAAATTAGCTATCAATGTACCTCCAGAAGATTCAACTAAAACCCCCAAACGTTCTCTGGAAGAAAATGAAAAAGACAAGGAGAAACAGAATGATGACAAGAAAGTATGTTATATTTAAAATTTTCATTCGAACTAAAACTGATTGAGTGGCTCATTGAACATAACATTTACTTCATGCAAAAAACTTTGATTTTTCTTCTTTTTCAGATGAAAGTTGATTAAGTGTTTCAACATTCTTAATAGTGGAAATCAGCAGTTTACACTTTACTTTTATTTATAATTTTTCCCATTAAAAAAATTCTGATCTCATCTGGGTGTCAACTTTGTAATGCAGAATGCAGTGATATCGTTCAACATTTCACCAATCACAATATTTTAAGCTTTAAGGATTCTTGATCGTTCAGATTTTGCATTGAAGGAGAAATTATTCATTCTTTCTTGGATGTTTTTCGATTTGGTTTCTTTAGAAAAAATGACTCTAAAAAAAACAGGATTTTTTCATACAATTAACATCTATTGAATCTATGATATTTACGGTGGTTATTTTGTCTCTAATATGTTCGTATTATATAAGCAACTGCCAGTTTTTTGGTACCTGATAGGTTCGAAGGCAATTAACATAAGAAAGATAATGTTTGTTCCATTGCAAAGTCATTATTCTTTAATGGAGTATTGAGTAGTTGATAAAAATGTTTGAACTAAAGAAAATATTTAGCACACAAATAGATCTAAGTAAAAAACGAAAGTTTATTTAGATTCTACATTGAGGAGAGACATGATGAAAGACATGACGTATCGATTACTTGACTTACTTCAATAATTTTTAGACTATCGAACAAAGATTTGTGATGAAAAATAATAAGAATTTAGATCCATATTTTAAAAATGATTTTTGATATAGATAATAAGCATGTACATATAGACATATGTTCTATGATGATTGAAAGAGATAGAGGAGGGAAGAAATCATTCTTCAAAGTTAATTTAAAAAATTTCCAGGTTGGAAAATGATTTTTGACATAGATAATAAGCATGTTTATATGAACATATGTTCTATGATTGATTGAGAAAGATAGAAGAATATAGACATCGTTTTTTGCTGTTGATTTGCACTACAATACATTTAATATTTTGTTTGTTCTGATCTTAAAGATACATGTTCTACATGATTTATGAAAAAAAAATGTATTTTATCAGCGTAATAGGATGATTCATCAATGTATTTGACAAGAAGAAAAATAAAAATTACTGATAAATGCAATTCGTGGTTGCTGAATAATTCAAATTAATCCCGCTCCATCCGTCATCTTTCTATACTTCCGGGAGCATACAATTTTACTCTGTCAACGTTTGATCGATAACGCAGATTCTCTAACCTTGAAAAATTCTCAAACGACATTGGGAATCGAGCGTGACATCGAATATTTTGTTATTGAAAAACACATTTTGACAACGTGACATGAACAAAAGAAACAAGAAAAGTCCATTTAATGAATGATCATTGAAAAGAAGTATCAATCTATTGTGCATACCAACAAACTAAGGAAGATTCAGTAACAGTAAAATTCATACGAACGTAAATGAACACGTTTAACTGTTTCATTGTGATTTCTGGACACAAAAAAAAAATCAAGAACTAAATTACTAAAAAATTAATCACAGGTATGTTTCCATATCATTATCAAGTAATCACATTCTACAAAATTATGAAAATCAATGTCATAATATTATAAAAGATAGAATTTCAACGTTAAAAATTAAAATGATTTGTCAGCAGACACAAAACGAAATCCATCAAATATTTATAAATTTTCTCATCTTATATACAATACAACATCATGAAATTTAATAAATGAAAAAAATTCCAATATCTCCAAATATATTATTGCTCTTTTTCTGTTTTTTTTTCAGACTGTCAGACTCTGTGTACGACCAACATTATATATCATAGACTTTATAAATTAATCCGATTCCATTGTGGTACTATTTGGAGGATTAAAATTGATTTGTCTTTACAAATTCCCAACCAATCTTTCTGTGAGTATTCATACTTTTTTACGAAAAAGAAAAGAAACTAAGATGAATAAATAATGGAAATAAATAATTAATATTATTATTTCTTTTTCAGCAGATTCTAATCGAACAACAAATCACATTGGTTAACTCCAAAGATTATAAGTTTATAGATAAAAATCAAACGAGATAAACAGAAAGTAGATATTACTATATAGATACGAGATAGATACATTCAGATATACCGATCACAAATGTGATTAAACCCAGATATTATATATATAACCTGTAGGCAAGCAAAGATTTTATCATTGGATATTTATCATTATTTTTAGATAGATAATAAAAAACAATGTAATTCGATCAATAAATATATGAGTAAAATCAACACGGTTTTATGAAATTGAATTGAACCTCTCCAAATAGGAAATTCAAAGCAATTGAATTAAAGATTTGATCCAAGAACGAGTTTCAAACTTACACATTTTCTCTTTACGTGAAAATAGTTCCAAAGAATTATGCCTAGACGAAAGATACAACGTACACAAGAAGAAGAAGAGGAATTTCAAAGATCGAAACGTGAAAAACAAGCAGCTCGACAACGTGCATATTATCAGAGGAAAAAAAATGAAAAGACAAACATTGTACATCATATTTCGAATGATCAAAGAAATAATAATCGTGTAGTATTAAATCTTGATTCACTTCCAGTGGGAATCAATCAGCAACTTAATTCTTCTAACGATCATAGTCCATTAAGCAGACAAGTTCAATCTCATCCTTCGAATATACATGATATTTCAATTTCAGATTTCAAAGAGCATTATATTGGACCAATGAATGTACCATGTGAACATTGCAATGCTATGCATTTCGCTGCTGAAAGAGTCGCTCATAAAAATAATTCTTTCAGTAATTGTTGTAGTCATGGTGAAGTTTTCCTCGATCCTTTGCCTGATCCACCTACTATTTTACGAGATTTATTCAGTGGTAATCATGAAGAATCTAAAAATTTCTTCAAGCGCATACGATGCTATAATAATTCATTTGCTTTCGCCTCATTTAATGCCAATTTAGTCAACTTCGATGACAGGCGTCCTGGGCCATATTGTTTCAAGATACATGGTCAAATTTATTATCAAATCAATACTTCATTATATAATTCTACGAATGAAAAACCTTCTTATGGACAACTCTTTATTGTTGATCCCAATGAAGCAACTGATATTCGATATGAGCAATATTCTTCATTAAATAAAGAAGTTCTCACAGCCATAGATAATGCTCTTCGTGAATGTAATGCATTTGCTCATTCCTATCGAATGATGCACGAACTAATACAACAATCAATGATGGACAATCAATTACAAAATGAACCTGAAATGCAATTATTATTTTCATTGAAACCAGGGATGGATAGACGACGTTATAATTTGCAACGAGTGAATGAAGTAGCTGCTGTTTTCACGACAAATGCTGACGGTGAAATTCCAGAAGCTTATGTTACAATATATAACAAACATGAAAAACAACTAAAATATGTAAGTTCATTGGATAAAAATGTCGAACCTTGGATTTACCCACTATTTTATCCCCATGGAACTCAAGGTTGGCATAATGAAATACCATGTGTCACAAAAGAACGTCGAATCACACGAGCTCAATACGTCAAATATAGAATGGCAACACGTGAAAACAATATATTTTTAATGGGCGGAAGATTATTCCAACAATGGGTTGTTGACAGCTACGTCAAAGTAGAACAAGATAGAATAAATTTTTGTAAAAAGAATCAAGCGAAGCTGCGTGTTGATACTTATCAGGGATTGATAGATCACTTGCGACGTTCAGCCGAAAATACAAATAGTCAGATTGGGAAAATGTTAATCCTTCCATCATCATTCACAGGATCTCCTCGAAATATGGTACAAAATTATCAAGATGCAATGGCAATTGTACGAAAATGTGGAAAACCTGATCTCTTTATAACAATGACATGTAATCCAAATTGGAGAGAAATAAAAGAGAACGTGTTGAAATCAATATCTCAAACTCCGTCAGATAGACCAGATATTATTTCACGTGTTTTCACTATCAAAAAAGATGAATTAATGAGAGTTATCATAAAAGAACAATTATTTGGTAAAGTACTTGCATATGTTAATGTAATTGAATATCAAAAACGTGGATTACCTCACTTACATTTATTATTAACATTGACACAGGACTCTAAGATAACTACCCCTGATATTGTTGATAAATATATTTCAGCTGAAATTCCAAACCTTGAAGAAGATAAAAATCTTCACGAAATAGTCTTAAAACACATGATACATGGGCCATGTGGAGATTGGTATAAAGACGAGAAAGGTAAATGTTCAAAAAAATTTCCCAAAAATTTTCAAGAACAAACATCAATGGATGAAAATGGTGTAATGTCCAGAATTCTATAAAATTTCAATATTCATAAACAAATTAAAAACCCAAAATGTTGCTCCAAAAACCCATCATTGAGAAATTCTTTCCCAACAAATGCTGAAAGAATTTAGCACATCGATGTCAAAACTGAAATTTTATGCATGTCAGCAACATATTTCGACATATCACCAACCAAAAAACCCCTGAATGCAGCAGGTGACGAAAGGACAAATCGAGGTCACACCCAAAAATCGAGTGGGAAAAATCGCGCCACAATTTCCACCAATCCAAAACTGATTCGTGGACACCCCCACGAACTCCAGCTCCCAAAATTAATGAAAATCAAAGCCAGTCTGTACACAGCCGCGGAGCAGTTAGCAAGCCTGGTGGAAATTGTTCACTTAATCGATCTGTCCTTTCGACCCTCCCAAGTTATAATCCGCAAGAGTCGGTATAGCGCGTGGTGGCTATTGAATAAGAGTAGATAGTGATCGGGCGAATTGTACAGGGATTTCCGTCCTTTAATCGAGAGTGGTGTCGTTTCTTGCATTAAAAGGGATATCGTTGATTGTGAAGTGGATGTGGACATTCTCACAAAATAAACTTTTCTAAACATTTTTACGCATTTCTCCAGTGGAAGAAAGTGATTCAATCAGAAGTAACTATAATAGCCTCAAGAGTTTCTTGTTGCTGGTAGTGAAAATCCTGTTGGATACACTCAAGGATCCGCAACCTCATTATCTAGTAAATTAGACAACTATATAAACTTATGTGAGTAACGCAAATAGAACTGTTCAAAATCTTATAATCTTCCAAATCATTTCAGGGATAGTGGAAACAATAGAATTCATGTAAAGTAGAATCTAATTTTGTAAACTCAAAAATTTCTTGGATAATTAAATGGTAACCAAGTCCTTCTGCTCAACTCTAAATCATTTGATCTACCATTTGCCTAAAGCCAAATCCTATCCCATCATCAATAGAAAAAGTTTTTATTCCATAAAAACTCCTCACCATATTGAATAGATTTCGAAATTCATTAATAAGTGAAAGGTAAGAGTATAAAACTAGCGTCGTCCAAATTAAAATATTAATAATTTTAGCCTATATTTTTGGGAAGCAACTCCTACAAAATTGTCCTTCGACGCATAATTTCTCCGGACATAACAATGGATATCCCACATATCGTCGACGAAACACAGGTGTCTACAATCGCTCTAATGGTGATCAAACTCATAACCAATACGTTGTTCCATACAATGCGAAATTATTGAAATTATTCGATTGTCACATCAACGCTGAAGTTGTCACCAGCATCAAGTCAGTAAAATATCTATATAAATTGTAAGGGATTTTCCTCCAGTTTTCCACCGGGGGAATAATCCCAAACTACTCTTTACCCATTCCTCATATCGCTACGATTTGGGCGCCAGCTAGATTTTATCCGGAAAACCTAACTAAACCGGCCTCCAGGGAAAACTCGTCACCTGGAGGACTTCTCGTGGACGGGACCCACGGATGCCACGCTAGCATCAGTATTTCACGGTAGAGGGGCGAGGTCCACCATGTTAGGAGTGCTTCCGCTCGCTCATCGAGGCTGTTTTCACGTCCCCGACGGCGAATACGGAGAGAATTCTTCTCTCAACCGACTAATAGTCTCGTGTACTTCGCCTTCGAGTTATTTCTACCCGTTCAGCGCAGTGTCGCACTCGGCGTTATCGCTAACGGCGGGTGGCCTTGACCGATTTGCGAATCCTTCTAACCCCTCGGGGCCCGGAATGTGAAGGCACGTGTAGCGAAGACCCTGCCAGAGACACTGTTAACTCCCGATCTACACGCTCACGCGGTTTTCCCTCCACATCCAGTAACAGCAATATCATCGCGAGTCAGATTCCCCCAGCTACTTTGACTGGGAGGCGAATGCGACGAAGGCCCAGCCAGAGACACTGTTAACTCCCGACCTACACGTCCACTCCAACACCCAATCGTTTCGCCGGAAGATCCAAAGCCCGGCCACGTAGCACTCCACGCGACCGGAAACCAGCGCTATTCTCTACTCGGGAGATGCAGGAGCATCTCCCTCTGCTCGCCTCCCCGCTCGATGCGAGGTGACGCCTTCCGATAACTCGCCAGTCATCCCTATGTTCCGCTCTGTACGAGCGCCCGTTCTGAACTAACCAGAAATCTCCCAGGGCTTAACTTCCCAGTCTAGGCTTCTCATTCCAGTACCACTCGAGCTACGTTCTCTCGACGTGGACCAGCCTGATTGGCCCGACATCAATCTCCTCGGAGAAGGGGAAGCGGCAGTTCTTACACCTGCCCGTCCGTCCCTAGGCTAAGTCTGCGGAGCCTTTAACACCGCACAGTTGGGAAGCCTGTACGTCGGCCCTATTCTACCCAACCACAACTGCACGAATGCTAAATTAGCGATAGCATACCAAAACGGTCACTTTGGAGAGTGGGAAGCTCAATCCACCCGAACTGGCGTATCCCCTCTCCTCCATGATCTATTCACCGTCAGTCGAGCCTCGTTCGGCTGACGTCAGATGCCACCTCCTGTCTCTCTCTCTCCCAACTCTACTCACTCATCCACTTTCAAGGTGTTTTCTACACGTAACGAGAAAAATCTCGTTACACACCTCCCTCCATAGGAGAGGTTTCGACCCGAAACCTGCCGGTTCAGGACGAATTCTCCTCGTCTTCTGTCTCTGATCCTTCAACCAGAGGGTCTTCCAAGGCTTCCTTATAGGGTTTCATATCCCCTATAGCTACGCCTTTGGGATTACGACCAGCCATGTCAGAAACTTCGTAGAAGTTTCTGGAGTACTTTTTGGTCACTACGAAAGGTCCACTGAACGGTTTGTTCAGGGCTGCTGACCGATGCTTCGCAGCACTTGACAGCTCGTGGTTGCGAGCTAATACTAACTCGCCGACCTCATACTCGCCTTGTCTACGACGCAAGTTATAGGCCTGCGCCTGTCTATCATTAGCTTCCGCTAATGCGTGGCGGAATGCCAACCTCAATGTATCGTGACGCTTCATGCGCTCGATCCATGCTTCCGTAGGAGTCTCTTCGACTTCTACGTCTCCCTCTAGCTTTCGCTTCAGCGAATTCGCCGGTTCTGGCTCTCTACCAAAATTGGCGAAAGCGGGCGTGGCTTTCAGAGAACTGTGTTGGGCCGTATTGTATGCAAATCGAAATGCATCCAAGTGACAGTCCCAATCGCGGTGATCTGAGTCTACATACGCTCGTATCATCGCCTTCAGCGAGCGATTGACCCTTTCAGTAGGGTTCGCTTGCGGGTGATACGGCGGCGTTGTTCGATGCTTCATGTTAGTGGAAGCAACCAGGGCTTTTATGTCCCGGTTTATGAACTCGGTGCCATTGTCGGTCAGCAATTCCCGAGGAGCGCCCCATCGATAGATGATCGTCTCCTCTATTGCCTTCCGAATCGACGCACCATTTGCTTTTCGCAGTGGGCGGACTTCGATCCACTTCGTGAAGAAGTCTTGGATCACTAGGATATACACGAATCCTGCTTTACTGCGTGTAAAGGGTCCCATGATATCCGCCGAGATTCTCGACCAGGGTTTCTCGATTGCTCGAGGCCCCATTAAGCCGATCGGCGCTCTCTGTTGCACTTTGCAACGCTGACACTCGAGACATGTACTTACGTACAACGTCACGTTCTCAAACATCGCTGGCCAATAGTACTGGTTGGCCAAGCGTTGGCAGGTCTTATCGACACCTTGGTGTCCGGCCTGGGGCCAATCGTGACACTCTCGAATAGCGTCCCGTCTCAATTCTCTGGGGAGGACTAATTTCCACTCATCCAGGTCTTCGTTGTTCACCGATGCCAGGGCTTTTGGCTTCGAATGATACAACAGTCCCTCCGAGAGTTTCCAAGTAGGAAATTTCTCGGGCATTCTTTCTACGTCTCGGCAGCGTCGTAGATACCACTTATCTCGGGTATCTACGGCAGCGTGGAGTAGCTCTGTCGCGCCTTCAGGTGCTCTGGAGAGAGCATCCGGCACGTGGTGCAATGCACCCTTTCTGTGTACGATTTTATAATCATACTCCATCAGTCTGAGATTCCATCTGGCTAGACGGCCAGTGGGATCCTTCAAATTATGAAGCCATCTCAGACTGCTGTGATCCGTGATTACCGTGAAAGGGTAGCCCTCCAGGTAACAACGGAATTTCATTATTGCCCAGACTACCGCGAGGCATTCCTGCTCCGTTACGGTGTATTTTGTCTCGGGCCCTGTTAGCGAACGGCTGGCGTACGCTATCACTCGCTCTTGACCGTCTATCACTTGCGTGAGAACGGCGCCGAGCCCTACACTGCTCGCGTCCGTTTGCAGGGTAAACGGCAGCGAGAAATCTGGACACGCAAGCGTTGGAGCTGACGTCAGGTGCTTTTTCAGCGCCTCGAAAGCCACTTGCTGCTCTTTTGGAGGATCGAGCCTAATGGCTCGAGGTTTCGCGCAGCGTGGACCACCACCCTCCCCTAAAGGAGGAGCCACGACTCGCTAGAGCGTGTGCTACTCTACTCCTCGGCGAAATTCGCTTATGCAGCCATTTCTCTCTATCCTGCATTGTTTGCAATGTCTGTCCACCCGCGTTGCGGGGGTTGCTCTCTCGTGTCCGGCCTATGAGAGGGGTATTGCGACCTCTTCTCGACAGCGCGAACATCCCTCCTCGGGAACTTTCGGGGAGCTCGATGTTTGCACACCAGTGGCTTCACCGTAAGAGGCCTTCTCTGCGTTCTGCAGCGCCTCTTATACTCTTTCGAGGGAGTGGGGGCTACCCCCTCTCGCTCGCCTCCCACTAGTCGCCGCTAGTGGCGCCCTCTTTGCTGGGGAATCTCCCCTGCCTAGGGTTATTCTACTCGCCATTGGTCTAGTCTCGTGTGACTAGTGGCGCTCTCTCTGAATTGAAAGAATTTCAATTCTCTCAATTCTGGCGGATTTATTCAAATTTTCCAAAAATTCGAATTTTCTCCGCCTCTTTTCACCTCTCGGCTTTTGTATAGCCTCCTGGTGCCCTCTGAATTGAAAGAATTCCAATTCTCTCAATTCTGGCGGATTTATTCAAATTTTCTAAAAATTCGAATTTTCTCCGCCTCTTTTCACCTCTCGGCTTTTGTATAGCCTCCTGGTGCCCTCTGAATTGAAAGAATTTCAATTCTCTCAATTCTGGCGGATTTATTCAAATTTTTTGAATTTGAATTTTCCCGCCTCTTCTACCTCTCAACTTTTGAGTGAGAAGTACCTTCTCGTACGACAACGGGGCGCCACTGTACGGTTCCCGCGTTGCCAAGTAGCCCAGCAGTCGGTAATTGGGCTTCCGCCTTTGCCGACCGTCTTACCGACGGTTAGCCGCGGTGGGTACCTTCGGGGAGACGCCAGATGGCGCCTACTACCCGTTATCTTCACAATTCAACCACATGTGTTGAATTGTGCCCCGGAAGGGTGGGTTTCACCCGGAAATGGTGGGTTTCGCCCGTATCAATTTTCTTTTTGGGGCTTTCGCCCCTCTAACTCGCCATCAGAGCCTTGCGGCTCGACTGACGCCTTTCTCGACACCTCGTGTCGAAAATTGTTTCTGATCTTTTCAGACCATCCACAATTTTGCTTTTCAGCCACAAAAAAAAATATTTGGGCCAAAAAAAAACATCAAAAAAATTCTGCCCATAAAAAAAACGACTGGGGATTTCCCCGTCCTCTCTTTTAGGAGGGTTTCTCCTCCCTCTTCGCCAGGAGGTTTGCACCCCCTTCCGGCGTCCTCTCACCTCCTCTCAGGGCTGCCTCTGCTGCCCTTTTGAGGCGTCTTTTTTCTCTCCTCCTCTCCCTCCTCGCCGCTGCAGCCTCTTGAGGGCTTCCAGCTGCTGCTGGAACCTCTTGGACCGTCGGGCGGGGGGAAAGTGTGGGCCTCTCAGGAGCATTGGCCGATGTTCTGGCCCTTTGCTCCTGCCTCATCCTCTTCAGGACTTCCCTTGGCACGTTCCTCCCGAACGCTGGGATCCAAGGGCCCCTTCTCCTCTTCTCTGCCTGGCAGGGGATACACTCTGCCGTGACCTTGCCAGGGCGACCACAACCGTGGCAGTAAACCCTTTCTGGCTCCGTGCAGTCTCTCCCTCCATGTCCGGGTTTCTGGCAATTCCAGCACAGCCGGGCTGGAATTTTGAACCCTCGGGGGGGACCACGGCTCGTGGAGGGGGCGTTCAGCTCCTCCTGCACGCCTCTCACCTCTGGGAGTTTAGGGATTGTGCCTCTAAACTCCTTTGGGTGCTTTCCTTTCACGTGCTGGACCACGTGCTCCTCTAACTTCCGGTTTCCAGCCGGGATAACACGCTGAGGGCGTTTGTTATCCCGGGATTTCTCCTTTCTCTCGGGTTCTGGTTTTGAGGTTGGTGTCTCGACAAGACCCTTCCCCATCACCAGGCCCGCACTTCCCTCTGAGGAAAATTTTAAAAAAATTCTCCCCAGCATCTCAGGGTCCTTTACTAGAGCCTCTGTAATCAGCTGCTCTAGCCCGGGTGTCCCTGGCACCTCACTCGCCTTTGGAGCGACTGCCGTCGTCTCCACGACCACCTCCTGGGCCACTTCTTCCACATCCATCGCCTCCTCGGCGTCCTGACTGGATTCCTCATCCAGTTCCAGCTCCAGGGCTGCGAACTGTTCCTCAGTTAACCCGGAATCTGAAATGTTTAAATCCGTGAGGATTAATAGATCCGGATCTTCACTCTCGCCTAATGGCGTCTCTGAGGCTACGGCTTCTCCTTCGCCACGTGGCGTGGCCGAAACCGTGGTCTCACCATTCTCGACGAATAAAAATTCGTTGAGCCCTTCAAGTGACCCTGAAGGGTCAAACTCACCTCTCTGGGCTTCCTCGGCGGTCTGCACCACCTTCTGCACCAGCTGCTCCAGGGTTTTATCACCCTGCACTCTGTCACCACTGTCCATAACGGCACGTGTGCACTTTAATTTTCGCGAGCGAAAAATTTTCACGTCTAGTTTGCTAGGCGTACCAAACGGAAAAGAACGCTCTCGCTTACCGTAGGTCAGGTTATGGGTATCACAGAGTGGGGGTAATTACGGCGAATCGACAATTCAATCGACCGCCGCCGGTGGTCCCACCTGTGGGCCATCCCGACCTTGCCCCAATTCGCCAATTTTCGGCGCTTCATTTGAATAAATCTAGCACGGGCACGTGCCAGATTGATTCCAGCCACGCGCCGCGAGCCGGTGGCCGGCACGTGGCGCTCTCTCCTGTACGGAGCTCTCACTCGCTCCCTGCCTTACCGGCCGAGGAGGGTAACTGCTCGGCTGTCGCCGAATTCTTTCGAATGTCTATTTTTACCGGGTTTCTTGCCCAGGTACTCTTCCTTTCTCCCTCGAGAGAGGAAAACTCCCCACACTCGAGATGGCTCCCCCTCGGGTGGCGAGGGCGCCTGTGACGAGTCTGCGGGGGGGTTCCTCGCCACGACGGGAAAAGTTTTCTCTCTCAAATGCCCGTTCTCTCTCGAAAACCGACATTTTGAGGCCTTTTGGGGAAGAGAGTGACCTCCTCCCCCCTTCTTTCGAGTGTTTCCACTCTCTCTCATTTCCGTGGGAGCAAAATACTTCCCGCGCTCAAGGTCACTTCCCCTCGGGTGGCGAGAAAATGCCCCCGAGCCGCCGAGAAAATTCCCCTCTCAGCGAAAATGATAACTTCAAATTCCTTTTATTTTCTCTCGAAAGGAAAAAAAAAGAAATCTGTCTTATTGGGAGCGAGAATAGAATTTCTTTCTCCCGCTTTCCCGCATGGGTATTCACTCTCGCCATTTCTGACGTCACTTTCACTCCTATATGGCACGGCCCCACGTTGGGCGCCATTTTGTAAGGGATTTTCCTCCAGTTTTCCACCGGGGGAATAATCCCAAACTACTCTTTACCCATTCCTCATATCGCTACGATTTGGGCGCCAGCTAGATTTTATCCGGAAAACCTAACTAAACCGGCCTCCAGGGAAAACTCGTCACCTGGAGGACTTCTCGTGGACGGGACCCACGGATGCCACGCTAGCATCAGTATTTCACGGTAGAGGGGCGAGGTCCACCATGTTAGGAGTGCTTCCGCTCGCTCATCGAGGCTGTTTTCACGTCCCCGACGGCGAATACGGAGAGAATTCTTCTCTCAACCGACTAATAGTCTCGTGTACTTCGCCTTCGAGTTATTTCTACCCGTTCAGCGCACTGTCGCACTCGGCGTTATCGCTAACGGCGGGTGGCCTTGACCGATTTGCGAATCCTTCTAACCCCTCGGGGCCCGGAATGTGAAGGCACGTGTAGCGAAGACCCTGCCAGAGACACTGTTAACTCCCGATCTACACGCTCACGCGGTTTTCCCTCCACATCCAGTAACAGCAATATCATCGCGAGTCAGATTCCCCCAGCTACTTTGACTGGGAGGCGAATGCGACGAAGGCCCAGCCAGAGACACTGTTAACTCCCGACCTACACGTCCACTTCAACACCCAATCGTTTCGCCGGAAGATCCAAAGCCCGGCCACGTAGCACTCCACGCGACCGGAAACCAGCGCTATTCTCTACTCGGGAGATGCAGGAGCCTCTCCCTCTGCTCGCCTCCCCGCTCGATGCGAGGTGACGCCTTCCGATAACTCGCCAGTCATCCCTATGTTCCGCTCTGTACGAGCGCCCGTTCTGAACTAACCAGAAATCTCCCAGGGCTTAACTTCTCAGTCTAGGCTTCTCATTCCAGTACCACTCGAGCTACGTTCTCTCGACGTGGACCAGCCTGATTGGCCCGACATCAATCTCCTCGGAGAAGGGGAAGCGGCAGTTCTTACACCTGCCCGTCCGTCCCTAGGCTAAGTCTGCGGAGCCTTTAACACCGCACAGTTGGGAAGCCTGTACGTCGGCCCTATTCTACCCAACCACAACTGCACGAATGCTAAATTAGCGATAGCATACCAAAACGGTCACTTTGGAGAGTGGGAAGCTCAATCCACCCGAACTGGCGTATCCCCTCTCCTCCATGATCTATTCACCGTCAGTCGAGCCTCGTTCGGCTGACGTCAGATGCCACCTCCTGTCTCTCTCTCTCTCCCAACTCTACTCACTCATCCACTTTCAAGGTGTTTTCTACACGTAACGAGAAAAATCTCGTTACAAAATATATCTACAAGGGACATGATGCAGCTGCTGTTATGATCAACGATCCTGGAAGTAATGAAAAAACTATTGATCATGATGAAATTCGTAATTATTTGGAAACAAGATATGTAAGTCCCGTTGAAGCCTGTGATAGAATTTTCGGACGACCATTGCAGAATAAAAGTCATACAATAATACGTTTACCAGTGCACCTGTCTGGTCAACAGACATTAGCTATTGAGAATGAATGTGATGACAATTCCATAAGGAAAGCATTAGAGAAAACGAATATGTTGATTGATTATTTTGTTCTAAATACACGCGACCCTGAGGCTAAGCAATATACATATCCAGAAATTCCCTCTTATTATGTATTCAAAAAAATGAAAAACTCCAATATATCAAAATGGGAAAAACGACAAACACATTTCAATGTCATTGGAAGAATGTACGCTGTGAGTCCGACTCAAATAGAATTGTTCCATCTTCGCTTATTATTACTAACAGTGAAGGGAGCAATCAGCTATGAAGATCTACGAACTGTGAATGGCGTAATATATCTTACTTTTCAAAGTACTTGCTTAGCATTGGGTCTCATTGAAGATGATGCCGAATGGGAACGAGCAATGGCAGAAGGAGAAGTCTGGATGATGCCTCGACAATTACGACATTTGTTTGTACGTATTTTGATATATGGTCAACCAAATCATCCAGAAGAGCTCTGGGATAAATTCAAAACTACAATGTCTGAAGATTTTCAGCGAAGATTGAACAGTGCTGAAGCAGAAAGAAGAGCATTAATTGAAATAAATACATTTCTCTCCTATGAAAATTCTAATTTGAGTATCTTCCCCACAATGCCACAATTAACTGATTCTGAAAAAAATATTGCAATTGGAAACAATGATGAAATGTCACTACAACAACATCAACGAATCGGTGAGGATCAATGCTACAAATTGAATTCCAAACAGAAAGATATTGTTGATGAAGTATTGGAAGTTGTTGCATCTACAGAATCACGTCCAAAATCATGTTTCTATATTGACGGACCAGGTGGATCAGGAAAAACATTTATTTACACTACTTTATATCATCTCTTACGAGCAACTGGGAAAAATGTTTGTACGATGGCATTTACGGGAATTGCAGCGATATTACTTCCACATGGAAAAACAGTTCATAAAACTTTTGGAATACCTGTCCCATTATTTTCTGATTCTGTTTCTAATATCAAAAGTGAATCAAAAGACGCACAATATTTGAGAGAAGTAGATATTTTTATTTGGGATGAAGCTCCAATGGCACCAAGATACGCATTGGATTTAGTTGATCGAACATTACGAGATTTAATGAATAATGATTTACCATTTGGTGGGAAAATTATGGTTTTAGGTGGGGATTTTAGGCAGTTACTTCCAGTTAAGCAACATGCAACTCGTAGTGAATTAGTCGATTTATCTATCAAATTCAGTCCTTTATGGATTCATTTTTTCAAATTTGCTTTGACAGAAAACATGCGTACTCTCCCTCAAGAGTCAGAATTTGCTAGATATCTGTTGTCTCTTGGAAATGGAGAATTGAATGATAAAGATGATAATTTATTAGCTCCAGAACAATGTGTGGCCAACAAAACTGATGATATTGTAGAAAGAATATTCAAAAGAATAATTAATGAACGACGATACAATGATTTAGCAAAAGTTGCGATACTTTCAGCACGTAATATAGATGTCGAAGAAATCAACACCCGAGTTGTGAATCTATTTGATAAAACCACTGAACGAATCTACACCAGTATCGACAGTACAGAAAATTGTGATAATGGGGACATTAGCGATGCAATTTTACCTGAGTATCTAAATACATTGAATCCTCCAAATTTTCCCCCACATGAATTAAAATTGAGAACTAATTGCGTTGTTATGCTGATTCGTAATCTTAGTATTAATGAAGGTCTATGCAATGGAACAAGATTACAGATAGTAGAATTAGCAAATAACCTCTTACATTGTCGAATTCTCACCGGTGATAAGGCGGGGGAAATAGTCTTCATACATCGTATCACACTGTACTGTGAAGATATATATCCGTTTACTTTTAAGAGACGTCAATTCCCCATCAAATTAGCTTTCGCGATGACAATTAATAAAAGTCAAGGACAAACTTTCGATGAAATTGGAGTAGATCTTCGTAAAGACGTATTCAATCATGGTCAATTATACGTAGCATTTTCACGAGTTCGATCTTGGGATTCATTACACATTTTTCTGGGAGAACAACGTGAAAATCATATGATTAAGAATTATGTATATCAAGAATTATTCGATCAATGAAATATGAGCCTGTATTTCAGACTTTGTTCTCGAAACTTGAACGAATTAATCGATAAGCAATAATTGATTTGATTAAATAAAATCATTCACCAACGTTCTATCGCGAAATCTTAATTCAAAAATAAATGCATTTCATCGTTCGTGAATTCGAGATAATTTTTATTTCAGAAGATTTTAGAAATTCGTATATTTAGAAAGAGCAATGAATATCATTTCATATGGATAAACCAGATAAATTGATAACAATTCCTTTGAAAAATTTAAAGAAAAGATAGAAAATTCAAAAAAACATCAATTCAAGGTTAGCGCGCGCAGAATGCGCGCGCACGGTCTATAGTTTTCATTAAACGTACGACTCTAGCGGGGGATAATGATAATTAATGGGGGTGAGAGGTATCGAGCGGGTGTTGGCTCTATTTCACGACCGGAATTATCGTAGCAATTCTTAGGGAGCACTCTCCGGAGAGTAATCAGGAAATTTCATAGATAACGTCAACCATAACTGAAGCCCTGGCAATCCACACAGAGAGAAGGGGCTAATTTCTTCTGCATGGCTTTCCAACGGAAAAATCCTGACATTCTCGCGACTAAGGGAGCGCGAGCATTTCAACTCGACCTCTGTACTTCTCCTAATACATGGCCCAAGAGAATGGACCGAATTCACTGGGTGGCACGGTATATTGGCCCTGATCCGCGGTAAACTCGGGTTCTCAACGATATTTACGTGAAATCCTCTCCATGAGATGAAATAAATGAACGGGATGACTAGAGCAAAAGCTAAAAGATAGCGAATCGGGATCCTGAAGGGGTTGGGTGTCTTTCCCAAGCAAAAGATAGAAAGGGGTAGTGAGCATTAGAGATAGGTGGACGGTTCCACGACGAGACGGAGCAGTATTCGGGGTTACAGATATCCGGGAGATAGCTGGAGGTAGCGAGGGTTAGGATATTCACCCTCTGTCTTACCTGTTTACTAGTTTGGGAGTAGGGGAAATGACGGAATTCCTAAAATTTCGTCACAAGATGTATAGAATAACTTTGTACTCCTTGAAATATTTGTTTACATAAGTTGATTACGTGATTATTATCATCTAGGACGATATTGTTTCCGCAAGATTCTTCTCTGTTGATAAAATACTCTTCATGTTCGAGGAAAATATCTAGTCGCATTCCATAAATTGTAGACTCATTATTATCCTTATTATGAAATTCTTTTATGAATTGCAATATTGTTTCTTCTGAAATTTCTATCCATGTTTTGATAATTGAATTCGTTTCATATGCTGAAATTAGAATCTGCATAAAGCTGTCAAAGCCACAAGTATTACGTAAGAGAAATGACTTATTTCTGCGTTGAATAATACTGGATATATTTCCATTCATGAGCATTTTCATATTACGGGAAATTTCACTTCCGTCGTAATCATCTTCGGTGTATAATTTAAGCCTTTTTATTTTTGGAAGGATTCTGTCTGAGATTATTGTGGGTTTTTTTGATGTGTGATGACTGATATTCGTTGCACTGATTTTTGATGCGTTTCCATCATCGGTTTGGTTTTCGGCTAATTTAATTTCATCGATATTCTGCTGATTGATTCTATTATTTGTATGGTATAGTGCAATAAAAATCGGTTTATGATCTGAAAAATATATTTCATATACACCAGAGAGATAATTTACTACATTACTCACGAATATAATATCTATTTGCGTATTGAGATCAGTAGTTGATGTTCGAGTTGGTATCCCACGTATGAAATTATAGCGATTCAAAGTTTCTTCAAAAGCATTATTAGAATTGAATAAGTCATTGTTGAAATCACCTATCAATATGCGTCTTGCATATGAGTGTGTTGTTTTGAATAAACCGTGTAACTTTTCCATGAATGTTGAATTGCTGAATGATGGTGATTTATAGCCTGTTATGATTTCTACATCATCACATTTGAAAAGGATTAAATCTAAATGGGATTTGTTTTCTCCTTCTAATTGAATATTTCTTGAAATGGAATATCCAAGGTTTGTATCGTTTCTGATAAATACTAAGATCCCCCTGGCGCGTAATCTTCTTTGTGAATCAGTTGTAAATATTAAAGTAAAATTCTCAAGTACAATACTATCATTGAGTTGAGTGAATGACTCTGATAAAATAAGACAATCTGCTTGTTTGTACCATCTATCACATTCCAGATGTTTATAATTTTTCTTGAATGAACGTATATTTTGATAAATGATTTTTAGGCCATCAGTACTAAATTCATTGATAAATGATAATTTTAATCGTCTTTCGTTGAGTTTTATATATTCCTGAGTCAATGGATCGTTCACGGGTGGTTTTGATGGTGGATGGAATTTCCCTATAATATGGAGATTCTTCAAACTGCATACTCGGCTCAACGCCACATAGAGCAGTGCTCGAGTCAATGGTTGAGAATTAGCTGCAAGGTTAATGCAAACGTTGTTGTACGTTTGTCCTTGACTTTTATGGATAGTGATTGCTTCTGCAGGAATAATTGGAACCTGCTTCCTCACTACTTGATAGGTATTATTCTTGTTGTTGTATAGATTCAGATTAATTTTTTGAATGGGTATCAAATCTTTATCGATTTCATTCTCTATCATGTATTGCAAATATGGTTGTTTTTGCTTCACACCAATCATTGGATTGTTGAAATTTATCCATAATTTATTTGGTTTCTGTTCATTATCAAAAGTTATTTTTTCTAATGTCCCACAAGCGCCATTAACAAGACCATCTGAAATGTTAATGTTTGAAGTAATCATGTATTGAATCCCAAGTTTAAGTTTAATCTTGTATCTCAGAATTCTTGTCTTTTTATTTTCTGACTTTTCTGTTCTGAGTGATTTAAGGATTCTATTTATGTAAGATTGTGATGCGTTTCCCATGAAATGATCGGTAGCAATGGCTTCATGACATACTCCAGGATATCTGTTGATCTTCAATTTATTGTATTTTTTCACACTTGCATTGTCGTAGTATAGTCTCATAGCACTCTCAGGAACTTGATCCTGTGATACCTCTCGACTTTTAATCAAAGCTATATCTTCGGCAGTCATCATGCCCAATGCTAAATTGTTGAGAGCGTTGACAAATATCTTGTCATCTCTTTGTCTCATTACTTCCGTTAACTCGAAAAATTGAAATTCTTCCCATAAGGTGGCATTTGATAAAGCATTCAAGGGTCCCCAAGTAGGTGCATGATATATAGCTCTATCTTTGACAGGCGACAATTGATGTAAATCACCTATTAAAATGACAGAAATTCCATCAAAACTGGAATTTTTTTGCATGATTTGATGTAGTCGAGTGTTGATACGCGCTAGCGTATTCGATCCTACCATAGACACCTCGTCTATGATCAGCAACTTTAAGTTAACTTGTTTGGAGCGGATTGAATTCGCTACATCTGCTGACAATTCAGGCATTTGTCCTCTAAATTCTGTTATTGGTAGAGCAAATGCAGTATGCAGAGTGACTCCCCCAATTAAATGGGCTGCTTTGCCACTTGGTGCACACAGTAAAATGTGTGGTGAATCATTTTTCTCACCTGGCATTGCATCAAAATATGAAGATAGTAATTGGTAGATGCAATTAATTACTCGTGTTTTGCCAACACCTGCTGAACCACTAATAAAAATTCTTAGCGACAAATCATGAATTTCGAAGCATTTGAGGATATGCATGACAATTTCTCTCTGTAAAGTATTTAAATTATCGAGTATTTCAAAGATTTCTTCTTTTGGTATGGTTTCTGGTTTGGTAAATCGTATTTTATGTTTGTTGGTCGTATCTTCGCTGCCTGCTTGATCAAAAATATCGACCTCTTGATCCTTCTGAATTTTACCTCTATTGAATTTAATATTCTCCTCATCATGTTTTCGTCGATTGTCTTCCATTGCATCTTTAATTGCATTGTCTATTATCTCATCTCCGATGATGAAATACTTCGTTCTGGTTTCTTCAATTATTGTGAGATGTTGACGATATAATATCTCGCAATCCACGTTTTCAATGTCAGTTGTTTCATTCCTCCAAGGATAAAATAATAAAACTTGTTCCCGATAATAATTTCTTTCATCTTTTTGTCTACTGTATCGAACATATCTAATGATCTGTCTCTTCTTTTTCAACCCTTTAGTTTTACAATTCGTCTCAGTTGAATGAGCAGTTGTTGCATTTTCATCAGCCTCATCGTTGTCATAATTATTGTTTTCTTCATCAGTGTCATTGTCATGATAGACGTTTTCACCATCTTGATCGTGGTCATCATGTTCTCTATTCATTTTCTGAGATTTCATTGTATAACATGCCGCAAAATCAGCCAAACAAATATTTTCTAGTGCAGATGCTTTCCGTTCATATCTGTCAAAAATATTTTGATTGTATATATCTGTAGAATTGTCCTTCATTAAAGACAACTGCTTTAATGGTTTCAACATTCGTACTCTCTCATTCTTCGGAGAAGTATTGATGAAAACGACTGATCGACTGGATTCACACAGAGGCAACTCTAGAACATGATATGCTGCTTCCTGCGCTGACATTATATTACCATTGATGAATATATTTCCATATTTTCTGAATTTCTCTCGCAAAGGTTGATTGTTTATTTTGAGGTCATTTGCTGCTTCTCGTAATAATCTTGATAAACCAACATCAATTTTGGAAATGTAATTAATTATGTACTGAGCACAAGCATATGTGTGAAGAACAAATTGAATATCCATATTAGCTTCCAACAAATTTAAAGTTGTTGGATTGTAATTATTAATTAAGACATCACATGCTCGTCTTTTCATGAAAAGTTTATCTCTCTCCAATGTCATTCGTATTGCGTTGATATATTCTTCTTCAGTCAACTGCAATTCTTCCAACATTTCATCAAAATCTACCGTTGAATTGGTTTTGGAATAAACCTCCATTAAATTTTTTATTTTGTCTAAATTTTTCTTTCCGTAACTTGTCTTTTTACTTGGATCTAATGGTTTTAAAATTCGCGTAGACCTCATCACAAAGTGTGGATAATTGAATCTAATAAAAATTCAAAAAATTTTTTTTGAAAAAAATTACGCCAAATACTCGTTTCATTGCGTTGGAATTGGCAGAAAAGTATTTGTTGAAAAATGAGATCCTGTGAGCCCTAAAATTATGCAAATGACCACAAATTGTTCTGAATAATTGAAAAAAATAATGGAATGAGAAATGAGCGCCAAGCTTGCTGGAAACTATGAAGAATCAGTGAACAGAAAAAATTGGAAAAAAAAGTCAGGACCAACGTACTTGGCGCGCCTTTCAATGCTAATGTTAATCCTCATCTGAGATTTTTTGCGTTTCGTATCGAACTTGGAACTCAGAAGATGCATAATATAGTTCTTAGGTCGACAGGAAACATCGACTCTTGACTCCCTGATTTTTTTGGAAAACCGCGCCAAGTACGTTGATCCTGACTTTTTTTTCCAATTTTTTCTGTTCACTGATTCTTCATAGTTTCCAGCAAGCTTGGCGCTCATTTCTCATTCCATTATTTTTTTTAATTATTCAGAACAATTTGTGGTCATTTGCGTAATTTTAGGGCTCACAGGATCTCATTTTTCAACAAATACTTTTCTGCTAATTCCAACGCAATAAAACGAGTACTTGGCGTAATTTTTTTCAAAAAAAATTTTTTGAATTTTTATTAGATTTCAATAATTTTTTCAAAATAGAAAAAATTAAAAACCACCTAAAAAATGCGTTTTTTAGAATTATCTCAGAAACTACTTCAGACACAAGATAAAAGGTGAGATACAAAATTGTAGAGCGTAAAATGTTCTACATAAAAGTTCATTATGACTCTACCCCTATTTCCCACCGTTCACCCCCTCAGAGCCGTGTAAAGATTCGGGGTGAGACCAAAATTAGGAAAAAATAATAAAATTGATAGTTTTTAATTTTTTCTGTTGTTAATAGCTCCAAATATTCTCATCTGTGATTTTTTTGCATTTTTCACCCTCAACGAGAAACAGTTTTGGAAAATTTACAATTTCAGATTGGCAATAACTTTTTAACCAATCGATAAATTTAAAAATATCTCAATCGAATCTGTAGATAATTTAATTATGAAAATTCCGGAAAAAAATTTTAATCCATCGATTGGTTAAAAAGTTATTCCCAATCTTACACGTTTTTTCTATCCCTCAATAAACCATCAAGAATCAAATCAATTTTGGAATCAATTTATTGCGCCATCTGAGTGGAAAGAAACAGACTTTCATGAGAAACCGGCGCTGATGTCGCGTAAAACACTAGATCCGACATAGAGTCCCTAGAGTTACCGACCGATTGATGGCAATCGCTGAACATCGAAAATAAAAAAGCGATTACGTTCATTTCATTGCAGCCAACTCAGTGGCTCCAATCTGGCCATTCCATACAGAGATAATAAAATTCGTGAAAACGTGCACAGTAACTCGTTGCTATGCACATATTTTCGTTAATATTAAATTAATTAAATAAATAGCGACAGCAGTGGATAGCGGAAAGGCGATTCATATAATGTAACTAAGGGCAGTTTTGGTGTAAGTGGTGACATTTATTTAATAGCACCGAAAAACTAATTGGAGGTAGTGGAAGGGGAAGTTGTGTCGTGTATAGATACTTGGTAGCGCTCGGCCTTGTTATGTGAGGTTATGAAACAAGTACTTGGCCGATACGCTACCGCGTATCTCGATCTGCATTTCTTAATATTTTTCTTACCTTTGTGACATGTTAATGTATGTCTGTGCTTTTGAAAACCATTGAATGGATTTGTAGAATCCCATTTACATGATATATGAGTATCGACGAAATTGATAACTTGATAGATAGAATCCTCATTGTCTGGATCATATTCAGGTGCGTCATTACACCACAATAGCGTATGCATATGAACAGTACCTCTACCTTGAAAATCTCTCCTACAAAAATAGTCCACTACAAAATGTCTCTTGAAAGGTCCATCTGGATTTTTCAATAGATTAATGATCTTCATGAATCGATGATCTAGGTAACGAACAACAGCCACAGGATCATTTCTTATTAATTCATTTTTAATAGCTTCGTCAAGCGATGCTGCTTGTTGCAATGTTATTTTTTTATCATATTTCAGCTGATAAAGGAATTGAATACATTCTGGACTGTTTATTTCCGACGCAGAGAAAGTTTCAAAGAACGTTGGTGAACCCAGTTGTCGGATCATTGCACGAAGATTCTTCTTTTTTCCTTCCCAAAATGGAATCACAAAAGGTGCTTATAAAGCGGTGTAGATATGAGATAATGTAAAGCAGCACATACCTTCGAGGGTTTAATTGTTTCATATAAATAATGAGATCTGTGCTCTAAATGTCGTTTGAACTGGAGCTGTAATGTTGACATGTCATTGAATTTCCGAGGAAGTACACTGATCATATCATTGATCTCTGCGTGAATATTAACAACGCTCCCATGAATGGATAATTGTGGGTTTGTTGTACAATGGGGTTTTAGGGCTCGAATTTGCATAAATGGAACATATGGTGAAACCATACGTTCTTCTAGAGGGGATAACCTTCTCAATTCATTAGGAATAAGAGGGAGTTTTAAATCATAAGCGGCTGTTTTAGGTATTGTCTTTCGTAATACGTGTCTGTGACATGTAGTGCATATGTACTTTGAGAGATTGTTTTCAATTTTTGTAAAAAAAGATTCCAATTCAGCTTGATTGCAATTGAACTTGACAGAATACCGAGATCGATCATATTTCGTCATGAATGTAAGAAAAAATGAATTATCACAGCAAATACATACAACATTTGGATAACTTGTACGATTTTTTATGAAATAGCATGATTGTATAACGCTCACGGAAATTGAGTATTTCAATTGCTCTAGATAACTTTTTTTTCTCCGTATTTGACACCCTTCGATTAGTCGCATAATTTGAATCTCTCATATTCTCAGCGAGACTTTCTTTATTGATGTGACTTTCTCGATGAGCATAATCTTTATTTTGACGGAGAATTCTCATCCTTTGTCTCTGCTTAACAGTTCTTTCTGAAGAAGATTTGGTACTTCCAATCTCATCTTCTTGATTCTTTTGAGACGGTTTTCTAAAAAATTCTGTGTTTTTCGTTATGCCTTTCTCTTTTGATGATGGAATCATTCTAGTGCGAGTGAAATAGTGATGACTTGGAGTCAAGATTTTGCTTTTAACACCAACTTTTCTATTATTTCGTGGCTTTCGACTTTTTTCGGAACTAGATGCTACCTCATTATAATGAGTTTCTCCTGAACTAGATGCTTCCTCAATATAATCAATGTCGAGATTTAAATTTTTTTGTGCTTTCTTGATTTTTTTTGCTGATGAATGGTTTTTTCCGTTTGTTTCTTTCTCGAAGTTGTCTTTTATTTGACGAGCTCGCAGTTGATGTACCCATTCTTTTTCATTTTGATGTTTCATTGAAAGACTTCTTGCTTTTACTTTCGGCATATTGATGAATCTGGTCGGAATAACAGAATCAATTCATAAGTCGCGCGTATGGAGTAAAACATTCCTAATGGAATTACGCGAGACATGTGCGAGAGGTTGGAGAGACCAATCCGAGAGGTAGGCGAGAGTTGAAGCAACTGAGAGAGGGGAACGCCTTTCTCGATTCTCTCGGCTACTCAATTAAGACTTTCCTTTGGTTTTTGAAGTGAAACTTCTTACGGCTCGTTGGAGGGTAAATTTAGTATCGCATGAAACGAAAAATAGTGACAGGGAAAGGGACGGGGTAGCGCACGTGGTGAGGGAGCTCGGGTAGAATGAGACATGGGAGGGAAGCGAAAATGTAACAGGCTCGGAGTGAGAAGGAAAAGCGCGCGTGGTGGGGTATGAGATGTAGTCTCTGGACGGTGAAGGGGACGCGGGGTTCGTACTGCAAACCCGACTATTGGCACATACGGGGGAAAAACTTTGCGCGTTTTTCCCATCATGAAACTTATTTTTGCAAATGAAATACACGAAAGTCCGTATTTAATGGAAGTAACCGACACCATTGGGGAGGGGGCAGCTCCATGAATTGGTGTACGCACAGCGCAATGATACCGCAATGGGGAACATCGTCCTCCATTCCAAGTTTCACTTCTGTCACGTAGCTTCTACGCTCTCTTTTTTTGACGTTTTAAGGTAGATGAGAGGGTAGTGGGACCACCCCCCCGTCCCCTCCACTGTACTCTCACGTATTTCTCGCAGTGTAGAGATGTGCGGAGAAAATGACGAGAGGTACGCGAGAGTACAGTGGAGGGTCTCACTGAATTCTTGCCGTGACGATAGTGACGAGGGGCATGCAATAGTACTGTAGAGGGTTTGACTGAACTCTTACCATAAGTAGAATGGCGAGAGATACGCGAGAGTACGGTGGACGGTCTCACCAAACTCCCGCCGTGACGATAATGATGAAAGGTACGCGAGAGTACAGGAAACGGTCTCAATGAACTCGCGCTACGGGCAAAATGACGAGAATTGTATAATACGAGAGTACAGTAGAGGGTACGTGGTGGGTGCTCCTACTACCCTTTCATCCACCTTAAAGAGTCAAAAAACCAAAGGAAAGTCTTAATCGACTAGTCAAGAGAGCCGAGAGAGGCGTTCTCTTCCCTCAGTTGCTCCAACTCTCGCCTTGCTCTCTCTGACCGGAAAAATGCGAGGGGAATGACTCTCGCCATGTTCCGCAAGGGATAAAAAACGGAAAACTAAATAAAAATTCAGCGTGATATACAAATGACTGTGCTGGAATCTCAAAACAAAACGTACAAAACAAATAAAAATTAATAATGATATTCAAATAACTGGGCTGAAATCTTAACACAAAACGTATAAAATGAAGAGTAGTACCTTAGGTGTCAGACGTATTTTGACGATCAACCGGAATTAGAATTGTGCTTCTGCAGGGTAAAATGGGGGAAATAATTTTTTTCTTGAATCATATAATCGATGGTGGCCTTCCTGGACTTCATTTATGAATTTAAATTAATGATAAAACATGAATTAATTATTAGAGAAGAGTTGGGTCAATGGAATATTGAATAAGGAAAGCTACCTTCGACGTGGATTGGATATTTCAATGATTATTCAGAATATCAGTAATGCTGATGCTTTTATAGAGAGAAATTGAGCGAGTGAAATTTTTTGCTCAGTCATTCAATGGATGATAGAAGATCTGCATAAAGAAAAAGCAATATGATCAGGTTTCAAGAAACTCTTGCATTTTCTACAATATCAGGAACTGTTCTAGATAATTCTCAAATGGATGAGATAGTATATAACGCAACTGGTGCCGTAGGGATAACCCACGCTGCGCGAAGTTTGCCCCCGAGCCGAAGGCGAGGGATGCAATCGCGCGGCGTGAGTTATCCCTGCGGCACCCGTTGCGTTCAATATTTTTCTACAGTGTTTTCACAACCCACGACTTTCATAACCCACGAGCTAAACGTAAAAACAGTGTTGAAATGGTTCATGAATAGGTCTCGCATCGCGTCGTTTTTAACATATCCCTGATGGATCAATCCCAGAGATGCGGCTATGAGAACCCTGTTTCCTCGTTCACAGAGGGGAATGGGGATAAACACAGAGCTGGTTGTTTTCTGCAACGGGAAGCAATCACAGAGGTGATCCCAGAGGGTGAATGTCAGTTAGATCCCCCCCCCCCTCCTCCGGATATGAATATACTTCAAAAATCATCTAGACAATGTCTAATGACCTCCTCAATTATTATTAAACAATAGGGATATTTCATGAAAAAAATTTTTTTATCCAGTCGATAATTCAGGTCGAGTTATGTAAGAGCACAAAGTAAATTTTTTGAAATTGCTCGTTTTATAATTAAAATAATTAATTGAAAATTGATAATTTCAAAACGCTCGGATGACCTTGAATGACGTCACACTTCTGGTTCATTAGCGCCACCTTTCGGCCATTTTAGATATCGAGAGATTTAGAATCCGTGCGGTAAAAGGAAATAAGGTTATGTGTCAGAGGCGTCGATGAAAACATTTTCAATAATAATGTCGAATTATTACAAATACTGTTTTATCCCTACTTGTCCGAATACATCATCGAGAGATGCCTCAACCAATTCGCGATGAACATAAACACAGGAGCAGAAGTAGCGTGCCTCGCCGCGGCTAAACTCGACATATAGGGAAGTATAACGTCATTATCTCCTCTCGAATCGTAATTTTTAACAATTTTTTAAAAATAATAAACAATGATAAATTCAAGTGATTTATCATAAATTAACCTGCTCTCAGTCTACGGAACCTAAATCAATTTTTAACTTCCCGGGATAGGGAAGTTATTGTAATCACCCCGAAAATCGAAAATCGATTTTTCACCATATCTCCACAATTCAAGGTATCGCCAATCATTCTAGACCATTTTCAGAGGAATGTCTGTGTGTATGTGTATGTGTGTGTATCCGTATGTATGTGGTCACAATTTATCGTCAACCATTTCTCGCTGACGAATGATCCGATTTGAGTTTTTTTTTTAATCGATGCGTCTTCATGTAACTTAGATCTGATTAGATTTTAGAGAGTTACCTTCGCCATCTTCCTCCCAATCGAGTTTTACCCTAAAATTTAAGTATTGGGCGCCAGATCATTTTTCACCGGAACGATCAAACCGAATAAAATTTGCAAATTCACTAAATCGCTAGACTCAAACTAATGTGAAAATCCAAAAAAAAGAGGTCATTCGATTGGAAAGGAAAGGTCACAGTTGCCGGTGTCGCTCAGGAGGCTGGGTTATGGAGAGAGGGGTGGATTTCAGGTGGAAACGAGGTGTCGGGCTTGAAACGAAAGAAAATAAAACTATCCAAAATAATGTTTACATGTTCCACTATTGAAAACTTAAGACAATACACTTCGAAATTATTTCTCACATTTGTAACCCATAACGGGAATCAACCGGTACCAAATCCGGAAATTTCAAAAATGATAAGAATTATGAAAATAATAATAATCCCTCAGAGAGGCTAAAGAAAATGATAATAATAATTATTTAACCGGATTCGTAAACCCGCAAGGCCGTTGTATTCAACGGAGCTGAAACACCGCTAAATAATTTACCCCGAAAATTTTAATTCCCGGGGAGATCGGAATTCCGAATTAAAATAAAATGAATCCGAGATTCTGAGAATCAACGGAGACGGAGTCCCAATACGGGAACGGGAGAACGAGAGAGAGAGAAGAGAAGAAAAATATGCCACTCGTCATACGCAGTGATAGTGGAGAAAAATAAATCAGAGAAATTAATTTAATTGCACTAAAATCGCAAAAACTCGCAAACCACTAGGCCGATCGTGTCCACTCGGATATTGCCGTGATCCTTAGGATCCACGGATACCACCTATGCATTTTCAGGCATAAAGATTAAAATTTACCCGTCTAAACGAGGACATAAAACACGCGTAATTTTAAACGGCTAACTGTGCCGCTCAGCGCGCAACACTTACCGCCGACGCTTGTAGGCGCGGGGAACGAGAGGGGGTGAGGCAACTCACCGTACTCGAGCCCACGCTGCACGGTGAACACCGACAGAGAGGGAAAATGGCCGACTGCGCGTCGGAAAGAGACGCCGCGAGGTATTTCCTTTTTACCTCGGGATTTTTTATAAAAATAAAACCCTCAGGGGAACCCTATGATAGGGAAAACCACGAGAAAGATTCTCGTGAAAAATCAACACCTCAACCCGCACAAATACCTATTTATCCCCCGATATATCGGGGAAAAATTGCGACGCACGTGGCTGAAGGCCAAGGTGGTCGACCCGTCGTGAGACGGAAAAGCCGGCGCCATTATTTTAATGACGCGGATAACACTCAGAAAATAACCCAAAAACTCACCCTTTTCGCCTTCTTGGGCACCTTCTTCACCATTCTATAGCTGGTGGCCTCCTCTGATCACACTAAACTAAATCCTCACACGGGGGTGGGAGCACTTAAAAAGTTGACCTGTCTTGACCGGGGTCAAGACGAAGACTGCTCACTGGGTCAGTGTCGTGACACTGACTCGGTGGAAAAGTAGAGGGGAGAATCAGTATCATCCTGATCTACCGCAGCGCGACATGTGGATAACCGGCGAATTTTTGTCGCCGTGACCCCTTGAACCGCCCAATTCAATTCAAATTTGAATTGGGGGAAACTCTAACTCTAATCATTTTTAACTTAATGCTTCGGGGTTACTACCCCGAGTTATAGGGACGGATGTAAGTCCCCAGAGGCCCAATATTATTTGTAGCACCTCCCACGGATCGGTTCTCTGGGATCAATGGAACGTAATTGTTAAAATAAAATTGAATAATAAAAATAATTAACTCAACCCAAATACAACCTGGCAATTCGCAAAGAACAAGGGTTGCGCTTGTCTCTTACGACCTTCCACCGTACCGAAAACATACCCAACTAGTTCCATTAGATCCACTAAAATTGTGGAGCGCTGATATTTCAATCAGCCCTAATCGATTCCCCGTGGGATTAGCAAAAGGATGATCCCCATAGAAAAACCGGATGACTCTCAATGTCGGCCCTTCTTCGCGATAATTCTATGGGTCCTCACAAATAATTAGCCCTGACAGGGTTTCCTGTCCTCGGGAAAGAACTCTAAAAGGGTAATCTCTAAAACCACCATTTCGGGGAAAAATAACCGCACCGAAGTGGGAGAATAACCTAAACTAACTCTCTCTCTCTCTCTCGTACTCTAAACCCATGGACGGCGGATGTTCGGGCAAAGAGGTGGTTGGTTTGCTGGTTGTTTTGGGTGTTCCAACGAACATCCCCACATGTTCGTTACAGCACCCACCATGGGAGCGAGCTTGCGAGCGACCAACAACGTACCCCTAGTTTTTTTTCTAATTTCAATTTCATGAAATATCCCTATTGATAATTTATTTATGGAATGAATAAATGCCTCTGTGATGTGCTCTGGGACGGGAAGCAATCACAGAGGTGATCCCAGAGGGTGAATGTCAGTTAGATCCCCCCCCCCCCTCTCCTCCGGATATAAATATACTCCAGAAATCATCTAGACAATGTCTAATGACACCCCCAATTATTATCAAACAATTGGTAATTTATTTATGGAATGAATAAATGCCTCTGTGATGTGCTCTGTGACGGGAAGCAATCACAGAGGTGATCCCAGAGGGCGAATGTCAGTTAGATCCCCCCCCCCCCCTCCCCCGGATATGAATATACTCCAAAAATCATCTAGACAATGTCTAATGACCCCCCCCCCCTCCCCCAATTATTATTGAACAATTAATAATTTATTTATTGAATAAATAAATACCTCTGGGATGTGCTCTCGGACGGGATGCCATCCCAGAGGCAATCCCAGAGTGTTAAATTGAGTCTGACCCCCCTCCCCCGATATGAATATAATCCAAAAATCACTTAGACAACGTCTGAGAATAGATGACCTCTATATAGATATATAAATAATAAATGAATTTAAATCAATTTTATTAAAGAAAATAACCAGCTCTGTATTTATCTTCATTCCCCTCTGTGATCGAGGAAACTTCTCATAATGGGATTGTCTATGGGATGCTATGGGACTGATCCATCAGGGATGATCAGAAACTGGACCGTCACAAGCAATGATCCCCCTGAGAAAATCGAACAGAAGCTCCTTGGGTAGGTTGTCAAAAATTTTCAAAATTCCCTCAATAATTTCTCCAAGGAGGTCGAGAGAATTCAAATACAAATCCGCTCAATAATTCACCTCAAAAAATAAAGAAAAAAATCCTCTTAAAAATCTCCTCAATATTACCCCCGAGATAGTAAGACAAAATTCTCCTGAAAATCCTTTCAATAGACCCCGAGCACGGAGAAAAAAATTCAGTAAAAATTCCGAGTCAGTTCCGTAATCGTAAGGTGACCTTGAAAGGTGGGAAAAATCACGTGAAGTTCCGTAATTTTTTATTTATAATCACGGAAAGACTACGTTCACTTGTAGTAAACATTACTGAAAGTCACGTCGTTTTTCTCCACTCTTCAAGGTCGCCCCACGATCACGGGGCTGACTCGGAATTTTTACTAAATTTTTTTCTCCGTGAGGGCATGTAAAAAAAAATCCCTTCAACAATAGTTCGGAAAGAGTAAAGAAAAATCCTCCTAACACTGCCCCTAATAATCCTCGCAAGAAACTTGAAAAAAAAAAAACAAAAATTCCCTCAATAATTCCCTCAAGAAAGTAAAAAAAAATAGCCCTAAAAATTCCCTGAATAATTCCCCCTTTTCCTGGAAGGGTTAGGACACGTGAAGATGTGATGACAATTCCATTTTCCATTTACATTACAATGATTTCCACCCTCCGTGTTGGGAAGTTAAAAAGTCTGATTGACTGTAGAAGAGTTGGGAGTTCTACACAATTATGGAGAAATAAACAAACAGTAATACCTTCAGCAGTCCTAGAATATTTCGATGATAACACAAATATTGGAGGTAATTATGCTTGAAGTCCACAAAAGTGGTTGTTGATCATTGCAAGCAATTGCAGAGTGCAGGGAGAAGGAAGATTCTTCTTTAATTATGGTCCATTGGAGGTGTCACTTTATCAATTTAAATCAATAATGGATTAGAAATAAATTATCATGCACAGGCTGATTTAAGGGAATCCTAAATAAATTATAAATACCTTGGAAATTGATTGAATAATCCAATAGTCACCGAAAGGGTTCAAAATCAATGTTTATTTATATTTATCAACGTTCATTAATGATGAATTAGAGTTCTTTTATCATTCCAGCTTTAGGGATAGTCGATGAACAAATCTATTAGAATTGGAAACGAAAGAAAAAGAGCAGAAAAGGGTCTCTCACTTCTGAGGACAGTGATTTACACTACATGTACAAACTCTAGATTGCTAGATCTCAGAGTTTGTGTTGATGATTGCTAGGAAAAATGAAAAAAAAATATTATCAAATTATTTGATAATTTAATGAATTTTAATGACTAGTTAACATTAAATATCCAAGGTAAAAAAATAAAACTTCAATATTATCAGTGGTTGAATAATTTGTTTGTAGTTGGCAAATTATAGTATCCTGTGATAAAACAGACAGATGGAACTATCGTGTGAAGTTGATAAAGCAGTGAAGTGATAAGGAGAAAAAACAAAACTATTCCAGCATTGACATTTGTGTGGTTTTATGACAATACGTGAAATATTGTTTTTCTCGTCAATTACATAAAAAAGTAGTCGGAAGGATAATGGAAGAATTAATCAAACGTAAGTATGGTTTTATAATGGAAATGATTATATCAAAAAAAGGAAATTAGTGTTATTCATTGTATTAATTTAGTTCTTGACGATGGATGGGATGAAGCCCTGTCCAAAGCTATGGATGAGTATGATAAAAAGGAGAAAAAAAAGAACGAGGAGAAACATGTATTAATGAGAAAGACAAGGTATTACTAGGTAATGATAATTTGACGGATATAATATCTAATGTAATTGTTGGATTTTTATAGGAGTCATGCAGCTAATAGTGTTCCAGATGCTAAAAGAGAAAAAAAATAATTGACAAAATTGACAATTTTATAAAGAAGGATTAACTGAAAAATCATAGGTGATTGAATAGGCAAAAATTGAGAAGTGAATGCTCTGAAAAATAATAGCACTTTGAGAGAAATATCGTCGAAAAACTTTCACTATTAGACTGTAATTCTAGTTCTACCTCAATAAATCATTTTCATCGTACAGGGCCTTATGACTCAGATCAATAATCAATAATTAATAATTTAATTATCACAAATAAATACCTCTGGGATGTCCTCTGGGACAGGAAGCAATCCCAGAGTAGTCAAGATCAGGTTAAATTAAGTCAGAGACTCACCCTGAGTATGAATATAGCCCGACAATCATTCATACAGTGTCTGATGACTTCTCCAATCAATAATAAATAACTAATGATTTAATTATCGAATAAATAAATTCCTTTGGGATGTTTCATGAGACGGGAAGCAATCCACAGTAGTCAGGATCAGGTGAAATTGAGTCAGAGACTCTCCCTTAGTATGGACTTGCTGGGTATGGAATGGGTATGAAATAAAGAAAATCAAATGTAAATATTGAGTGGACACTTCTATTTTAAAAACATTCCTTTCATTAAATTGTATAAAATAAATTATCAACAAGTTATAAGAAAATTCAAGGGAGGTGGAGAATAAAATACAACATTAAAATTATGTCATAAATGCGACGTTTCGCTAATTATTATAGCTTCATCAGGCACTAGAAAATAAATATATAAACATAAATTCACATTTCATACACTTATCAGTGATTTCTAACCTCATATAACAAATTATTAAAATACTGAAACAGAGCTTAACATAAACAGAAAAAATTATACCTTAACATGATTAATGTCTTGTCTCATTCAAATCAAAACTCTCGAAACGGAGTTCTCCATATGTAACAAGAAACAAATAGCAAAATTTAAGAAACATATTTTTCTCAAATGACAATCACTCAGATACAGTCACACGTCTTAGTGTGTATGAGTTCCCCACAACTCAACGCTCATCCGGTTATAGACAACAACGCAGCTGAACCGCGCGGGGGCAGCAGTCTCCGGGCACCAATGTTCAGCCAGCCTAACATCTTACAAATCTGGCATTCCGTCGATCTATTCTCCTCTTATATTGTTTTAAGGATATTATGGCGGGGTTAGCATGTAGGAGGTGAGGCGGAGGGGACTCTATTGTTCTCCTGCAGAGAACCAATCGCTGAACGAAAAAACTCTGACTTTTCAATCAATTAATTTTATCATATTTGAAGAGTTCTATGAGAAAATTAATTTTTTTAATAACTTTACTATACAGGGTGTCCCATAACTACTGTCATTCCTTTGGGGTAGTGAAAGGGGGTGGTATTTGAAGTGGAAAGTTCCTCTTCGGTTTTCGGATCGGACCACTTTTTTTTTTATTTAATTTTTTAAATGTCTGACTAGTTTTTTTTTTTAACTTATACTACTTGATAGGATTTTTTTTTTTTTTCAATATCTTCATCTTTTTGGCACAGTTTATCACCACATACTAACCGTAGTCCCCCCATCGCGCCCTCTAGCGCCGGGTATGATTGAAAAAAAAAGAGAGTTAGAATAAATTATTGAATTTTTTTTTTTAACCGTGTTCTCAAATAGGCCTGTTTCCATTGATCATCATGACAACTCCCAATTCTCGCCCCCTCCCGCCGCGAATCATTTCCAAAAAACAAAAAAGGGAAATCAAAAACGGAATGTGATTGTTATTTTGTGATTGTTTTTTTGTTTCCTTCTGTTTCCAGATTATTTTTAATAATTTTTTTTCCGATGATACAATCGGCTGATCACTGATCACCTACCCACCCACCCATCAAAACTAAAACTCTCCCCTATCACTCCCTCGACCACTGAATTATTTTCAAAAATCAAAAGAGGGAATTAAAAAATGAAATACTATTTTTATTTTTTTTTTTTCGATGATTCAATCGACTGAAGACCTCCCAACCCACCCATCGAAACCAAAACTCTCCCCTATCAGTCCCTCGACCTCTGAATTCTTTTCAAAAATCAAAAGAGGGAATTAAAAAATGAATTATTATTTTTTTTCATTGTTTTTTTTTTTTTTTTGATGATTCAATCGGATGAAGACCTACCAATCCACTCATCAAAACTAAAGCTCTCCCCTATCACACACAAAAAAATCTATACGCAAATTACGTTTTACTAACCGTAATTTACGGTTATCAGTCGTACGATGTCCGATGTCATCATTTCCGACATGGAAATCAGAATTCACGGCTTAGAAAGTCGTAAGTTACGATTGAAAAAGAAACGTAATTCACGACTGAATAAATCGTAATTCACGTCCAAATTAAACGTAATTCACGTTTAAAAAATCGTAATTCACGTTCAAGAAATCGTAAATTACGATTAACCAAAAAACGTAAATCACGACTGAATCAAACGTAATTCACGACTGAATTAATCGTAATTCACGTTTAAGAAATCGTGAATTACGATTGAGCAAAAAAACGTAAATCACGACTGAATTAAACGTAATTTACGACTGAATAAATTGTGATTCGCGTTTAAGAAATCGTGAATTACGATTGTCCAAAAAATGTAATTGACGACTGAATTAAATGTTGTTATCAAAATTTTCACGTCAACGTTTTTTTTCATTTCCTTTCTTTTCTCTTTTATTCCTAGAATAAAATATGATGGGACATATTTGTCAGTGAATAGGTTCTGATAAACAGTATTAGTATTCAATTAAATTTTTATCATGTATTTATTATAATTATTTAGGAATTTTTATGAGTTTTTTATGTACATATCAACAGTGCCTATTACAAAAAATTAGGTTCCATTGAATTTGAGAATTTTCACCTTATAACTATTTTGAAATTTCATTTCTGAGTTACTATACAATTTTCTACATCTATAAAATGGATTTAGAGTTTATGACGATGAGACACGTATAATTTTCCATCTGTAGCTTTGCGAACATGGGAAGGGTGAAACGAAACTAATTTATCTTGAGAAACAAAAAACCATTCATTTGAACGAAATCCCTCATAAGCATGATAACGACTGTTGAAGTAGTAAACAAAAAATTTTTTCCCTAAAAAATAAAGTCGAGTGGGATTTTTCGAGTCGATAATCAGATGGTGAATTTCACCAAAAATTGGCACATCGTCATCTAGATCTAAACCAATGACAACTGTCATGGATGTATCGTAGTGAGTCCCATGGATCTCACATGTCTTCACAAGGATAACTTCTTGTATATCCTTAGGAATTATAGATGAGAAATCCTTCGCATTTTCCATGTCTTTGATTAATGTAATCGTCCTTAGTTTCCCCATAGTAATCACACGTTCAAGACCTCTATGGTCGATAAATCTTGATGCTAACTTGAACTGCTCTCTTTTCAATAACGTATGGGGAAGATTACGGAAATTGTTCGTGACCCTTGCCATTTCTTTAAATTTCTTGTGTTTCCCCTCAAACCTGATTGATGAAAGCATATTTAGAGGACCCATGATTGCCAACAAGTGAGCATAATGAAGCATCAAATGAAATTTTATCGTGAAATGTCTCTCTGGAAATACTTTTAAATAAAGTTTATGATGTTCGCTGATTAAGTCCATTAAAAAACCTTTCATCGCTAAATCTACGTATGGAGCATATAAAATATCGAGAATCTGACGTAAAAGTGACCATAAGTAATAAACTTCTTCATCCTCTTCGACATCAACTAAGTCCCCAATCATCAGACCAAAATATCTAACAAAACATAGCATCTCGCTGGCTGAATAATGTAGAGTTTTATTCTTGAGATGATCCTGAGTGATTGGAGGGGGTCTATTGCTATTTTCTGTTGATCCATAGTTGAATGAATTAATTCTATAATTCAATATATCGAGAGAAAAACGTTTCTTTGTGAGAAAATATTGGATAATAGGTATCATGACGTATTTACAAACGCCCTCGGCTAAATCATGAGGTAAATCAACAGTAATATTTTCTGTAATATGAAATGATTCTAAATCATTCCAAATGCAAGTTTCTTTAATTCCTGTTGATGATTGCAAATCTGTTTGTACTCGCTGTAAATCTGCCTCATAACCAGATTTGGTCCTTAATAATTCATCATCTGGTTCTGTTTGTGTCAGCATGACGCTACGAGGGACTGAGCAAATTCGACATACATGATTGCCACTAAAAGAACAATTTAATCCGAGTAACTCGTGGATACTCTTATTATCCCCTGTCAAACTCATCAAGGCAAAATAAATTCTTTTTTTTTCACCCCCAACACACACCTCAATTCCATCTTTTTCTAATGATTTCAGTTCATTCAAGACAGGCCTAAAGACTTCACTATTACCATAGTACTTATCATTAGCATAAAAAAGTGCAGCTACAAAGATATTATCTAAAGTTCCGCGTGACTGAGGTGGTATGCATGGCAAGTCAAAATAGACTCCAGTGAGAGAATGCACGCCTGCTTTCGGTCCCAATGCATCACATGGATCAAAATCATCGGCATAAACGTTCAGAGGAAGGACGATTTTATTTTCAAATTTTCCTTTTATCTCTTTCCAGCGAGAACACTGTACAATATTTTCTACAATCGTTGTTGACCTATTGTCCAAGTCATCCATATAATTCAAAAGAGTACTGAGTACATTTGGTAATTCTAAGAATTTTTTTAATGTCTGATTCATTGGAATGTGAGAGCCAGTAAGATCAACTGGTTTTCCACTTCCACTTTTTCCATATTGAAATGAGTAACCAACGAAGTAATCTTCGGGTTCTATATAAAGCCCTGACTCCGAAAACTCCTGAATTCTTTTATATTCTGTATTCATCCTCTCAAACATATTTTGAAACATTTGAAACATTAAATCTATCATATTTCTACTTTCTTCGTCGTCAATGAATGAGAGAGTGACCTTTTTCAAAATATCAACGCAATCACTTTGTATTAACTGAACGTGAGCTTCAATAATTCTCTGAATATTAGTCCTCGTGAGAGAATAATTGTCATAAAGATCCCGCATACTTTCAGCCACTGCTGAGGCTAGAGATTGTTCAAATTTGGTGAAATCGGGATGTGTTGGTAGAGTGAATTTCATTTCGATATATATAGTTCAATAAAAGTTGATACGTTTCAAATAGCGAGTCTAGATCGATGAAAATTAAATGAATTGCAGAACAATCAAAGCTCTATAAATGATTAAGACAATTGAATGGATGTTTATTTCCTACTGCATCTTCTCTAAATCTGCGAGCAGAGTTACCACGTGATTGAGGGATTGAACCGCCGTGAAATTAATATCATAGATTGCCTTTTGAATAAAAGACCAAATATGCATCGCCTTTGAAGGATACTTTGTGTGAAATGCATAGAAAGTCTTCATACAAATGTCCACTGCATCGAGAAGATTATCACAAGAGTACCAGAAATTATCGATGCACACATAAGCCTTTTCAACTTCAGTAATCTTTGAACCAACATATACGACGTAGGGCTGGACCGTTGTCTTACTCTTAACAGCTTCTGAAATGACTCTGTCACGTAATTCTTCCAATTTACTCTGAGACTAGAGAGTTGAATAAAAAAAGATTGAAATTATACATAGATATCAAAAAGACTTTGGTGTCACAAATGGAAATGAGAGAGAAAAATACCGAAACGTTCAGAACAAAAGATTCTTGTGCTTCTTTTGATGAAATTTTCTTAAATTTTTTCTGGAACTGTGCCTGATGTTTGGCAGGCAAAATATAGGGCAGACAGTGAAGGATCAAAGCATTAATTCCATCTGTAATTGAGAAATTATGAGAGAGTTATTTTATTCATATTATTTCCATTCTATTTTATTCATTTCAGATGTTTTCCATAGATATTTTATGATAGAAACTACCTTCTGAAGTCTCAGTCGCCAGGCTAGCTTGGTAGCTCTTAAAATCTTTGTCATTACATCTCTTCTTCTTGATAACTTGGAGAATTTTGTTCCTGAAGTTTTTCCAATTTTTCATCAAATTCTCGTATTTATCTGGGTATTCATGTTGGAAGTCAATACCAACCTGGAAAGAAAGTCATTGAGCAAACGACAAGGAAATATCCTCAATAAACAAAAAAAAATTAATATAATAAAAATATTATCAATGAACTTTATTAAATGGAAACTCACCAAAATTTTACCAAAACTCAATCGAAGAACTGGGTACTCATCGAGATAATCACTCAATTTTCCATCTTTCTTAGCTCTCAGTCGATTTAGCCTAGGTCCACTTGTAATTTTCCACTTTTCATAGAGTGTCTCCAGGGGTTCACGTTTCACTGCCAACCACTCGAAAGCAATTCTTTGGACTTCTGTTGGGGGATCTACATGAACCTCACCTGTCAAAATAACAGAGCATTTAGCTTCGTCCACAAATAAAAAATGTGAGGCATTATACCTTCGGTGGAGACGTCTTCTACACGTTTTCTTTTGCGAGAAGGCATCAGGAGATGTTTACGAATCAAAAATTCACGTTCTGTTCGTATTGCAGTGACAAGTTTCCCAAATGCAAGAAGTTGAATGACTCCATCATCTATTCCTCCATTATAGTAAATGCACTAAAAGAGAATGAAGCCAAGAATATCGAATAAAATGGTTATGGAGGAGTTAACAACAATCAGGTAGTTATAGTATTACAATAGACCATTTTTTTTTTCATACGTACTTTGTCTTCAGAAAATAATTGTTTGATTTTCTCGTTCAACTTTGTCTGCATCGCCTGATCTGGACTGAACAGAGTATTTAAAAAGAATAAATAAATATTGAAACGAAAAACTCCATCCTTCGTATCACTGATCCAATAAATCAAAAAATTCAACTCACTAGGGATACAAGTACACCATCCACTTGGCTAGAAGACGACTGAGCCTAGCTCTATCTTCTTCCTGGAAATTCCCATCAGTTTCATACGTTTGTAGAATTGAAAGACCTTCTGATGTCTGTTGCAGGAAAGTTTCCAAGTGCTGAAAAATCAAGAATTGTTATTGAAATGGATCAATTTGGCAATGGAGTAGTGAAACGTGGAAATTCAATTATTCGCGAGTAATTTCGAGGAACGTTCTTAATATAGGCATAAAAAGGAAAAAAAAATGGCATATGTATAAAAGTAGAGTTTCTCGTGTTCTTACCAATTTCTCGACTAAACGTAGGGCTGTGGCATAGTTCACTCTCATACGTCCTGCATTTATGAGTCTGTCAATTAATCTTTGTCGACCAGGTTCATTTGTTTTTGAGGTCACATCATCAGATTGACACGTAGCTTGGGTGTCTTGTGTTTCTTCAAGTGATAATGATGAAAGTGACTTTTGTGTTAATGCCTCGATTTTATCAACAGTGGAAGTTTGTTTGGACGAGTGAGACTCTTGCCCACTGCTTGCTGACTGAGGATTTTCCTACAATGACGGATAGAAGAGTAGAGGTGGACAAATTAATGAGAATATTGATGTGAGAATATAATACAATGAAGAAATGTCGTATCCATCACTCACCAATGTCTTGTTCATAAAAAGTGCTTTATAAGCGAATAGTTTATGTTTAATTTCAAAATGTAGCTGTCTCTGATAACCATGAGTTTTATCATCTTTGAACGGCAGTATTTTCCTCAATTTAACATCAGTCAACTGGATAAAGTTATGATCTGAATATGCTGTGAATTAAACAAACAAGAATTGAATTTTCAATAAACTCTCATGTGTAATATTTTAGGTTAACAGGTGAATCTGTCGGCCAGATCTCAATCAACAATAAACTCGATGACATTTGGAGGTTAAATTGGATAATTCATCGATTGGGGGAAGAATTTGTGAGTGGAGGGGGCAACACTGTTATTGTCTTGCGCACTCAACGCTTTCTGTTGTTATTTCATACTTCTGTGATGGTTTTAATCGCCTCGACCGGATTTATTGGAAATTATAAACTGCCTTACTTACCTTCAAAGAGAGACTGGTACTGTGAAAAATTATTTTGAGTGAAGAAATCCTCCTTGGAGGAGATCGACATGATCTCAACGCACACCAGACACACTTAATGAACAGCACTTGACCGTTGTTACAGTAAATTAACAAAACTCTTTTCCAATGGAAAATGTTCATGAATGTTCATACTCCCGCGTACTATCTAACGCTCATGATCATTGGAGCCCCGCTCTTACGACTCATAAAAGCGAAGTTTGTATTGGGTTGGATTGGCCAATGAAACTGCCGTATCGACGGTTAACAGCTATTACCGATCAGTGGGTAATTCCAGTCGATAACACTATTCGTGAAAGATTAGATTTTAAAAAACAGAATTAATTTTTTTGTCTGTTTCAATGTCCAATTGAAGTATAACAAGTGAACTTCAATTGATGATTTTTTTTTCATTGTGAGTAGATTGATTTCAATGGATAATACAAGCAGTTCCGTGCAAGTGGTGGGTAATACCCCCTATGCCCCTCATTTCGTCGCATTTCATTGGTTCTCGCACTGAAAGGGAACCCATTTCCGGTTGGCGCGTTTTACGAATAGGTACAGCGTAATTTAAGGTTCAACTCATTGTAATTTACGAATAAAAAAACGTAAATTAAGGCAAAAATCGTCTTAATTTACGAATATCAAATCGTAAATTACGGAGATTCGGTCGTCATTTACGAATATGATATCGTAAATTACGGAGATTTGATCGTCATTCACGAATATGAAATCGTAAATTACGAAGACTTGGTTGTAATTGACGACAACGGTGAGCGTAATTCACGTTTTCACCGATAACGTAAATTACGATTAAGGAAACGTAAATTACGATTTTTTAATCGTAATTCAGGTTTAGATTTTTCTGTGTGCAGTCCCTCGACCTCTGAATTATTTTCAAAAATCAAAAGAGGGAATTAAAAAATGAAATATCATTTTTTTTCATTGTTTTTATTTTTTTTTTGATGATTCAATCGGCTGAAGACCTCCCAACCCACCCATCAAAACTGAAACTCTCCCCTATCACTCCCTCGACCACTGAATTATTTTTAAAAATCAAAAGAGGGAATTAAAAAATGAAATATTGTTTTTTTTCATTTTTTTTTTCGATGATTCAATTGGCTGCAGACCTCCCAACCACCCATCAAAACTAAAGCTCTCCCCTATCACTCCCTCGACCTCTGAATTATTTTCAAAAATCAAAATAGGGAATTAAAAAATGAAATATTATTTTTTTTACATTTTTTCAATTTTTTTTTTTCGATGATTCAATCGGCTGAAGACCTCTCAACCCACCCAACAAAACTGAAACTCTCCCCTATCACTCCCTCGATCACTGAATTATTTTTAAAAATCAAATAGGGAATTAAAAAATGAATTATTATTTTTTTTCATTGTTTTTATTTTTTTTTTTGATGATTCAATCGGCTATTGAATCATCAAAAAAAAAAAAAAAAAAAACAATGAAAAATAAAAATAATTCATTTTTTAATTCCCTCTTTTGATTTTTGAAAATAATTCAGAGGTCGAGGGACTGATAGGGGAGAGCTTTAGTTTTGATGAGTGGATTGGTAGGTCTTCAGCCAATTGAATCATCAAAAAAAAAAATAAAAACAATGAAAAAAAATAATAATTCATTTTTTAATTCCCTCTTTTGATTTTTGAGAATAATTCAGAGGTCGAGGGACTGATAGGGGAGAGTTTTGGTTTCGATGGGTGGGTTGGGAGGTCTTTAGCCGATTGAATCATCGAAAAAAAAAATAAAAATAGTATTTCATTTTTTAATTCCCTCTTTTGATTTTTGAAAATAATTCAGTGATCGAGGGAGTGATAGGGGAGAGTTTTAGTTTTGATGGGTGGGTGGGTAGGTGATCAGTGATCAGCCGATTGTATCATCGGAAAAAAAATTATTAAAAATAATCTGGAAACAGAAGGAAACAAAAAAACAATCACAAAATAACAATCACATTCCGTTTTTGATTTCCCTTTTTTGTTTTTTGGAAATGATTCGCGGCGGGAGGGGGCGAGAATTGGGAGTTGTCATGATGATCAATGGAAACAGGCCTATTTGAGAACACGGTTAAAAAAAAAAATTTAATAATTTATTCTAACTCTCTTTTTTTTTCAATCATTCCCGGCGCTAGAGGGCGCGATGGGGGGACTGCGGTTAGTATGCGGTGATAAACTGTGCCAAAAAGATGAAGATATTGAAAAAAAAAAAAAAATCCTATCAAGTAGTATAAGTTAAAAAAAAAAAACTAGTCAGACATTTAAAAAATTAAATAAAAAAAAAAAGTGGTCCGATTCGAAAACCGAAGAGGAACTTTCCACTTCAAATACCACCCCCTTTCACTACCCCAAAGGAATGACAGTAGTTATGGGACACCCTGTATTTTATCGACATGTCAAACCCATCTAATAATTTTTTTAAACTTTCTTTATTATAAAATGAAAATAATTTACTGGCGTGGAAAAAGTGGCAACGTCGAAACTAGCGATTATTTTGGTGGCCTGAGTTGGCAGTGCCGACGTGTTCAGCTGAGTAGTTGAGGGTTAGTTTTGTTCTCACGTGAATTTTAATTTTTTTTTCATGTCACATTAATATAAATGTTTGAATTCAACAATAATGTTAATCCGTTTATCTTTTTAATACGCGAAGTGTCCTCATTGCGTACTATCGCATAATCTGTTTAACACGCGAGTGGTGCTCCAAACAGTCCCTGTCTGTCCTGGGTTTAACCTCGAAAGGCAACCTCGAAACCCAAAGCAAAGAAGTTAAATTTCAAGTCAGAACAATCGAGAAAATTCTTGACTTCCTAAGCAAGGAAAACTAGTCGAAAAAGTAAAAGATTTTATCAAAAAAAAAAATGCAACCATGTTGATCATGATTGACAAATATATGTAAGTGTAACTGTTATTGCTTATGCTCATGGTATTGTCCATCAACATTTACCATTTCGAATAAATATTGTTGATACTTGAATTGATATCATTTCATCAAGATCTGATTTTATCTCTATTAATTATTCTCCATATATTACACTCATTGAACGGATATATTTACAAAAGAGAATGCAAGACTCTTCCCTCGTATGCGTTTGAATTAGCCGCGTCAATCCGCTACTCGGTAGTTCATAGGGAACTTGCATGACGATCGTGTAGCCCCCTGGAAGACACAATCGCTATTAATTGTTAGCAGTTTTGTACGGGCTCTTACGGCAAGAAATATTGAAATTATTAATAAAAAAAAGACCAGAATTAATTTTCATATAAAAAATCATGGCAAAATCAAGATTGAGATGCTGTATTCAGGGGTGTTTAAATACACCTCAAAGTATTTATAATAATGAGCCAATTAATTTTTATTCGTTTCCATTGATGAGTGTACACACACCGTGGAAACGAGAGAAACGTGAGTTGTGGATCAGAGCTGTAAAACGATACACGTAAGTATATAGAAAACTAATGTTCATATCATCAAAAATAATCAGTCGTCAGCTATTTTTGCATTCAAATTCTCAATATTTGATAATCACCAAGAAAATGAGCAATTACTCCAACATAACCTCTTTCTGTTCCAGTAAGAATCCGAGTAATTTCGAACCGAAAAAGTCAACAAAAATCTGTAGTGCGCATTTTATCGGGAACAAAAAATCAGAACATCCGCATCACCCTGCATATGTTCCTACAATTTTTTCTGAAAAAAGAGACAAGAGGCGTGGAGAACAGTCAATCGCTAGATTCAATCGTCAACAAGATCGTCAACGGCAAAAGGAATTGCTATATCATACGATCAACTGTGATAGCTATATGGACATCACACAGCTGACTCCAGATCAGTGCTCCTTGGTTCTCATGGACAGTGAAGAGATAGAATCTCCAGCTTCTACTGAAGAGAATATGAAACAAGATTTTAGCTGTCAAGTAGATTTACAGGGGGATAGTAACAGTGTTGACAGTGATGATATACCAGTGTTATTTTGTACACTCAGACAAATTAATGGAAATCAAAGTGCAGAAGTGCAAACAAATATTAATATCAGAGTAACACAACAAAAAGGAATACAGGTCGATATTCCCATAGAAAATAAAATAATGAAAAATGCTAGTTGTGATCCACTGGATACTAATCTCTATGTACCCGAGTGTCCAGGTTTCCATGGCATCAAATCCATAAAAAATGATGAACAAATGAGTAGTTTAACGGGTGTATCAATCACAGTATTTCTTTTTTTGGTTAATTATCTTCACTCACTCAGAGGGTATAAACTCAGCCCGAAAACAAAACTACTGATAACATTGATGAAATTGAAAACTGGATTGAGTTATACTGCACTTAGTGTCATTTTTTGTATCCACCCAACAACTGTGCAGCGTTCATTTGTAGAAACCTTACAATGTCTCAGTGTATTAACAAAAAATTTCATATTTTGGCCTTCTAGAGAAACTATCAAAGCTACTCTTCCCGAAGCATTCAAAATTCATTATCCTGATACCCGAGTAATTATTGATTGTACTGAAGCGAGAACTGAGATACCTTCATCAGCCATAAAAAATCAAGTATTGATGTATTCTCAATATAAACACAATCACACTGCTAAATTTCTCATAGGTTGTACTCCAAGTGGATTTATTAGTTTTGTCTCAAAATGTTATGGTGGTCGAGCTGGAGACTGTTTTATTACACTCGATTCAGGCATTATTGATTTATTGGAGCCAGGCGATTACGTATTAGCTGATAAAGGTTTTCCTAATATTCGTGTTCAAGTCGAGAATAAAAATGCAATTTTCGTCATGCCTCCATTCCTTCAGGGAGACCAATTTTCGGCTGAGGAAGTCCAACAAACTTACAATATTGCATCGGTACGAATTCATGTGGAACGAGTGATTCAACGTGTGAAAGAGTTTTACATATTCCAAAAAATTCCCATTCATATGTTGCCTCATATTGATCAAATAGTTTCTGTCGTGTGCGCGTTGATTAATTTGGAAAAACCTATTATTCAGAAGAAGGATTAATTTGTTTGAAGAATAAATTGTACATAACATGCAAATTGCGAATAAATCCTTGAATCTATTTATTAGTCTCTCATTTCATATAAATCATTTATTTACTCTATTTTAATGAAGAAATATATATTTTTTCTAACATAAACGAGTTTTACGTTATAAACATCCATAGCAAAGTAACAATAATAAAACATCCATTTGCTGTACATAATCATAGGCCAACTTCAGCCAACTTTGGTAAATAGTTATTAAAGTAAAACTTTTCCAGTTTCACGACTACCTCTTTTAAGAAATTATCATCTTTGGCTACTTTTACCAATACACTCCCATATTTTGAGAGTACGTACAAATCACAATCAGGTATATTAGTAACATACATCTGGATTTGGACTTGGGTATAGATTTGATTCTTCTTGTTCATGTGAATGCCGTTCTCATCTAAATCCAAATATGGGACGTTGCATTTATGAGTATTTTCATCGTAAATTGGCTTATCTTTACATGTGCTTGGACATTTTATCTCTAACAATTTTTTATTAGAAATGTTTTGCCCATAACTAATTATTCCATCAGGTGAGCAGGCTAACCAGGGCTGTGAATATTTGATTATCAAGCCAACCTTTGAAATATGGCTTCTGGGATCGAGATGATCTTTTTCGTACTCTCTGAATGCAGTTTCTTCAGTCTTTTTTCCATACACCATCGCTGGAGTTTCTATCTTTTTCATGCTCAATAAATCATTGACTATTTTTCCAACATCCCTATGCTTTGCTTTAATCCTATGACTCATACTGGCAGTAATTCGAAGACGACGTTCTTTGAACCAGTTCTTATCAGCAGATTGGTTAATCGTGGCCATAGAAATGTTGTAGGCTTGAACCATATCACAGTCTACATTTTTTTTTTAAAATTCCCAAATTTCTGGCTCAATATTATAATTAACTGCAGAATAAACTACACTTGATGATTGCAAAATCAAAATTTCTCTGACAACATTCGATGCTTCAGATAATAATTGTTGTTTTTTCATCATGTGTTGCATATTAAGAAGTGTCTCAACAGCGACGACTTCTTCATTATGCAATTCTTCAAATTTCACATGGGTGTACAGAGGGGTATAAGAAAGATTCTCTAAAAGTGATGAGCACAGAGGAATCGGTTTCATTTGTGCTGCTTTCTTACTCAAGGTTGGGAGTTCATACAGAGAACTTATTCTCACCCCTTTTTCATACTGTGATAATTGTTTCGCCGAAGGCTGACCCCACTGCTGAGAGAAACTTGTTTTGGAGGCTGCACTTTGGTCAGAATTTATGTAGAGAATAACAGCACAAATGTGCTTGCAGCAACCAGAGTTACCAGCTTTACAGTTGCAACAAGCAGTCTCGAGAGTTCTGTTTTCTGATAGCTAAATGCAAAAAAATCGAATTCGTTCAATTATTTGATTGGAAAACTGATATCATCAGAGGAATTTGATAGTACTTACGATGAGTTTCACTGAATATTTCACTGTCACTCTTGTTTGAGCCTGAACTTTTGCGGTTATGGTCGTTTGTTTTTCACCATTATTTTCATGTTCTTCAACGTCTTTGACATAATTAGCTTTCAGCAATAATGAACCTTTTTTAAAATTCTGACCTCTCTCTATGTCACAAACAATCGGACGAAACCCAAATTTAATTATTTTCAACATTTTATTAAACTACAGATTATGACAATGTAATTTTGTATAACTTTCATTCCTCCAATAACAACAAGAGGCGCTCCGATCAATTTCGAGCGCCATCTCTAGCCCACGCAAGTTCCCTATAGCGATGTTGCCGTCATTTCGAGTTGCGCGCGCTGAAATTCCTTTTTTTACCAATTTTTCGATCATTATTAATAAACAGTTCTCTAAGTGAATATAAAAAATTTTCCAATAGGTTCATAACAATAGATCCCTTCAGTGTACCAAATTTTGCATCATTGGCTGCATTTTTTCTATTTTTTTTTCCATTTTTACGATTTTTCCATAAGAGCCCATGTTAAATGGCATTTTTTTATAAATTAATAACGTTGGAACTAGGCTCGCTAAAAATCTGAAATTTTTTATACAGTTCCTGAATATTATAGAGAATACTTATGAAAAATTTCAGATTTTTCTCTGCATTTTTGGAACCCCCCCAAATCACGCCATAATATCCTTAACAAATAGCTATATGAAGAGCTCAAGCCGCATATATCTTCCCGTTTATTCACTGTATCATTCATGGAAATATGGATCATTTCACTAATGTTCCTCTTCTTCCAATTCTCTTCCGTATCAAGAATACTAATACCACTAAAATTGAAATTATGACCAGTGGAAAAATGATGATCCGCTAAGGCTGTTTTCTTAGTTTTCAGAATTTTCTCAGGTTTACAGTCATTTTTATGTTGACTCAACCTAATATCTAATCTTTGTCTAGTCTGTCCTACATACTCCGCAGGGAGGTGTCGCGTAGGCAATAATATCCTGCCCACGACACTTACGGGTCTGACGAACCCGCGGTTCCCGAGTCAATAGAGGGCACTGGTGGCGCCCTGCCTACGTTAGTAATCCCACCCTATGGTGGGGTGAAAACGTACCACCAAACGAGGGCTATCATATAGGGGGGGTTTTCGCGCCCCTAGGGGGGATAAGAGGGGCTGGGGCGTGGAAACGTTTGGTAGGGGGCGGAATAGGTTCGGGAGGGTTTGTAGACGTTTGGTAAAAGGGTTGGGACGTTTGGTAGTCCGTAGCTAGGGAAAGGGGGGCTAATTGGTAGGAGACGATTGGGAAGGGATCAGGAGGGTTTGGGAAGGTTTGGGAAGGGTTCAGGGGGGTTTGGTAGTCGGTCTGGGGGAAATAGAGGGGGGATAAACGTTTGGTAGGCAGCTGGGGGGTTTGGGAACTAGGATAGAGGGATAGGTGACCGACCGACTTGGGAACAATTGGGGAGACTACTAAGCGGCAGAGGGATGAAGCAGCAATGGGTGGGAAGGGAAAGGGGGGTAGGGGGGTGGCTGATGGTTCCGCGCAAGCGGATGGCTCACGCCCATTCACGCGCTAGTAGTTCTTCCCTGAAGGACCTGTCCCCCGGATGGGAGGGGCGAAACCGCGACATCAGCCAGGATAGGCCAATCGCGCGGGCCAACAGGGAGGGAAGGGTGTTGGTGCCTCGCGAGTCAGGGGGATGAGCTTGCGGTTCTCGCAAGCCATTGTTGCATGCCGTCCTAGCCTAGGCTACCGGGTAGGGATCGGGGTGTGACACCAACGGGGGTGGGATGGGGCGTGATCGCGAGGTGGGGCGGCGAGGGAGGCAATGGGGTGGGTGAGCTTCCTCTCCTTGGGGTCCCGGGCCCCCCCTATTCCTCTTATAGGGGAATCGAGGGGGTGGGAAACCTGTGGCTCTACTCGGGCCCTTCCGAGCTACCCAGCTCGGCAGGAACCGGGTGGCCTTTTCCCCACTAATCCCCTCTTCTTTCCAGGAATTCTAACTTTTCCGGGGTTTTTACTCCACTTTCAGCAAAACTTTCAGTAAAAAGCCCCCAATCGGATCTCCGGGGGGGCTAACTTGTGCGTTTGCCCATTGGCATACTGGTCGTCGCCTTACGGCGGGGGACCCAACGGGGGAGCAGCTTCCCGTGCTGGACACAGGGGTGTCTGGTGCGTTGGCGGTGCCCTCGGGGGTTCATCATCTTCACCCGTCGCAAGCCAGGGCACCGCACCACCTCCTATCGCCTCTATCTTCAGGGGCAGGCAGTCTTCGTGCTGCCAGAGTCAACCTGGTCCGCCTCGACATGGGTTTCCAGCCATCTTCAGCAGCTGGTCGCAGTTCTACGACAGGAAATGGTGAGTCCAATTTTAATATCCGCGAATGTAGAGTTAATTTAGTTCCGGTAGATTTCGACCGCGCCCTTACCCCCAACATTCCGGGCTCACCGTCGGCCCCTTCTTCAAATTCCCTACCCCCAAACTCGATACGCGTTATGCAGTTGAACGCGGACCGCTCGGGCGTAGTCGCCGGAGAAATTCGTCAACTCATTGCGGAAAAGAAGTTAGATGTGCTCCTCCTCCAGGAACCACACGCGATTTGTAGAAATGGGAGCTGGTCCCTCCCAGAGATAGGAACGTTTCAGGTTGCTGCCACCCGCACGGAGCGCCCTTGGGCAGCCGTCGTGGTGACCAACCCTAATTTCCATGTAGTTTACGTAGGTCACCTTTGTACGACGCACACCGTCTGCGCCGAGATCAACGCGCCCAATTTCAGTTTCTACGTTATATCCCAGTATTATCAATACGGGGATGATCGGGAACCCTATGTCCTCGAACTCGACAAAATTCTTCATAGCTTACGCGGCAAGCGTGTGCTCATCGGCATGGATGCCAATATGCGATCGCAATTATGGGACCCCTCAGCCATGCCCAATGAGGATGCTGAACTTATCGAGGGTCTGATTAGCTCTTTTGACCTGTCGGTCCTGAATGACCCAGAACAGGGCCCCACTTTCTTTGCAGGGGATAAGACGTCCGTGTCTAACCCTACTCTTGTCCAACCCAAAACGTCGTTTATCGACGTAACCCTTGCTACACCCATCATGGATCCGTATATTCATGCATGGAATCTGCGGGAGGACCGGACGGTCTCCGCACATCGGGTGGTGGTGATCGATCTCCGGACACCTGTGGCACCGACGGGGGGCGGCGCGGCGGAGGCGGCGATCCCTCCTATGAGGTTCAACGTTCGTCGAGCCGACTGGGAGGGTTTTGCCGTCGCCCTGAAGCGCGAGTCCTCGTCGTGGTCGCGGGATCCGGCGTTCAAAACCACCAATGCTGTAGAAAGCATGGCAAAGACACTCGAGGAGGCTATCATCAGGGCCTGCGAGGAGTCCATGCCAAGGAAGAAACGTTTCCGCAAATCAAATCCATGGTGGAACCCCGAACTAGGCCGTAAACGGAAACAAACCTTCAAGGCGAGACGAGCCTACCAGAAAATGCGCGACCCCGCGGAGCGAGTCGAGAAGGATCAGCTCTATAGGGAACTCTTAAAGGACTATAAATACGCGATCAATAAAAGTAAAACCGATAGTGCTAGGCAATTCATTACTAAATCGGGAAAAGAAAATCCATGGGGATGGCCGTATAAATATGCCGCGGATAAACTTAGAGCAGGGACGGTGCTGAGTACCCTCCGGAAAGGGGACACGACAACGACGGGCATGAGGGATACCGCGCGTCTCCTTCTCGACACACACGTCCCGGATGACGACCCCAACATAGACACACCCCAACAACGCGTCATCAGAGAGGAGGTTCGAGACCTTGACCCGCAAACTCCCGATGCTGCACACTTTACAGCCGAAGATATCGGGATCGCCCTCAACACCATGGTAAACAGAAAGGCGCCCGGATGCGACCTCGTCGAAGTCCGAGTACTGAAGGAGGCATTTAAAGCTATTCCAGAGATATTCGTCACTCTGTTCAATGCTTGCCTCGACCGGGGCGTCTTCCCAGCACCCTGGAAGGTGGGCTCATTGGTCACCCTTCTAAAGGGCCCGGGCAAGGACGTCACGGATCCAAAGTCGTATAGGCCCATCTGCCTCCTCTCGGTGGTGGGAAAACTCTTTGAAAAACTCCTCAAATCCCGCATAACTGCAACGTCCCTCGCGCCGGGCAGAGTCTCCGAACAGCAGTTTGGGTTCATGCCCGGAAAATCCACGGAAGACGCAATCGTGGAAATGCGCCGCATGGTGTCTGCTTCTGAGGAGAAGTACACTATCGGATTCCTTTTCGATATCTCAGGGGCCTTCGATAACGTTTGGTGGCCCCTCGTTCTCAAAGCCCTCGCTGATCGAGACTGTCCAAAGAACGTCTTCAGAGTTATGAGAAGTTACTTTGACGACCGGAGGGTCAAGATCATGTGGGGCGATCAAGAAGTCGCGAAGCAGGCAACCAGGGGCTGCCCGCAAGGGTCAGTTCTCGGACCTGCGTGTTGGAATCTCATGTTCGATGGCCTCCTCCAAGGCGTCGAAGAGAAATTTGGAAAGATAGAAGTCGCCTACGCGGACGATCTCATTGTCATCATCAAAGGCAAATCCCGCGAAGATCTCGAGCGCAAAGGCCAAGAGGTCACGGACTTTATAGTTTCATGGTGTGATTCGGCAAAACTCCAATTATCCAAAAGTAAAACCGAAGCCATCATGCTGAGGACTAATTGGATAAGGAGGGCCCCAATTGGTCGTAGGAAATACGACGCTCCCCGTAGGAGGAAATTATATGGGAAAAAGCCGCAGCTTGAGAGCCACCCTCCTACTATCAAGATAGATGGCTCAAAAATTAAATTCCGAGACAGCGTTAGGTATCTAGGGGTGCACTTTGACAAGAATCTATCTGTCAAGGCACACATACGGCATATTAGGGAAAAGACGGGGAAGCTTTTTGGGCGACTTAAGAGACTCGCGAAAGTTAATTGGGGAATCAGGTTCGGGGCTCTGCGGACGGTCTATCGTGGCGTGTTTGAATCGGTTGCGACGTACGCCGCGGGGTGCTGGCTGGATCACTGTGACGCGGGCGATCTCCGCGCGCTTCGAGCGATCCAGCGAAGTGCCCTGATCACGGTCACTCACGCATACCGGACCGCTTCTCACGAGTCCCTTTGCGTAATAGCCGGTGTTTTGCCGATAGGTCTGCTCCTGGAAGAAAGAGCAGCTAGGTATAAAATACGCGTGGGGAGGGAAGCGAGTATAGGGAATATTACGGTACAGCCACGGCGTAGAAGGGAGGGAGTCGGTCAGTGGGGGGGAGAAAGGGTCGCGCAGGTGGCGGAAGAGGCTGTGGCTGAGGAAAGGGATGATGTTGATGAGCCGGATCCCGTCGCGCTCATTAGGGATGAGGCCAAGAGGCTGTGGAAGGTGCAATTCGAGACCGCGGTCACCGGTCGCACCACGTTCGCGTTCTTCAATGATGTTCATAAAAGACTGGAAGCGAAATATGTTCCAGTCAACTACTACACCACGCAGGCTCTTACCGGGCATGGCCAATTCCGGGCTTATCTTCAGTCACGGGGACATGCCGACGGGCGAGACTGTGAGTGTGGAGCGGAGGAAGATAGCGTCAGGCACCTCCTTTTAGAGTGCCCCGTGTATGCGCCCCAGCGGGAGTGCATTGATAGGTTCATCGGGAACCATGGGTGGCCTGCGGCGGCACACGTTCTCGTGTCGTCGAAGGAAGCGTCTATTGCGTTCTCTGAATTTTGTACCGAGTGTCTCTGGATTAAGTCCGAGCACCGGAATGCAGTCGAAGCCGCAGCAGCGGAATCCGAGGACTAGAACCTGGACTCGCAGTCGGGGTTCCTCAACTCATCTGAGGACCCTGTGAGCTGGGAACTCTTCCTCTTTAGTGGGGTGGCAAATCACTACCTGTCGGAGGTGATAAAGCACTATCTGCATATATACTTCATTATTGAAGGAGAAGTAGCTTGCATCAAAACAAAATTGGATTAAATCCAATATTACCTTCTTTGGAGCGGCGACTATGGTGGGCCATTCGTCCCAGTGTTCTTCCACGATGTTAATAACGAGATCTTTCGGGATATTAGTAAATAATGATACTACATCTAATGAGACCAAAACATAACCATCTGGTAGTTTCACATCACCTACAAAATCCACAAACTCTTGTGAGTTCTTAATACTGAACTTAGAGGATTTCTGTACTTTAGACAGGAATTGATGTAACAATCTAGCTAGCTTATAGCTCGGGGCTTTTAAGCAACTCACGACAGGTCTTAATTTACACCCCTGTTTATGTACTTTCCTGAGCCCATACATTTTTGGAATCACAGCATTCCACGTTTTTAAGGATTTCGTTTTTTGTTTATCCACTACACCCTCTTTTCTCAACAACTCCACGAGAGCATTAGCTTTCGTTTAGAACTTCGAGGTCGGATCTTTATTAATCTTGATTTGAGAATTAGAATTTAGAGAGAAAAAATCCCGATAGCCCCAGCCGGGATTTGAACCCGGGTCTCCCAGTTACGCGCCGGGCACTCTTCCAACTAAGCTACCGGGACCACCGGTAAATTCAAACTCAACGTGAATTAGAATTTAGAGAGGAAGAATCTCTAAAGCCTAAAAAAAACCTGATAATGAATAACAATAGAGGGAAGAATAGGAGCTCAATTTATAAAGACATTAAGACCACAAGAGAGTTCTTGAGGAGTAATGATCAAATCCTGGTGGCAAGATCTGATAAAGGAGGAGCCACGGTAATTATGGACAGAGCAGAGTATGTTGACGTGATGAAAGATATGTTGAAGGATGAATCCACTTACGTAAAGATTAATAAAGATCCGACCTCGAAGTTCCAAACGAAAGCTAATGCTCTCGTGGAGTTGTTGAGAAAAGAGGGTGTAGTGGATGAACAAAAAACGAAATCCTTAAAAACGTGGAATGCTGTGATTCCAAAAATGTATGGGCTCAGGAAAGTACATAAACAGGGGTGTAAATTAAGACCTGTCGTGAGTTGCTTAAAAGCCCCGAGCTATAAGCTAGCTAGATTGTTACATCAATTCCTGTCTAAAGTACAGAAATCCTCTAAGTTCAGTATTAAGAACTCACAAGAGTTTGTGGATTTTGTAGGTGATGTGAAACTACCAGATGGTTATGTTTTGGTCTCATTAGATGTAGTATCATTATTTACTAATATCCCGAAAGATCTCGTTATTAACATCGTGGAAGAACACTGGGACGAATGGCCCACCATAGTCGCCGCTCCAAAGAAGGTAATATTGGATTTAATCCAATTTTGTTTTGATGCAAGCTACTTCTCCTTCAATAATGAAGTATATATGCAGATAGATGGAAGTAGCATGGGCAATCCAGCAAGCCCGGTGCTGGCGAACCTAGTTATGGATCATGTGATTGAGAAGGTAATTGATGAACTCCCCTTTAACATCCCATGGGTGAAGTTATATGTAGATGATACTTTACTACCAGTGCCTATCAATCAAATAGAAATGGTGAAAGACCAGTTTAATTCTGTTCATAATCATATTCAGTTCACTGTAGAAAAAGAAGTAGAGAATGCGATATGTTTTCTTGATGTAAAAGTTTTCCGACAAAATGATGGGACTATTAAGACGAGTTGGTATCAGAAACCGACGAACTCTGGCAGAATAGTCAATTTCAGATCTAATCACCCGACCTCACAGAAGATTGGAGTAGCGTTTGGTTTGCTCCATCGAGCCATTGGCTTGAGTAGTGAGGAATACTATGAGGAAAATATAAGAAGGGTGAGTAATGTACTAAAGAATAATAGTTACCCAGATAAATTCATAAAGAACTGCGTCAAGAAGTTTAAAGATCGGAGAGATAGTGGAGTGATGAGAGCTGAATTAAAGATCAAAAAGAGCTTCAGCCTTCCGTTAATCAAAGGTCTGTCACAAGAATTGAATAAGTGCATAAAAAACACGGACTCAAGATTTGTATCATATAACTTGAAGAGAGTTGGAGATTTGTATACCAGATTAAAAGATGAGACACCACAGCTTACCAGATCTGGACTAATATATAAAATTCCCTGTGAATGCTCTAAGTGTTATGTAGGACAGACTAGACAAAGATTAGGTATTAGGTTGAGTCAACATAAAAATGACTGTAAACCTGAGAAAATTCTGAAAACTAAGAAAACAGCCTTAGCGGATCATCATTTTTCCACTGGTCATAATTTTAATTTTAGTGGTATTAGTATTCTTGATACGGAAGAGAATTGGAAGAAGAGGAACATTAGTGAAATGATCCATATTTCCATGAATGATACAGTGAATAAACGGGAAGATATATGCGGATTGAGCTCTTCATATAGCTATTTGTTAAAACAATATAAGAGGAGAATAGATCGACGGAATGCCAGATTTGTAAGATGTTAGGCTGGCTGAACATTGGTGCCTGAAGAGTGCTGCCCCCGCGCGGTTCAGCTGCGTTGTTGTCTATCACCGGATGAGCGTTGAGTTGTGGGGGACTCATACACACTAAGACGTGTGACTGTATCTGAGTGGTTGTCATTCGAGAAAAATATGTTTCTTAAATTTTGCTATTTGTTTCTTGTTACATATGGAGAACTCCGTTTCGAGAGTTTTGATTTGAATGAGACAAGACATTAATCATGTTAAGGTATAATTTTTTCTGTTTATGTTAAGCTCTGTTTCAGTATTTTAATAATTTGTTATATGAGGTTAGAAATCACTGATAAGTGTATGAAATGTGAATTTATGTTTATATATTTATTTTCTAGTGCCTGATGAAGCTGTAATAATTAGCGAAACGTCGCATTTATGACATAATTTTAATGTTGTATTTTATTCTCCACCTCCCTTGAATTTTCTTATGATTTGATAACATCATGGAGATGAATGCCACCATGGATTATCAACAAGTTTTCTTAAGAATAATGCACCAATTGCCCTGATCGTAATAAATTCTCTCGATTATTGATCCAGGAAGACCTTTGCAGAGTTCAATAAACTTCTCTTCCTCGAAAATATGATAATACCTGAGAAATTCGTCTCCCCCCTTTCTCTCCCAGGGCACCAGGATATCACTGTGATTGAAATTGGTACGATTCTCATGTACAGAAAGTGCAAGTCTCTGAAGAAGTATCTGGAGTTCCACTTGAGTTTTCCACTTGAATTTGCATTTTTTTGAGTATTGAATCGAAGATAAGGCGAGTCTTTTGAATTTTTGTTTTGCTCCTTAGCCCAACCGTCGATTGAACATCTTCCTCCAGGTCTCAGGATCTTGAGGATCTTCAGGAAAGCGGATCGACGTCTCTCTGGGGTCGACAGGTGGTGGATTACTGCGATACTCATTGCAGCATCAAGAGAGTCTGATTTAAATGGCAATTGGGGATATTCTGAGAGGAAAACCTCAGAGAATCTTTTTCTACAGATTAAAGTTAATCCTAAACTTCTGTCGCATCCCACCTTGAAGGTATTTTTGTAATTGAGGGGAAAAAAACATGAAATTAGTGATCAAGTGGTGAAATGAGATAATTGAACTTTACATAGATCAATCCCTATTGAATATCTTGGAATCCAAGAGAGGTAGCACAATTTTTGTGAAGACCTTTTTTTTAGAGAAAAATGTGCTCTACAAAAAAGGTCTTTTCAAAAATTTTGATATTTTCCTTGCAGTTGTAGATATTGAAAAAAAACTGATTACGTGAAATTGATTATTTTTGCTTAACTTCATTACTAAATTATATTTGATTGTACCTCGAAAATTCCATGAGTTTCATTGAGATATTTTCTATTTCCACATCCAACATCAATTAAAAAACTTCGTGGTTCAATAGGTATTTAGCAACATTGGGGCACTGTTTGTATCTGGTTTCATGAAAAGGATCAAAATTTCTTCATAAATCTGAAAAATTAATATTTCTCAATGAAAATATTTCGATTGAACATTTTAATTCGATTATTACCTCATGTACATATGATAATTCAATTTCTGGAGCAACAAATTCATCAAGAGAGTCTGAAAATTAAATAGTAATTGGCGACACTTTGAGAGAAAAACCTCCAAAGATCTTTTTCTGCAGATTGGAGTTAATCCTGAACTCCTGTCGCATCCCACCTTGATTGTAATTGGGGGAATAAAAACATGAAATTAGTAATTAAGTAGTGGAATCAGATAATTAAAATTGACTTAGATCAGTCTCTGCTGAATATCTTGGAATCCAAGAGAGGCAGCAGAATTTTTGGTAGCATACCAGGCTACAGTGAAGTTCTACTTGTAATTATCTTCAATGAAATTCTTATTCTCTGAATTATTTCTTCTAATTCCAATATCTGATGTCGAATTTCATTCTAAATTTCCAATGTTGCGTCCATCAAAAATAAGTTGAAGGGTGTCGTATGTCGAAAATAAAATTGTTTTGTTTTTCTATCAGACATATTTTTTTGTCATAGAACTGACAAAAAAAATCACATTTCCAACATCTATTGCGATCAATCTAATTAGGAAATAAAAATGAGAGTAGAATATCCCAATTTAGTGGATAATATCGAAGAAGGCACTCCAAAAAAGTAAGAGATTTTTGGGGATTTTAATGAAATGAAGTTACACTGTGTTGAACATAAAATTAATAGTTTGACAGGTGTTGTGATGCATGAGGTTGGATTACGGAGGAGAAACGGTAGAATATTTCTTGGCATGATCATTTTTAACGGATATTACGACTTGAGACACAAATATCACAAAATAAAAATTTATGATGAGGAATTGATAGTGGCGTTGTTATATGACGATCCATTTCGTAAAGTGAGTTCAATGACAATGAATGATAAGTCGAAAAAATATGAATTGATAATGATAATAATAATAATATCCTTCTTTAACCAGCTCATCCACATTAAGAATGCGATTCCAAAGAAAGAATCAACTTTTACAGACAGGTTTGGATTATATACTGATGATGAATTTGATCATTTCGAATGGTATGCGAATAGTGCAGCACAAATCAGCTTCCATGGAGTTATACATACTTCCTCTGAAGAAAACGTATTGATAGAATCAGAAGAACAATAGTGAAATGACAATTCTGTTGATTGACGATATGATCATAATGATTGATTTCATAGGATAATTTTATGAGATACATTTTATTCATTAAATGGAAAAATGACAAAAGGAATAAATAAAAATGATAAGTATGAGAACTAGTGGTGCGTTGTTGGTCGCTCGCAAGCTCGCTCCCATGAGTCAATGCGTTGCAATATTAGTGTGACCCGTTTAGCGGGTCGCAACAATAACTTCCCGGTTTCTCCCTCATTATTGTAAGCGGAGAGAAGATAAGAAAAATGTGAGAAGAGGAATCTCTGTTTCTGAAAGTGAATGGAATACAAATTGTCATCATTGAAAATTCAAAGTCAACAAATTAACTAGAAATTCGATGATAATTCAGTTTCCCATCAAATTTTTCGTCCTGATGTAGATTTTTTTCTTTTATTCTCATATTTCTTCATCTCTTTTCATGAGATTGTGAGGAAAATTTTAGAACTTCAAGTGTTAACCATTTTCTTGAATTTTTTTATGATTTGGACAGGATTTGCTTGTGATCATGGTCAAGGATCTGTAGATAATTATGAGAATATGAAACCTTAGGACAAAAAGACGCATCAATTGCATGAAGAACATTCCAAATCGCATCATTTATTAAGAAGAATAGAGGAATTTGTGAAAAAGCCGTATTTTTGACGTTTTTTCGCATTTTATTTGTAGATAACTACAGAACTGCTGAGGCGACCATCCCCAAAAATTGACCAATTGTAAGTTACATTGAGATGCATCGATTGAAGCAAAAAAATTGACATTGCACCGTTCGTTCAAGAGAAATCGTGTCCCGAAAATTTTAGCATCACATACATAGAACCTCACAAAAATTGGGGGTATGTAGAGTCAAACAATACAATCTCAATACTGCAAAAATGAATAAAATCTGGTAATAAACATGTAAATGGTGACCATGAGAATTTTCCGTTATTCAGCCAATAATATCATGAAGGACCGCTACCATGATGACGTGAAGTTGGGTACTGTCGTGAAGGGTTTCAGGTTTTATATTGAACTAATTATAATAATTATGGTAATTTATGATGGTCATATGGTATTATGGTAAGATTTTGGCGAAAGCCACTACGATGATTGAGGCAAAATGGTATGCGACGATTGTGGTGAAAACCACAGCGGTAATTGAATTAATATTGAATGCAAAAATTTAAGGTACAGCCACCGATGTGAATGAAACACTTGAATGCATCAATTGTGGCATGATATGGCGGCAGTCTTCCCTGATATTGATGGGTTCAAGAACGAAGCATTCTCATGTTCCCCATTAAAATGTTTATTATCTGATTCTATTAATTTTTGTGTCATTTGGATTGTATTGTTTGACTCTACATACCCCCAATTTTTGTGAGGTGTGTGCCATCAACACCTTGAATATGTGCGAATGTGTGTGACGCTAAAATTTTTGGAACACGATTTCTCTTGAACAAACGGTGCAATGTCAATTTTTTTTGCTTCAATCGACGCATCTCAATGTAACTTCGAATTGATTAGTTTTTGGGGACGATCGCCTCAGTAGTTCTGTAGTTATCTACAAAATATATGCGAAAAAACGTCAAAAATTCGGCTTTTTCATAAATTCCTCTATTCTTCTTAATGAATGATGCGATCTGAAATTTTCTCCATGCAATTGATGCGTCTTTTTGTCCTACGGTTTCACATTCTCATAATTATCTACAGGTCCTTGACCAAGATCACAAGCAAATCCTGTCCAAATCGCAGAACAAATGTGACAAATATGAGAATAAAAAAAAAATCTACATCAGGATGAAAAATTTGATGGAAAACTGAATTATCATGGAATTTCTAGTTGATTTGTTGACTGTGCATTTTTAATGATGACGATTTGTATTCCATTCACTTCCAGAAACAGAGATTCCTCTTTTCAAATTTTTCTTAGCTTCTCTCCACTTGCAATAATGATGAAGAAACCGGGAAGTTATTGTTGCGACCCGCTAAACGGGTCACACTTAATATTGCCACGCACTCATCCATGGGAGCGAGCTTGCGAGTGACCAACAACGCACCACTTGTTCCGCTGAATATTAAGTGCAATTTCGTTTTTATGATACTTTGCATACTTCCTCAACAATTTGTTCCTTGCCACATTGAGTGCTAACTCTCGTGATTTGTAGGTTTTATTTTTACGAAGAATGCGATTCCTTTTGATATTATCAGTAATTTCGTTCTCAGCAAATTGCATATTTTGTCGAAGAATGCTATTCCTTGCAATATTTCTTCGACGTTCATTAATCATGTACTTCTCACGCTTTCGGATGACCATCATTCTGATTCGATTTTTTCTAAGTTCATCCTGTCAGAATTCTTTTCCTCCTCGCTTGCGTTGCATGTGATTTCTGGTTGCGTCATTCATTTTTTCCTTAAAATGTTCATTTTGCCTCTTACATTTTCTGTATTTTCGCTTTTTCTCATTTTCCTCTTTCTTAAATACAGGATCTTGTCGTAAACATTGTAGTCTTTCCTTCTTTCGTTCGTTTTTTCTCTTTGCAAAAGCGGGATTCATTCGTGATTTTTGTTTTCTGAGACGAGTCTGTTCTCTCTCTAATTTTTTGTAGAATTGATCAGAACGCTTGATTCTCATCTGCTCTTTTTTTTCTCTCTTTTATTCTTAATTGGTTCATCTTTCTTATCACGTTGTTCTTGACAAGAAGCTGTTTCATTCAAACTCGTTGGACGAACCATGCCATTTTTTGCTTTTTTACAGTAAATATTTTTCTTTTTTCTGTTTATTGTTTTGCTGGATTGTCGTTTCGACCTCATTTTCTCTACAAAAGTCCTCTTTTCTTTTCTCGGAGAATTTTTATCGCCAATGGCCGACAATTCGTCTTGTTATGTTCAGTCTGATGTCGCTCGTAGCTGACAATTTCCAAATTGTTACTGAGCTCTTAATTCTGTGTCGCCTATAGAAAACAATGTTATTTTTATTGATTGTCGCCTTGGGCTGACACTAATTTCCCCTCTTTTTCTATCGATTGTCGCCTTGTGCTAACACTAATTTGTCGCCTTGTGCTGACACTAATTTCTTTCTTTCTTTACTGATTGTTATAATTCTGCTAGAAGGAAGAATTATAACGGGTATTTGGAAGGGAATTCGGAAAACAGCTTTGATAACGTTCCTCGAAGATGGATCGATCACAGCTGATTATCGAATGATGGCGGATGCTCTTTCGTGAGAAGGCCCCCACTCTGTGACAAACCACTCGAACGCTAAACGGCAAGATTACGCACTGCCCAGTTTTCAATACCACTCAGGTAGTTTCCTACATTACCAATGACTGCCCGATTATTGAAGGGAATCATCGTTCAATAATAACTGTTAAATTTTTCTCGTTCATTTATCGTTTTTCATTTTTTAAATGAATCATGAGAAAGATTTCTTCATTAATATTGAAATTTTTGGGAAATATTGCAATTGTCAAATGAAAGCGATTTTTCCACGACAACGAGGATTATTTTCAAATTGTTCGCAATGGTTCTTAGGATTTACCGTTCTTCTACCTCTTGAATTGATTCGGCTCCTATGCAAGTGTCGGTAAAATTAGAAAAAAGCTCTTTACCTGTTTAGATTCTAAAAAAAAAAAAAAAATAGTAAAAAAATTTGTAGAAGTTTGTAAAATTTCTTTACCCGTTTAATTATTCATTTTTCAAAAAAATGGCCTCGAGAAAAGTTCCGATTAACATGCGCACATTCGAACATGAGCTAAAAACATCATTTTTTTTTGGTTTCAGACCATTTTACATAATTTTCAAATGAAATTAAAAAATGTGAAAAATGAACGATTGCACTGCTTCCATGCGGAAGCAATAGTGGGGTTCGGGACGAGTGAAAAAAAAATAATGATAATAATAACAATGATAAAAAAAGAAACAAACAAAAAAAAAACGAAAAAACGATTTTTTTTAAACTTCATTTTATGTTTTCTTGGAAAAACTGGAGAACGACTGGAACAATTTTGTCCAAAATCCTTTCAGCTCTAAGTTAGATGAAGACGCTTCGATTGCGTCATTGATGACCTCGATCCCATCATCCGTTAACGAGAAAATTATCGTTGGAGAAAATTTTTGGCCACGGACGGACACCTTCACACACACACACACACACATACATGTTCTTGAAAATTATCGGGAAGTGTTGTGGTGACCTTGAAACGTGGAGATATGATGAAAATTCAATTTTCGATTTTCGGGGTGATTACAATAACTTCCCTAACCCGGGAAGTTAATAATAATGATGAGAAAAATATATTCAACTGATCTATTTATCAACAATTTATTGAAAAAAAAAAGTTCCAAATAAACTGATTTCTTTTCTTCACCAAATATCTTCGAAGCAATTGGATTAGGAAGAAATTAGTGAATTCATTTGATTTTTGAATTGATTACTCAGTTCAATTTCTCATTTACTCATTTTTTTTATTCAACCGTTCGATAAGGCCAAATCAAATCCTTCCTTATGTCTAAAGACGAGGTCATGAACATTACAAATTTTGATTACAAGGAAAACTACTCTGGAAAACGTTCTTCATGGATTTGATGATTTGATGAGGGATTATGAGATTTTAATGCCTCCAGGAAAGTTCTACAGTTTAATTGGATTCTCAAGTCCAGAAATAGCTCTAGAAGTTTATGATAGAGTCAATGGACATGTGATTGATGGTCAAGAGTCACCATTGTATTTAACATTCTCAGAAAGACGTATGAAATAGTAAATATTAGCTAATTTTTATGAATTATTTAATGATAATTATTTATTCCCACCAGTGCCAAATCTAGGAGACAATTCAATGTCTCCAGACCTCCCTCCAGGTCTCAGGATCATCAAGAATCTCATAGCACCTGAGCAAGAGGTATTTTCACTCGATAATATCGATTGGAGTGAGAAGGACTCGTCCTCAGAGCTTGAACATAGACAAGTCAAGCGCTTTGGAGTTTCGCTATGACACGAATTGAGTGGATCCTGACGACAAAATAACTCCTATTTCTGATGGTTTCAATTTTCTGTAGTAGCTATTTGAGGAACATGATTGTGAACAGTTTGTCTATGATCAATTGCCGATCAATCGATATTTATCTGGCTGGAGTAATCCAACCAGATTCAGTGATTATCTCGGAAATGAGTGAGTTTATGGAAAAAAGTCAAAAAACATGATTTGTGTGAAATTTTCTGGGCTACAAAAAATGTTTCTTGATAATTTTTTGTATCTCCTCTCATTCTCGAGATAATTGAAGAATTGACAAATCAATTTTTTACTATTAATTTTTAATTACTTTGTGAGAATAAATCACGGATATCGAGTGGACGTGTGGAAAAATGAGATCTGAGTAGTGTTAAGTACTATTTTCCCTCACCACACACGCGGACTAGCTATATGAATTTAGATAATAACCCGGTAATGACTCGCGTAATCGTAATCCGAGTTTCGGAGAAGACAGCGAGGACGTCAAGTTCATGTGCAGAAGCATCCCGTGAGGATAAGCCAATAGCCACTTTACCTACGAATTGATATCCAATGATAATTAGATCTCTGAGGATAAACTAGACCCCCGTAAATACGGCCTTGGTCTGAAGAGAGTACACTCTAGAACAACCCCTCTCTGGAGTCCAAAAAGGAGAGACGGAGTGAACGAAAGAGGAAAAGATTGAAAGCCCGCGTAAGCGACGCACTGAGATGGAGGTGATACAGCGAACAGCAGGTCAGCTGACACGGGTTGACCGGGAGCTGGCGCCATCTCACCCGCCAAAGTGGCCGGAGTGACGACGTTTTTCATAATGGCCGACACTCCGTTCTCATCTATTCAGGCATACACGTGCACAAATATTCATTGTCGTTGTTTTTTATAAGATTTGTGTGTTAATTGAATATTTTTGGTGACACGGGCTGTGCTATTGGTGAGAGGAAATTCTGAGCGATATTCTGAAAAGAGCAAAGTGAATCAATACCTGAGAAACATTGAAATATATCTAATAAACACCTGCGGACATTCCACAAGTGGTCACCGGCTACCGGCTCTGGTGAATTCAGCGACAACGTGAGTTGGCATTGATTTTTTATTCATTGTTGCTGATGTGATTGCGGTTACGGATGGTCGTTACCGGGAGTACAGATCTTGCTGAGGGATTAAACTCGTTTTTTGCCGAATAAACTCGCAGTTTTCATAGATAAACTCCGGGGTAATTCGTGTGCCCATAGCACGCGTTGGTCGCGTGGCCACGGGGCCGCCATCTTATTGCGCAGTTGGTTTAGAGAGATATTGAATAGAAATTATTGGATATTTTACAGTCGGTGTGAGTGGGAGTCGGGAAAGTAATCAATATATTTAGTTTTAAGGGGATAATTATCGTTATTAATTGGGGTAATTCAGGCTGAGATTAAATAGTTGCGCATTTCCAAAAACCCCGTTATTTCCGAGTTAAAGAGGGGAAAAAGAGAGTGGGAAAGAGGGACTCAGAGTCCTCCAGGAGAGAGAGAGAGAGAAATTCGATTAGTAGATCCGCGTAAAGAGGCAATTGTAGCCCACAGGTGTCCCACGTGGACACTTGCTCGTTGCACTTCCCCCTTCGGTGGGGGAAAATAGGCGTAGGGAACCTGCAGCCGCTTGAGGCACCTCTCTCTCGAGCGAAGACTCCTCGCACCGTCTTTCTCATTCGGACATCCGGACATACTCTTGAAGTGTATAGAGTCAGTCATCCCGGCCATCCCGGAGAGATCGATGTAAAATAATGATATTTATGAATGGGGAGGGTTGCTGAGGGGATGAGTCCCTGTCTGGATGTCCTCTGGAGTTATTAGTACCAGGAGAAAAGGGGAATAATAAGTATTATTATCATTTAATCCGAATTACAAAGCCATCGAATAGTGTAAGCTGATCAGCCGGGTCTTCAAATTAAGTTTATTTTGATTTTATTTGATTTTCATTTATTATTATGGTTTTGCATTGAAACTACGGTAGAGAGCCCAAATACCTGAGGCAATTTAATTTTGTATTTTTCATTTCTTTCTTTTCAATTCTCAAATAATAAACCGAGCCACTATCTCTGAATTCTTGTACTTTTCTCTCTGCTGAGCTCAACCTATCCTTCTTTTCTGAAATATTACACTAAAATTATTGGTTATCGCGGGCTCCAGCAACAACAAAGTGGTACGCTGGGGCATTGCACCCGCGTCCTTCGGACTGGACTGGTGGAGAGGACACAACCGGGAAGCAGTCCCACACGGGTCGGCCTTGGCTTCCCATAGCCGTTCAGTACATTAGTCCCATCCCTTTCTCCCGAGCTTCCCACATCCGCGCCCATCCATTACCGAGCCGTATCCTCTCTTTATCCATTCCCTAGTCCACTACCCCCATTCTCTGAGGCACGGGAGGGATAAATCCCGTACCTCCTTGCAAAATACCCACACTCCTCACAAAATACCCACAATCCCGTTTAGTCGCCTAGCGACAAGAGTCCCCTTGGGACTCCACCCCAAAGTCCTACACCCTACACACAATATCAAACTTCACAGGCACTGGTGAGAGTGCAGTAAAAGTGCCTCGTGACAACTTTTGATGATGGAAAAATGATCAAATTGGATGATAAATGTTCCAAAGTAATTAATTGATGCTCCCCCAGGAATTCCACCTTACATTGACACTCACAGTGTCTTCCAGCATCCAATACTGAGTCTATCATTGGGCTCAGCCTGTGTGATGGATTTGAAAAAAGAATGAAAAGAAAATTTCCATTCTCCTTCTTCCTAGATATGGACTGATAATGTCTGAGGAATCTAAAAAATGTCTGAGAAGTGAGATAAGAAAAAATGAAGTGATAAAGACATAAATCACGTATATTTCTCGGAAAATTACCAGTGAATTTTTGTAAATATCATTATTTTGTATGTATAAATTTTCTTCCGACTGTCGACACTAAAATCAATAATATTTTGTTCTGAGGATGATTCTCCTGGAACGTCGCCTTCTTACACCTGGTTTTCCTTTCTTCCTGAAAACGGAAAAATTACCGAAAAAATATTCAATGACTATTCGTGATTTTCTTTCAATGAATTTTTTGTATATTGTACATTGTACCTGTTTATCCTTCTCTTTTTTGATCCGTTTGATGATGTTGGATTTCCATCACCATTTGACGAACTGCCCTCAATGGCTTTGATCAAGATTGGTTCAATACAATCAACAAAATTCCCAATTACATTTCTTGGTTCGTCCACATCATGATTGGCAGAAATGATCTGTAACTGGTGAAGTTCTTGATCCATTTGCATTCGTCTCGCTCCCATTTCTATTAGACGTAATGTTCACTTTTTTTTTCAATAAAAATTACTATCAAAACAAATTCAATTCTTTACATGACAAACTTCAGTGGGCATTAAAAATTTTTTGGAACAATCAATACACACAAGGAATTGGACGAAGAAAGAGTGAAAGAAAAGAGAATTAATTGAAGAGAGAAGGTAAAAATAAAAAAAATAATGCATACTCCATTCATAAATGATAACTCATCAAAATGATTTAATAAGGGATAAGATGGAGAAGAACGGGTATTATAGTGATATTTACGGTGGACTCATTGATCTAGCGACTGACGCATTTAAAAATATCGGATGCACTCATGAAATCCTTGAACAGAAAATAGGTAACTGATAATTATAAATCAAATTTAAATGAAATAAATAACCATTCAAATCATGAAATGATAATTAAATAATGGACAACACCTCTTAATCGATTACAGATTTCCAAGAGATGAAAAAAAATAAATTTATAGTGGGCTGCTCAACTACGATGAAAATTGAGTTGAAAAATGGTCACTTTCACTCAGATTTTGGATATTTCCAGAGTGAGGAGAATACAAAAGGAAACGCTTTCTTCAAAGCCAGATTGGTAGAAAATAATTTTTGTTTCGCGTAAATACTAAATAACTCCCTCATCTTTATCTCCTCAAACAATAAATTTACATAAAATAAGCGTACGAGTTAGTGCAAAAATTATAAAAAATAATTATAGAATTATTTATTTATTACTATACAATTATGAAATTTTTGTAGGTATCATCAATCAATGCTTTCAAGAAAATCCTTTTTTTTTTTAATGAAAGCAGAGAATTAATGATGAAGAGATATTCCAAAATATATTGCTTCGAGGCAAATTGCACGACAGAACAGAGAGAACGAAAAAAAAAAGAAATTCTGCTAGATGAACAACGAAATGACATCATGAAGTACACTGAAAAACGGAAAAATGAAAATTGCGAGGAAACAGAAGCAGAAATGAGAGCAAAGAGACTGAAGAAAGCAGAAGAAGAAAAGAGAAAATGGAAATTGGCAAATGAAGAAAAACTAAAGGGAAAAGAAGTTGATAATGAAGAAAAAAAAATATGAGAGTGAATAAATAAATAAAAAAATGGGGTGTGTCAAGCCTACGCACGACAGAAGTGAAACTTCTAATATTCCTCTCTCTCTTATCATTTCATTATCTCTTTTGAAGGGTCTGAGAGAGAGGAAAGAAGAGGAGAGAGAGAGAACGTTCGACAGCAGCTCCCCCACCTCAGCGGATATGGTGAGAGAGGGACAGTGAACGGTGAGCGGTGGTGGGGGTATAGCCGATTTTCGTCACATTCATGACTCGGTTTTACTCCGTCCCCGAAAATCCATGACGCGCCTAAAGAAGTTTCACTTCAAAAATGTAGAGAAATGATAATAAATAATTAAAAACATATATGTATTTAGTCTGAATCGTTGACTTACCTAGTAGTATTAAAATTGAATAATTTAATCAATCAAGATATGTCTAATTGTTCATCCAAAGTTGTTGAGATATTGAATGAAACACATTTACAATAATGATAAGTGAAATGGATTGAAAGAACCATTCGGAAGCGCTCCATCAATTGATTGATGGCGAGAAAAAAACGCACACGTAAAATTTACAAACTCCACAACCGCAAATCTGTAATTGCAAATCTCCAGCCGCATATCGCTGCCGCCTACTTGTTTCCACCTGGTTCAGTAGGCCTGATATCCACCCATCAACCCATCAACATGAAAACTCCCCCTCGTCACATCTCCGGTCTCTGAATCATTTTCACAAATCAAAAAGAAAATTACAGAATTAAATATTATTTTGGAATATTATTTTTTTTGTTTTTTTTTTTGGTTTTTTTCACCTGGTTCAGTAGGCCTGATATCCACCCATTGACCCATCAACATGAAAACTCCCCCTCGTCACCTCTTCGATCACTGAATCATTTTCAAAAACCAAAAAGAATATTCCAGAATTAAATATTATTTTTTTTTGTTTTTTAACTTCCCGGGATAGGGAAGTTATTGTAATCACCCCGAAAATCGAAAATCGAATTTTCATCATATCTCCACGTTTCAAGGTCACCACAACATTCCATATATGTATGTCAATCCAATACAACAATAAACAGAAAAAAGAAAAATATTTACTGTAAAAAGCAAAAAAATGGCACGGTTCATCCAACAAGTTTGAATGAAACAGCTTCTTGTCAAGAACAACGTGGTAAGAAAGACGAACTAATGAAAGACAGGAAAAAACAAAGCAGATGAGAATCAAACGTTCTGATCCATTCATTATACAGGGTGTTATCAGCACATACATTACAAAAATTGGCAGTATGTAGAGAAAAACAGCAATACAATTCCAATAACACAAAAATTAATAGGATCAGGTAATAAACATTTAAATGAGGACTATGAGAATGCTTCGTTCTTCAGCCCATCAATACCAAGGAAGACTGCGGTCATATCATGCCACAATTGATGCATTCAAGTGTTTCATTCACATCGGTGGCTGTAGCTTGAATTTTTGCATTCAATATTAATTCAATTACCGCTGTGGCTTTCACTACAATCGTCGAATCCCATGTTGCCTCAATCATCGTAGTGGCTTTCACCAAAATCTTACTTTAATACCATATTACCACCATAAGTTACCATAATTACCATAATTAGTTTAATATAAAACTTGAATCCCTTCACGACAGTTTCTAACTTCACGATATCATAGCAGCAGTCCTTCATGATATTATTGGCTGAATAACGAAAAATTCTCATGGTCACCATTTATATGTTTATTACCTGATTTTATTCATTTTTGCTGTATTACGATTATATTGTTTGACTCTACATACCCCCAATTTTTGTGAGGTATGTGCCGTTAACACCCTGAATATGTGCGAATTTATGTGACGCTAAAATTTTTGGGACACGATTTCTCTTGAACGAACGGTGCGATGTCAATTTTTTTTGCTTCAATTGACGCATCTCTATGTAACTTAGAATTGATTAGTTTTTGGGGACGATCGCCTCAGCAGTTCTATAGTTATTCACCAAAAATATGCAAAAACACGTCAAAAATACGGTTTTTTCACAAATTCCTCTATTCTTCTTAATAAATGATCCGATCTGAAATTTTCTTCATGCAATTGATGCGTCTTTTTGTCCTACGATTTCACATTCTCATAATCATCTGCAGGTCATTGGCCATGATCACAAGGAAATCCTGACCAAATCGTAAAATAATTCAAGAAAATAGTTAACACTTGAAGTTATAAAATTTTCCTCACAAACTCATGAAACGAGACCGAAAAATATGAGAAAAAAATGTGTGCGTAGAAATTACGCGCGACAGAAGTGAAACTTCATAGCTTTGTACATGCTACCATGATTTTAAATGCAAATTGTTCATTTATTATATTATCTCGTAAAGAGTGGAGCTACTCAACGCCTATTGGATCGAAGCTACCCCATTGTATCGGTAGATGGCTCCGTCATCATCGAATCTGTAAGAATTGTCGTTACATACCCCCACTCCAAACGTTGCATCCCCACCCTCTGTTTCCGTTACATAGATTGAGTTTACTACCGTGCGATAAGAAGTTTCACTTCAATAAAAGAAAAAAATTAGTGCGTAGAAACTACCCACGATAGAAGTGAAACTTTCCGAGTTTCAAATGTAAATAGCGCGCCGACTTACTCTACCACCGAGCGAGGAGTATGAAGAGTGGGGCAGAGAGCCAGTGCTCTCTCCCTTACTCGCCCCCTCCACCGGAACCCATTCCCCTCTCAGCGTTTCACTATTTTTCTGACCTATGACGCGCCTAGTTGTCAACTTACCCTACCGGACCTAAGAAAGTTTCACTTCAAAAAATTGGATGGGAAACTGAATTATCATCGAATTTCTAGTTGATTTGTTGACTGTGAATTTTCAATGATGACGATTTGTATTCCATTCATTTCCAGAAACAGAGATTCCTCTTCTCACATTTTTCTTATCTTCTCTCCGCTTACAATAATGAAGGAGAAACCGGGAAGTTATTGTTGCGACCCGCAAAACGGGTCACACTAATATTCCAACGCATTCACCCATGGGAGCGAGCTTGCGAGCGACCAACAACGCACCACTAATTTTTTTTGTTTTTTCCGCCTGGTTCAGTAGGCCTGATATCCACCCATTAATCCATCAACATGAGAACTCTTCGTCGCCTTGTGATCATGAATTTAATTCGTACCAAGAGGATTTCGTGGCAAAAGAATTTCTCTCTACGTTTTATTTTTGTGGCCCTGAAAAGGGCCGATTGTTTTGTTCTCCGCTATGGCATTTGCTGGAAATGGCCACCCCCCGCAGCTATGCAAGCATGGACCCTCCTGAGGACTTCCACCCTCACACGCTGGAGCATTTCAGCATCTACGCTAGTCACGGCTGCATGCAGTCGTGCTACCAAGTCCTTCGCGGTCTCTGGCTCTGTCCTGTAGGCTTGTTCCTTCAGATAGCCCCAAAGGAAAAAGTCTAGAGGTGTCAGATCAGATGAGCTATACATAAAAATATATTATTCTACGGCACTTTCTATTTTTTCTCGAGTAGTTTTACCGTGCTGGCCAGTGAAATTGGCCATAGCGACCGTACCAACGTCCAGGAAATTGATCGTTTAAGTGCTCGGTAACAATGCGTGCACTGTGAGGTAGAGCTCCATCCTGTTGGAACCACTGAGGTCTAGCATTGAGTGGTACGTCGTCTAGCATTTCCGGCAAAGTCTGTGAGACAAATTGGTAATACTTCTCACCCTGCAAAGACGGATAAAGGAAAATAGAAACATTTTTCCCGTTGTATTTCGTACGTGAGTGGATGTGTACGTTATAAATACTCACGTTCATTATATCCGGAAGCTCGGAAATAAAAACCTTATCACCCACTATTCCTCCCCAAACGTTTACTTTCCACCGTGTCTGAAAACTTTTTTCCCAAATCAAGTGAGGATTTTCTTCGGCATACTTGTGCCAGTTAAACCGATTGAAAATCCCCTCTCTAGTAAACAAACTTTCGTCTGTCCACATGATTTCAGACAAAAAATTATCATTTTGGTCATGCAACGCCAAAAACTCTTGACAAAAGAGCAACCGCTGCTTTGCATCTCCTGGCTCGAGTTTTTGGACTGTTGTGTAGTGGAATGGATGGAGAGAATTTTCCAGCAGGATTCGGTTCACCGTTGACTTCGGGCAGCCGGTTGCTCTTTCAAGCATTCGACAGCTCGTCGTTGGATCTGCTTCCACGCACGCCAAGACCTCTTCTTCAGTGTCGAGATGACGGTAAGATCTCCCCCCGCCACCTTGTGGCAACACGTGGTTTTCTCGCATCCGAGCATCCACATCAAAAAACACTTGTCGAGATGGATGTGATCGATGAGGATATTTCAATGCGTACATTTCCACTGCCTTGTTACCATTTAACTTGCATGCACCATAGATAAGATGCATGTCAACGTATTCATTCACTGTGTATTTATCTATTTTTCACTTCAGATCTGACTCTGTCAAAGAATCGAACACGAATGACTCTTTCTCTCCAAAACTCACTATCCCCCTCTTATTTTTCTATTTAAAACTGAAATAATTGCCGAGCACTTCTAAGAATTGCCGGTGTTGACATAACATGAGAACAAAAGACGATGTAAACAGAATGAATCACAATATCGAAATTTCATTTATTTTATTTCCATCGTCTCTTATTTCGTTGGGATGTAAACACTGAAGGTTTCTGAAGGTTCTCAGAAATTTCCTCAGTGACAAATACGGAAAATAAAAAGTGAATATGATGTTTTAATGAGAGAGCGTCATCTTTGTTTGATTCTTCACTAGAATTGAGCGTGAAGTGAAAAATGTAAAATCACACAGTGAACGAATACGTCGATATGTATCTCATGTATGGATAATTTGAGCGAGATAGAACAGAAGCAGTGCGAATTTATGATGTAAGATACCCTGTTTAACGACATCCCTATCTTCATGTGTTCCAAACTGTGGATGCTCGCGTGCAACAGAACGTCATGGTGCCACAAGGTCGCAAACAGGGGAAACTTTAACATCATCTTGACATCCCCATACGGAAAAAAATATATTTCATGTGCCAATTTCATATATTTCCTGTGTTTAAAATATGTGAAATTCGCCCCATATATATAAATTTCCGTGGGGGTCGAGGAAGAGCCCTTGACTTGCGTGGAGGAACATCCAACAACGAGCTGTCGAAATCTTGAAAGAGCGACGGTTGCCTAGATTCGACAGTTGTCTGCATTCTTTTGGACCATTTTGTAATTTCATTTTGGATTTTTGAGAACAACTCAGAGACCGAGCGAGCGACGAGGAGGAGTTTTAATATTGACGGGATGATAAGTAGGTGGTAGGCTTATTGAAACATCAAAAAAAAAAAAAATAATATTTAATTCTGGAATTTTCTTTTTTATTTGTGAAAATGATTCAGAGACCGGAGATGTGACGAGGGGGAGTTTTCATGTTGGTGGGTTGATGAGTGGATATCAGGCCGACTGAACCAGGTGGAAAAAACAAAAAAAAAAAACAAAAAAAAATAATATTTAATTCTGGAATATTCTGTTTGGTTTTTGAAAATGATTCAGAGACCGGAGATGTGACGAGGGGGAGTTTTCATGTTGATGGGTTGATGGGTGGATATCAGGCCTACTGAACCAGGTGGAAAAAACCAAAAAAAAACAAAAAAAAATAATATTTAATTCTGCAATATTCTTTTTGGTTTTTGAAAATGATTCAGTGATCGGAGATGTGATGAGGGGGAGTTTTCATGTTGATGGGTTAATGGGTGGATATCAGGCCTACTGAACCAGGTGAAAAAAACCAAAAAAAAAACCAAAAAAAATAATATCTAATTCTGGAATTGTCTTTTTTATTTGTGAAAATGATTCAGAGACCGGAGATGTGACGAGGGGAAGTTTTCATGTTGGTGGGTTGATGAGTGGATATCAGGCCTACTGAACCAGGTGGAAAAAACCAAAAAAAAAAACAAAAAAAAAATAATATTTAATTCTGGAATATTCTGTTTGGTTTTTGAAAATGATTCAGAGACCGGAGATGTGACGAGGGGGAGTTTTCATGTTGATGGGTTTATGGGTGGATATCAGGCCTACTGAACCAGGTGGAAAAAACCAGAAAAATACAAAAAAAAATAATATTTAATTCTGCAATATTCTGTTTGGTTTTTGAAAATGATTCAGTGATCGGAGATGTGATGAGGGGGAGTTTTCATGTTGATGGGTTATTGGGTGGATATCAGGCCTACTGAACCAGGTGAAAAAAACCAAAAAAAAAACCAAAAAAAATAATATTTAATTCTGGAATTGTCTTTTTTATTTGTGAAAATGATTCAGAGACCGGAGATGTGACGAGGGGGAGTTTTCACGTTGATGGGTTGATGGGTGGATATCAGGCCGACTGAACCAGGTGGAAAAAACAAAAAAAAAAAAACAAAAAAAAATAATATTTAATTCTGGAATATTCTGTTTGATTTTTGAAAATGATTCAGTGATCGGAGATGTGACGAGGGGGAGTTTTCATGTTGATGGGTCAATGGGTGGATATCAGGCCTACTGAACCAGGTGAAAAAAACCAAAAAAAAAAACCAAAAAAAATAATATTTAATTCTGGTGTGAGAATAAATCACGGATATCGAGTGGACGTGTGGAAAATGAGATCTGAGTAGTGTTAAGTACTATTTTCCCTCACCACACACGCGGACTAGCTATATGAATTTAGATAATAACCCGGTAATGACTCGCGTAATCGTAATCCAAGTTCCGGAGAAGACAGCGAGGACGTCAAATCCATGTGCAGGAGTATCCCGTGAAGATAAGCCAACAGCCACTTAACAACGACTAGATATCCAATGATAATGAGATCTCTGAGGATATACTAGACCCCCGTGAATACGGCCTTGGTCTGAAGAGAGTGCACTCTAGAGTAACCTCTCCGGAGTCAAAAAGGAGAGAGAGAGTAAGAGAAGAAAAGACTTAAAGCCCGCGTAAGCGGTGCACGGAGATTGGGCGATACCAGAGAGCAGCGGGTCGGCTGACACGGGTTGACCGGGAGCTGGCGCCATCTCACCAGCCAAAGTGGCCGGAGTGACGACGTTTTTATAATGGCCGACACTCCGTTCTCATATACCAAGCATACACGTGTTACCAATATTCATTGTCGTTGTTTTATTAAAAATCTCTGTGTTATTGAATATTTTGTGGCACTGGGTGCATCTATATTGAGAGAGGAACTATTGTGGATAATTTAAGAAGAGCCTGAGTGCACAATTAAGTGATAAAAATTGAATAAAACATTTCCGGGGATTCCACAAGTGGTCACCGGCTACCGGCTTGATTGAATTCAACGGCAAAGTGAGTTGGCATTGTTTTTATTAACTGTTGCTGATGTGATTGCGGTTACGGTGGGTCGTTACCGGGAATACAGATCCTGCTGAGGAATTAAACTCATTTTTTGTTGAATAAACTCGCAGTTTTCACGGATAAACTCCGGGGTAATTCGTGTGCCCATAGCACGCGTTGATCGTGTGGCCACGGGGCCGCCATCTTATTGCGCAGTTAGTTTAGAGGAATATTGTATAAATTATTGGATATTTTACAGTCGGTGTGAGTGGGAGTCGGGAAAGTATTCAATATATTTAGTTTTAAGGGGATAATTACCGTTGTTAATCAGAGTAATTCAGGCTGCGATCAAACAGTTACGCATTTCCAAAAACCCCGTTATTTCAGAATTAAAGAGGGGAAAAAGAGAGTGGGAAAGAGGGACTCAGAGTCCTCCAGGGGAGAGAGAGAGAGAAATTCGATTTAGTAGATCCGCGTAAAGAGGCAATTGTAGCCCACAAGTGTCCCACGTGGACACTTGCTCGTTGCACTTCCCCCTTCGGTGGGGGAAAATAAGCGTAGGGAACCTGCAGCCGCTTGAGGCACCTCTCTCTCGAGCGAAGACTCCTCGCACCGTCTTTCTCATTCGGACATCCGGACATACTCTTGAAGTGTATAGAGTCAGTCATCCCGGCCATTCCGGAGAGATCGATGTACCTCTAATATTTATGAATGGGAGGGTTGCTGAAGGGATGAGTCCCTGTCTGGATGCCCGCTGAAGTTATTATTACCAGGGAAAAAGGGGAATATTAAATATTATTATCATTTAATCTGAGTTACGAAGCCATCGACTAGTGTAAGCTGATCAGCCGGGTATTCAAATTAAGTTTATTTTGAGTTTATTTGATTTTCATTTATTATTATTGTTTTGCACTGAAACTACGGTAGAGAGCACCAATACCTGAGGCAATTTATTGTGTATTTTTCATTTCTTTCTTTTCAATTCTCGAATAATAAACCGAGCCACTATTTCTGAATTCTTGTACTTTTCTCTCTGCTGAGCTCAACCTATCCTTCTTTTCTGAGATATGATATAAGAATTATTGGTTATCGCGGGCTCCAGCAACAACAAAGTGGTACGCTGGAGCATTGCACCCGCGTCCTCCGGACTGGACTGGTGGAGAGGATACAATCGGGCAGCAGTTCCACACGGGTCGGCCTTAGCATCACGCAGCCGCCCCAACTACGACGATAGCTTCCCGCAGCCGCTCCGTACTCTATCCATTCCCTAATCCACTACCCCCATCCTCTGAGGCACGGGAGGGATAAATCCCGTACCTCCTCACAAAACACCCGCGATCCCATTGAGTCGCCTAGCGACAAGAGTCCCCTTGGGACTCCCCCCCCCCCCCCAAAGTCCTACACCCTACACACAATATCAAACTTCACAGGCACTGGTGAGAGTGTAGTAAAAGTGCCTCGTGACACTGGAATTGTCTTTTTTATTTGTGAAAATGATTCAGAGACCGGAGATGTGACGAGGGGGAGTTTTCACGTTGATGGGTTGATGGGTGGATATCAGGCCGACTGAACCAGGTAGAAAAAACCAAAAAAAAAACAAAAAAAAATAATATTTAATTCTGGAATATTCTGTTTGATTTTTGAAAATGATTCAGTGATCGGAGATGTGACGAGGGGGAATTTTCATGTTGATGGGTCAATGGGTGGATATCAGGCCTACTGAACCAGGTGAAAAAAACCAAAAAAAAAACAAAAAAAATAATATTTAATTCTGGAATTTTCTTTTTTATTTGTGAAAATGATTCAGAGACCGGAGATGTGACGAGGGGGAGTTTTCATGTTGATGGGTTGATGGGTGGATATCAGGCCGACTGAACCAGGTGGAAAAAACCAAAAAAAAAAACAAAAAAAAATAATATTTAATTCTGGAATATTCTTTTTGGTTTTTGAAAATGATTCAGTGATCGGAGATGTGACGAGGGGGAGTTTTTATGTTGATGGGTTGATGGGTGGATATCAGGCCGACTGAACCAGGTGGAAAAAACCAAAAAAAAAAAACAAAAAACAAGCCAAAGTCTCCTATGCCTTAGGTGTGACAATCACTCAAGCTTTCCTTTCATTGCCATCAATCAATTGATGGTGGGCTTTCGAATGGTTTTCTCTATAGATAAGAAGGAAAAATCTTGATGTATTTATTATAATCACCCCGGAAATGAAATTGGATGAATTTTGTTCACGTTTTATGATCTATCGAACCGCCCTGAGCCATTTGCAGCCAAAGGTCTGTGTGTGTGGGTGTGTCCATGCGTCCGCATGTCGATTTAAAGATTTAAATTATCAAAATTAATTATAATAAACTGACATTTGAATTGAACTCAATCATATGAGTTCGAATGAAATTAAATTGTATGATGAATAGATGAATAGATAATTATACAACTTCACATCTGAATGTTTGTTCCGGTTGTCTTATTTGCTGTTGTGAGGTTATAGAGTTGACTGAGGGCAATGGATCTGAGATATCCACATCCGGTATTTCAAATTGAAGAAGGTGTTCCACAAACGTAAATTATGGAGATTGATTTTAATGATAATAACTATAGATTGAATGTTATTCTACATGATGTAAATTTTGTAGATTAACAGGAGTAGTGTTTGAGAATATCGGAACAAGGAGAATCAATGGCAGAACAATTTTCTGTTTCATCTTGTTCAACGGATATTTTGATGATGTGAGAAGATCTCTTTTTGCTAAAATATTGATTCATGATCAATCTTTAGTGAATTTTTTCAATAATTCTTTCCCAGCGGACCAGGTAATTATTTATATTATCGTCTTAGTTATACCATTTATATCAATTTATAATACTTTTATTTTTTTCATGATAATAGTTGATTCAAGTCCGCAACGTCATTCCACGCAGGGAATGTACCGTAAAAATGTTAGATGGAATTTGGGAGGATAATGATTTCAGTCCATTTGAATGGCATTTGGAGTCTACTGAACAACTCAGTTTACACGGAAGAATAAGGATGTCGTCCAGGGAAGTGATAGAGTCTGAATAACACATTTATATTTTGATATGTACATATACATTTATATATTTCTAAATATATCTATCATCTTTAGTCATATATATGAATTATTTACTTATTTATTTTATATATATATACCCTCTTAAGTGTTCATATTTTTTCCAGCTCTTGTAAACTAAAAGGTAAAGACAAAAAATACATAAAGGCTAGGGGTATCCAGATAACCCTGGCATTATTTATACAATATTTTTAATTTTTTGACTTTCGAGTTCACCAGTTGCATTGAAAAAGTTGAAGAGTAGTTGAAATTGGAGATCCCACGTGAAGTTGCTCCGGCCTGGATTTTTTTGGAGATTCCATCAGGGTCGTATGTTCAGCCAAGTAAAGAGGGGTTGTTACAATTGCCGTATAGCTGATGTTAGCTCCAGCTCAGTCGTCAGAGATCGACGTGCTACTTTCGTGTGGAAATAGATAGAACAGTTCACTTCTCGTGGTTACTTTTCCAACAGGAAGGAATCACCTTCACAGTTTTGCGTGTCAGCATGGTTTCTCTTTCCGTTATCTTCTTCAATAGAGTCCGAATCCCCCCCCCCCTCCCACGCAGTATAACAACTTTAGTCTGCTTTAATATGCTATTATATCATGCTCATATACTTCAGTAGTCATCAGTCCATTCCAATAGCTCCTCCCTAAATACTATGCGTTAAATCTCCGCCATGGCTATTGATGGATGTCTCTGACACTCGGTGTTCATCTTCTTCTCTCCGCATGATACCCAGGACTTCTCACCATCAATTCTCTTTCAGAATTGGCGGCGGGAAGCCCTGCTATCGCCAGTTAGGGCTTGGTTATCGAACTCTGCCATGGCAATGCCTGGTCCAACGCTGGGCGAGACTTGTCGGTCGCCCGCTCTTCCCGCCTTTTTCCGAGACTTGAACTTTGTTCATCCTCCAGTCAAGCTCAGTCACCGATACTTAGCAACTCTAGGCCTGTGTTAGGCTGAAGGTAATTCCTATTGGGAAATGGCCCGGATGATATTTCGGGTAATTATTTATTTATAATATTTAGAGACAAATTTTTTTTTTTATCATAAAATTGTCTTTTATCGAAAAATGTGTAAACATATTTTTGAAAAATTTAAATGGAATAGAATTACAAACTTCAGAATGATGTCGGATATGAAAAAAATGAAGGTATTAAAAAAACAAAATAAATAAGGAAGGTTAATATTTCGAAAAAGGAGCTCAGCAGACAAGGAAAGAAAAGAAGAAACAAAGAGAGAGAGAGGAAGAAATTAATCTTGAAGAAGCGGTATCAGAAAGGAACACAAAGAAGAGGTAAAAATGAATCAATTAATTTTTCGCCCCGGCGGGCGGAAAGTGCACACTTCCCTCCCGCTACGCGGGAGGGAAATCTGACTTCCCGCTCACGCCGGGGCGAAAAATTCGATTCTAACCACGGAATGTAAAATAAAGGATCCCTACCCACGTGCTTATCAACCTCGCCTTCGGCTCGGCTGATAATTCTGCACGTGGGCAGGGATCCCTTATTTCACCTCCCTAGGTTAGAAATATACTATTGACACATTCTAAAATAGTTTATATTAAATAACCAATTATGAATTTTAGGCTATGATGGACAACATCCAATCAAATTACGCTGACATCCACGCTGGGCTCATCTATCTAGCGAATGATGCATTTAAAAAAATAGGATGGTCACATCATGTCGTGGAGCAGAAGATAGGTATTTGACTTTATTAATTATTTTTGGTTTATTAATTACAGAATTAACACAAACGACGTGATTAAAATGATCTAAGTTCATGATATAATATTTCAAGTAAATGGCAAATGGCAAAATGCCATTCAAATATAAATTTGATCACATTAAACGGACGTATGATTAAGAAAATAAAATAAAAATAATTCGCCTTTCAATTTCAGATTTCGAGGAAAATAGAGATGGAATATTCCACGTGGGATGCTCTACAGTCCTAAGAATTGCACTAAAAGATGGGAGACAACATTCAGATTTTGGTTATTATGAAAGCAAGGAGAAGACGAAAGGAGAAGCTTTTTTCAGAGCTAGACATGTAATATTCATTTGAATTAAACGTATTTTTTTTTCAATCGTTAATTACTCAAAAACTTATTTTTTTATCTGAAATTTTCATCAAAAAACAACAATAAGTTGACGAAAATTTCGGCACCAATTGAAGTTATTATGTCGCAGTAGTTCGTCGGTTATCAATTTTTTTGGTTAACGAAGTATTGAGAATGACCGGAAATTGCTATTATTCATTCAATTTTCACCGGTAATGACTAGATATTAAATGCAATCTTGGAAAGCTCATATTTATTCATATATTATAATTTATACTCTTGTAGCGGAGGCCTATAGAGTTCTACAGAGTTATTTAAGGCCGCTAGGTGGGCAGCGGAGGCCTGTAGAATTCTAGAGAGTTATTTGAGGCTGCTAGGTGGGCAGCGGAGGCCTATAGACTTCTCGAAAGTTATTTAAGGCCGCTAGGTGGGCAGCGGAGGCCTGTAGAATTCTAGAGAGTTGTTTGAGGCTGCTAGGTGGGCAGCGGAGGCCTATAGACTTCTCGAGAGTTATTTAAGGCCGCTATGTGGGCAGCGGAGGCCTGTAGAATTCTAGAGAGTTATTTGAGGCTGCTAGGTAGGCAGCGGAGGCCTATAGACTTCTCGAGAGTTATTTGAGGCTGTTAGGTGGGTGGCGGAGGCCTATAGACTTCTCGAGAGTTACTTAAGGCCACTAGGTGTGCAGCGAAGGCCTGTAGAATTCTAGAGAGTTATTTGAGGCTGCTAGGTGGGCAGCGGAGGCCTATAGACTTCTCGAGAGTTATTTAAGGCTGCTTTTAGACCAGCTGATTTTACGTGGATCCGTTCTCAATATTATGACGTTTTTTAGGTTTCGTCGATCAACGCTTTGAGGAAGACCTTATGGTTTTTCACAGAAAGCAGAGAAACTTTGAAAAAAACAATTTCAAAACTATACTGTTTCGAGAATAATTGCACTCAGGAACAAAGAGATAAACGGGAAGCTGCTCTTCAAGTGGAAGAAGTAAGAAAACGAAAATATATTGAAGAAATGGAAGAGAAAAAACGACAGAGATTAGAGAAGGTAGCCGAGATGAAAGGCAAATGGAAGAGCGAAAATAAGGAACAAGGAGATGGAACTTCGGAAAAAAATTCTGAATCTTGAATCAAGAAATTTTCCTTATATACTAAATTACTTGTAATAAAATAAAAAATGACAGAATTAAACATGCAAACGAAAAAAATCCATATTTATTTTTTTTTCCATTCAAAAGTTTTACAGATTTCATCGTATTTCATGGTATTGACATTGATTTTGAGTTTTTTAGTAATTTTCTTTCCATCCAGTAATAAAAATTATAATTTTTTTTCAACTTGGTCCACAGCGTTTGCGTCGTGATTCCTATAAAAATAATTCAATGTACATTAAATAGTTATTATCAAATTATTTTTCATGAATGATATTTTTAATATATTTAATTTATTTATACCTTGACTTCTCCTGTTTGAGTTTGCTTTTCTCTTTCATTTTGCGTTCTTTCTCTTCCCATTTTTCGAAAGCTCGCACCAGTGCCTCATCCCATTCATCATTAAGGACTGCATAATTAATTATTCTGGGTTACATTATTGTGTCATAATTCAATTTGCCAGGGTTTACTTACGATTTTTCAATTCCTCCATTATTTATGATATTTTTTAATCACGTAAATATTTATTCAAGTTTTAATCTGTCAATTGAGCAAATCACAATTGTCCTTTTGTTTTCAAATATAACCACTTTTTTTTTTTGTTACATTTATCCAACTTCACAGTGTACAATGATTTTTAATTGATTTCAATTCGTCAAAGTTAATCACTTCACATTGAACCATTTATGAGATTGAAATTTAATCTGTAGATTTGCATCTAGGAAGCACGAATATCAACTCTTTAATCTAGCAAATTAGATTTCAGAATTGATTTTCACTGTAGAAGTGAAGAATCAATTTTTTGCTCTTTTTGTTTGCTTTTTTCAGTTCTACTCCATTTTCTTTCCAGCGAATGTCCAAAAAATTAAATAATTTCTAAGTTTTTGTTGTTACCATTTCACTCTGCCAAAACACATCGAGTTTTATCTTCGGTATTTATTGGTTTGTCCATTCAACGTTGAAGGTATAACCATTTGTTTAATTTGCTTAATTTTACTATATTTGATTCTATCTATTAATTCAAATCTTATCATTAATCAGAATGGGTGGATTCAAATAACATCATCAGTTATAAGATTGGAGAAACATCTATTTTTGGAATTTTGTCCTACAAAAATAGAATTTTTCCGGTATTTAAAGTGATTTTTGGGGTGTCCAATCAATTTCCAAGGTATTGCAATTGGCTTAATATTCTATTAGACCAATATTGAATGGAATGAATGAGATGAAATCTCCCCTAGTCCATAATTAAAGAGGAATCTTGCTTCTTTCAGTATTCGAACTTGTAAGCATTTGATCCGACAAATATTTTTCAAGAAATCCATCCATTACATGACTGAGCGAAGATTCTACTCTCCTAAGTTTTCTCTACAAAGACATCAGCGTTTTCGACATTTGGAGTGATAATTAAAATATCCAATCTATTGCAAAAGCAAAGTTATTCGCATAATAGTTCATACCATCAGCTCTTGCATAATAATTCATATTGTATCATTGATTAAAATCCATAAACCCCGACAGTTTACCATTGATGAGATGATTGAAGAATATTCGTCCTCTAATATTACCCTCCAAGAGTAAACGCCTTATTCCAGTTGATTATCAAAATACAGTCAATACTTGAGGTACTATTTTTCGTTCAATTCTTCAGAAATATCGGTAATCGGGGTAGGCGGGGGCGGGAATGAGGAGGAGGGGAGAGAGAGGGGGGTGTACGGCACACCTAAAGAAAAGTATTCATGTTTCTTACTTCTTATATAGATTTAACTATTGATTTTTTGATTGTTTAACAAAAAATCTCATTTCTTTGTCAATTATTTCAAATTTGGATTGAATTTTTCATAAAGCTTGAGGGAGGTCTTGCTTCATGGTGCTGCCGCAATTCGATTAAAATTAATCAATTAAGCTATTCGTGGCTAATTCAGTTAACCGACCATCTTCATTACGGGTGATGTTTAAAATTGAAACGCAAGTGAAAAGATGACCTCAGACGTGTTATAGCTTAACAATTGTACTAGTTCTAAGAGTAATCCGGTGGCCGAACGGCTGAGGTGGCGGATCGGTGATCACGAGGACCAGGGTTTAGGTCTGGGACAGGGTAATTTTTTTTTTTTTTTCATTTTTCATTCACAGGGGGTCACATGGCCGTCAGTAGTCATCGTTCAAACATTATTCATAATGAATGAGATGATTTTCCGAAATTAATTCTGGAAATTCATCTAATTAAAAGTCAATTTAATTTTTTGATTCGAGGTCTTTTTGAGACCTTGTTGTCAGCCTTTTTTGAGGCTTCGGAGTCGAGCGTGAAACGCGGTTATCATTTTTGAGCTCATAGAGGTTTGGGCTAGGCCTGACACTCACGGCTAGCTCGATGAGCCCTTTTCCGATCGTCAATCCGCACCTGGGCGAGCGCACGGGATCAAATTCTTCAGTGGACTTCTTTTATCGATATGATTGAAAATTTTCAAGGGGATGTGTGTGTGTGTGCGTGTGTGTGTGTGTGTGTGTGTGTGTGTGTGTGTGTGTGTGTGTGTGTGTGTGTGTGTGTGTGTGTGTGTGTGTGTGTGTGTGTGTGTGTGTGTGTGTGTGTGTGTGTGTGTGTGTGTGTGTGTGTGTGTGTGTGTGTGTGTGTGTGTGTGTGTGATCAAAAGGGGGGTAAATGCTGAAGCCGGGAAGTTATCGTTGCGGCCCGCTCAGCGGGTCTCACTCACTCAAACCCACCTCTACCAAACACACCCACCTATGGGAGCGAGCTTGCGAGCGACCAACAACGTGCTCCTAGTTTGTTTTCCATCCTACTTTACCGACCCATGTGCAGAATCTTAATCGCTTAGAAAGGGGGTGAATGCTAAAACTGGGAAGTTATCATTGTGGCCCGCTCAGCAGGTCGCACTCCCTCAAACTCACATCTACTAAACGTACCCACCGACGAGCCTGCGAGCGACGAACAATGCGCCTCGAGTTTTTCAATGCTTCATGTGAAACATAGGTTTGTGGAAACATCCGTTGTGTGGTAAAGCCCTCGCCTACCCTATAGTCAAATTTATTACTGAGATTTCAGAGATTTTAATTAAATAATACCATGAATTTTCATGAAAATTCCCGTTTTATGTACGCGACTTATTATTCCAACCAGATTTCATTATTATGCCGAAGTTGAATCGAAAAAGTCTTGCTATGAGACGTATGAAGGAGAAACAAAACATACAACGAATACGAGTTTGTCAAAAAAAAATCAATCCTGAGGAGAAAAAGGCGGGAAAGAGTTATTCATCAGACAAAAAATTTAAGAAAACATCAATAAATTCAAATGTAGACGTTGATTACACCCCCAATGAGGCAGCATCTAGTTCTGAAGAAGATCAAAATCCACAACAGAATACAAGTTCTACCGCTGAAGAAGGAAACATTTACAAATCAAGGATCCAGTCCAATTTGACTGAAACTCATAGTTATTTTACTCGCACTAGATTGACTTCATCATCAAAAGACAATGACACAATCGAGACCCCAAAATTTTCAAAAAAATCTTCTCAAAATACTCGAAAACCTGAAAATCGGAGAGAATCCCTACCAGAAAATAATATCAAGGACAAACAAAGAATGAGAATGAAGATTCGTCGTCAAGATAAAAATTTTGCTGACCAAGAACGCCATATCAATAAAAGAAGGCGTGACGAGATGAGAAATGATCCGAATTATAAAACTAATGAAGCAGTTGTTGAAAAGCAAAGAAAAAAATTATCTAGAACAATTGAAATAATCAATTTCCGTCAACGTTATAATAGTACGCTAAGCTCAAGACTCGAACAGGACAAGGCATTTCAGAAGGAGTATAATCTCATAAAAGCTTTCATAAAAGATCGTAACAGTTATCCAGATGTTGTATGTATTTGCTGTGATAATCTATTTTTTCTGAAATTTATGAGGAAATATGATCGATCTCGGGTCATCACCAACTTCAATCGGAATGATACACAATTAGAGTCTTTATTTGTTAAAATTGAAAACAATCAATCGAAGTACATATGTACTACATGTCACAAGTCCATATCACAACAGAAAATACCGAACACAGCTGCTTACGATTTAAAATTTCCTCCAATTCCAAATGAATTGAAGAATTTATCTCCTCTAGAAGAACGTATGGTTTCTCCATATGATCCATTCATGCAAATCCGAGCCTTGAAACCTCATTGTGTAACAAATCCACAATTATCTATTCATGGAAGCGTCGTCAATATTCCTGTGGAGATCAATGATGTAGTCAGTGTGCTTCCTCGAGGCTTCAATAATATGTCAACGACACAGATTGAATTCAAACGACATTTAGATCACAAATCTCATTATATGTATGAAACGGTTAGACCGGCGAAGATATCCGATGCATTATACTATCTTGTTGATACACCACTCTACAAGGCAAATGGGATAGCAATCGATGAAAATTTCTTCAATAAATATGATAAAAATGATGATTTTCTGTTGAATTTCATTGTTGACGAAGATATTACTGATGAAAAGATACATGGAAATAATAAAATCCCAAACAAAAAGGACGAGAAAAGATCTGAAGCTGAGGGAAATGATGACAAAAGATTTGAAGCTGAGGAAGATGATGAGAAAATATTTGAAGGTGAAGAAGATTTAGAAGATCATATTGATCCGGATGAAGAATTTAATAGCGACGAAAATATATCATCTACATGTCAGGACGAAGTATTGATCATCGATGAAAACTTCGAATTGTCTACTCAAAGATGCGTTATTGCACCCGGTCAAAATAATCATCCGGTTCCTTGGCATATGGTAAATAATCTTGAAAAAAAAACGAAAACGAAGTTTTCTTTTAAAAAAACGCCAAGTAACCATTTTGATGCGTATTTGATTATCTTCTGGGCATTTAAAAAAAAAAACAAATGAAGTAAAAAGCGCCAAGTCAGATATGCTTACGAGAAAAAAATTAGTAGAGGCAGGACCAAGGTACTTGGCGTGGTTGACAAGATGAAGACGACGAGGCTCTCAGTAAGTACTGTTAACATTAAGTTGATCGAATGATGTTCAGCAGTGATTTTGACAATAGAAAAAAACCGCGCCAAGTACCTTGGTCCTGCCTCTACTAATTTTTTTCTCGTAAGCATATCTGACTTGGCGCTTTTTACTTCATTTGTTTTTTTTTTTAAATGCCCAGAAGATAATCAAATACGCATCAAAATGGTTACTTGGCGTTTTTTTAAAAGAAAACTTCGTTTTCGTTTTTTTTTCAAGATTTCAGTAGTTTTTTCAAAATGAGTCCATAACGAGAATTCTTTCTTCCGTACTGCTCTTCGGCAAAAGGTGAATTATTACGAAAAAATGTTGCCTGGGCCGTCGTTATGAGGTTAGAAGATTTTTTACTCGTGGGGAGTTAGTGGGCCGCGCTGGAGAGAAAAATATTTTTTTTTGTGCCATACGATTTTTGTGAATTTTCGAGAAGTCTGCGTTGTTTATTTTTGTATTTCCGTATAAATACTTATCGGAAAAATGAATCAATAGATTATGAGTTTTTGCAATAGTTTTATCATTTTAATTCTTTTAATTTAAAAAAATTATAATAAAATTGTAATTTTGTATTCATTATTTTGCGATTATTTCGAGAACTAGTGGATTTACATGAAAATGTTAAGAGACCTTTTTTGTTTAAAATTTTATTCTCTACAGAAAAGGTGTATTGACATTTTTCTTTAAATTCAATTTTTGCTGAGATATTTATAAAATAATAAATGAAAAACCCAACAAAAAATCTATAAAATGAATTCATCTTTATTACAATGACAAAAATACAAAATACAAAATTGAAAAATAGTTAGTCATCACTCATCTTCACTCCTCTCTCCTCTACAATCCTCGAAACTCTTAGAAAATATCAATTTTTCCTAAAAACCCATAAACCTATCAATAATTAATTCATCATCATCGAATCAAACTTAAACTAATTAATAACTAAAGTACTGCGTATCAATGACTTTCTCAATATGTCCCTTCAACGTCTGCAGTTGCCTGAGAGTCTCAGCATCCAACTGAGGTATATTAGAAATCCCTCCTGAGTGTGAATTTGATCGTCTATCACTCGATGCACTCGATTTTTGGACTCTCTGAGTCTGGAAGTCTGAGTCCATTTTATGAAAAAGAGCTTTTGCTTGATGTTGATTATAAGTCTTTCATCAGCATGTCACTCTCCTCATGAGTGGAGAGGGGTGAGTTGCATTTACGAGGCTGCTTTGTACGGAGCATGTTGATGGTGTTGGTGGTGGTGATAATGAAGATGTTGATGAGGTTCTGGAAGATTTTTAAAGCAGTTAGATGGATTCCCTCAGTTTGGGGGGAGATTATCTGGAGAAGGAGGGGGCTTAGGGAGACGTAGAAAAGAACCTTTTTTGTAAAAAATTTTGTAGGCTACAAAAAAGGTCTTCTGAGATTTTCGGATTAAGTCACTCATTTAGGAGATAAATTGATAATAAAGTGAGAGTAATTTAGGAATTGATTCTTTTGGAGTTCTCTTTGGTTAATTATTGAATAATCTGGGAAACGTGAGGTTCTAGGAGAATTCATCAGGAGACATTGTTTGTAGGAAATTTTGTCAGCCTCAAAAATGGTCTTTTGATATTTTCTCCTAAAATGAATAATTCCAGAGTTGAATGCATTATTGAGGAAGATTTCACGGTTGAGGTTAATTATTTTATGATTTGAATCAGTAATTAGTGATTTTTGAGTGGATTTACCTTCGAGTCGGCGTGAGAATGTGTCAATGGCTGGCGTTTGGTGTCATCCTTCAAGAATTCGACATCTTTGAGGGCCAGATATTTTTTTATCCAATTATTTAATAAATATAGTCGAGGATTATTCGATTGAGGCCCAGATATCTTCCTTATCCAATTATTTAATTGTTTAAATACACTCAAGAATTATTCAACGAGTGTTTACCTGTTTATTTTAAATAATAACCAATTATTCCTGAACAATTATTAAAATAAACCACTAATTAATGATTTTCTCTCTCAATTTTTGTCACTTTTGTAACGATTATTAGATAAACTGAGGATTTTAAGAGAAAATGTCAAGAGACCTTTTTTGTAGGAAATTTCATAATCTACAGGAAAGGTCTCTTGAAATTTTCGCTTCAGATGATCCATTACAGAGATAATTCGATTATTAATACAGTAGTTACCTTTTTGGATGGTATTTCAGTCTGTGAATGGCACGTAGGAATTCCAGTGATTTGTAAATCAATTCCTCTGGCTTACGTGTATCAATTCAAAGCACATATCCATCCTCTTAACCCATAGCAACTTCATGGGAATTTACTGAATTCTAGGCAACTGCTGTTGTATTATAACACTGTCACCGTTTGATTGATAAGTTGACAAGTAAATTACAACAACAAGAGAAAATAACCTCAATACCACTCGCCACTCAGCGCATGCGCAGCGCTGTATTTTCAACGCGAACATTTGGCTAATTCCACGCCACTACCAACTTGCAAACTTGATTCTGTGTGAAAATAATCTCAATTGATAATTTTCGAAAAATCCGCGTTGTTTATTTTTGTATCTCCGTAAATACTCATCGGAAAAATATGATAATAATATTAATCGCAAGAGGATAGGCGATTTATATGATGAAAGTGACGTTAGTTTCCGCGTAAACAGGGCCATTTTCATTTTATGGAGATATTATTATACGGAGGTAGTGGAGGGGGTAGTTGTCTCGTGTATAGATACGCGGTAGCTGTCGGCCAGTTTTATTTGAGTTGAGTCGAGCGGGAAAATTCAAAATGGTTACTTGGCCGATACGCTACCGCGTATCTCGATATTGAGGAACTATGCTTTCCATGTACCTATCTAGGAAAAACTTTTGATCCAAACAAAAGACTTAGAACGTATTCTCGACGTGCGAAATTTTTGGCAAGGAATAAAGATCGAAGGTCATGCCAGGCAACTCGAATCTTATTCATGGCTAAACGAAAACTTGAAGAGAGAGTCATGTCCAGTATCAATATATGTGTACGAAAACTGCAGCAGAAGAATCAGTTGACTGCTAGCCAAGTTAAAGATAAAACTTTTATTAGTGATATGATTAGACATGATGAAGGTTATTCCTTTTTAAAGAACGTGCGGCCATCCCCTGCATTCTGGGAAGCAAAGAAGAAAGACCTTCGTGCAATGATTCGTCAATTGGGATCACCAACGTTATTCGTAACTTTTTCGGCATCAGAAGTAAACAATCCAGAATTGATCCAATTTCTTCATCAACAGAAATATAACAAAACAATAACACTACAACAAGCAGCATCGCTTGACGAAGCTATTAAAAATGAACTAGTAAGAGATGATCCAGTGGCTGTTGTTCGTTATTTGGATCATGGATTCGTGAAAATGATGAACCTATTGAAAAATCCAGATGGCCCTTTCAAGAGACATTTTGTGGTGGACTATTTTCGTAGGAGAGAATTTCAAGGTAGAGGCACTGTCCATATGCATACGCTATTGTGGTGTAATGACGCACCTAAGTACGACCCAGACAATAAGGATTCTATTAATCAGGTCTTGAACTTCGTTGATAGCCTTATATCATGTCAATGGGATTCTACGAATCCATTCAATAGTTTCCAAAAGCACAAACATACATTCACCTGTCAGAAAGAAAAGAAGAATCTAAAGAAATGCAGATTCCATTATCCTCAATTTGTCATGAGATCTACAAAAATTCTGAAACCATTGAACCCGAGTGAAAAAACAAGTGACCAGAAGAAAAATTTGGAAAAAATAATAAATTTAATGGAGATTTATTCTAAAACCAATCCCATAGTAGACTTCGATCAAATGTTAGAAGAATTACAGTTGACTGAGGAGGAATATCTACAGGCAATACGAATGACGTTGGATAAGGATAAACTATTCATGAAAAGACGAACGTGCGATGTTTTAATCAATAATTATAATCCAACAATTTTGAATTTACTGGAAGCTAATATGGATATCCAATTCGTTCTTGACCCCTATGCTTGTGCACAATATATAATTAATTATATTTCTAAAATTGATGTTGGGTTATCAAGATTATTACGAGAAGCAGCAAATGATATAAAAATGAACAATCAACCGTTGCGAGAAAAATTGAGGAAATATGGGAATATATTTATCAACAGCAATATAATGTCAGCGCAGGAAGCGGCATATCACGTATTGGAATTACCTCTCTGTGAATCTAGTCGATCAGTAATTTTTATTAATACTTCCCCGAAGGATGAGAGAATACGGATGCTGAAACCATTGAAGCAGTTATCTTTATTGGATGGAAATTCTACAGATGTATATAGCCAGAACATTTTTGGAAAATATGAAAAGAGACCATCTGCATTGAAGAATATCTGCTTGGCTGATTTTGCAGCATGTTATACAATAAAATCTCAAAATAATAAGGAAAAACATGATGATTACGATGATGAAGACGAAGTCTATCATAATGAAGATGGCTACGACGAAGATAATGATAATGACAATAATGAGGCCTATGAAAATGAAAACTTGACTAAAAACTTGACTGAAACTGATTCTACAACTAAAGGGCTGAGAAAGCAATCACAGATCATTAGATATGTTCGGTATAATGTACAAAAAGATGAACAAAATTACTATCGAGAACAAATTTTATTATTTTATCCTTGGAATAATGAAACGACTGACATTGAAAACGTAAACTGTGAGGAATTATATCGTCGAAATCTGGCAAAAATTGAAAAAAATAGAATGAAGTATTCTGTTCTCGGAGATGAGGTCATTGATAAAGCTATTAAAGATGCAATGGAAGATAATCAAAGGAAGCATGATGAAGAGAATATTGAATTTCAAAAAAATAAACTCCAGAAGGATCAAGAGGTGGATATTCTCAATCAAGCCGGTGTCAAAGATAATGCTGACAAGAATAAAGTACGATTTACCAAACCAGAAACAATACCAAAAGAAGAAATCTTTGAAATGCTCGATAATTTGAATACTTTACAAAGAGAAATTGTCATGCATATTCTAAAATGTTTCAAAATTAACCATTTGCCACTGAGAATTTTCATTAGTGGTTCAGCAGGCGTTGGAAAAACACGAGTGATTCATTGCATCTACCAATTGCTATCGTCATATTTTGGAGCAATGCCAGGCCCAAAGAATGATTTACCGCATATCTTACTATGTGCACCAAGCGGTAAAGCAGCTCATTTAATTGGTGGAGTAACTTTGCATACCGCATTTGCTCTACCAATAACGGAGTTTGGAGGACAAATGCCTGAATTATCAGACAATGTAGCCAATTCAATTCGCTCCCAACTAGTTGACGTAAAGTTACTGATTATAGACGAAGTATCCATGGTAGGATCGAATATGCTAGCTCGTATCGACACTCGATTACGACAAATCATGAAAGTAAATTCTAGCTTTGGAGGAATTTCTGTTATTTTAATAGGTGATTTACACCAATTGCCACCTGTTAATGATAGAGCCATATATCGTCCACCCACTTGGGGAGCCTTGAATGCATTATCAGATGCCATTTTATGGCAAGAATTTCAATTTTTTGAGTTAATGGAAATAATGAGACAAAAAGATGACAAGATATTTATCAACGCTCTCAACAATTTAGCACTTGGCACAATGACTGCCGAAAATATAGCTTTGATAAGAAGTCGAGAGGTATCACAAGATAAAGTTCCTGATAGTGCTATGAGACTGTACTATGATAATTCAAGTGTAGACAGGTACAATAAATGGAGAATCGAAAAATATCCTGGGAAATGTTACGATGCTATAGCCAATGATAGTTTTTTGGGAGAAGGATCACAAGCTTACCAAAATCGAATACTTAGATCAGTCAGAACATCCAAATCCGATAATAAAAAATTGCGAATACTAAAATACAAGATTAAGTTGAAATTGGGTATTCAATACATGATTACATCGAACCTCAACGTTGCAGATGGTCTTGTTAATGGCGCTTGTGGAATATTAGAAAAAATCACATTTAATAATGATCAGACACCAGATAAATTATGGATAAATTTTGCAAGCCCAATCATTGGTGTAAAGCAGAAACAACCATTTTTACGTTACATGATAGAAAATGGAATCGATCAACATTTGACACCCATCACAAGGATAAATCTCAATCTCTGTAGCAATCAGCGTAATACTTATCAAGTAGTGAGGAAGCAATTCCCAATTACTCCGGCAGAAGCTATGACCATCCATAAAAGTCAAGGACAAACATACAACGATGTTTGCATCGATCTCACAGCTCAATCCAAATCATTGACTCGAGCGCTCCTCTATGTAGCCTTGAGCAGAGTATGTAGTTTGAAAAATCTTTATATCCTAGGAAGATTCAATCCACCATCAAAACCATCAGTGGATGATCCGTTGACCCAGGAATATGAAGAGCTCCACAAAAGGCGATTGAAATTGTGCTACATCAATAAATTTAATACTGATGGCTTAAAAATCATTTATCAAAATATACGATCATTCAACAAAAATCGTAAACATTTAGAATGTGACAGATGGTACAAACAAGCAGATTGTCTCATATTATCTGAGTCATTCACTAAAATTGATGATAATATTGTACTTGAGAATTTCACTCCAATATTTAGAACTGATTCTTAAATGAGGTTACATGCCAGAGGTATCTTGGTCTTGATGAGAAATGATACAAATATTGGATATTCTATATTAAGAAATATCCAATTGGAAGGAGAAAAGAAATCTCATCTAGATTTGATCCTTTTCAAATGTGACGATGTAGAAATCATAACAGGGTATAAATCACCATCATTCAACAACACAACATTTATAGAAAAGTTGCACCATTTATTCAAAGCAACAAATTCAAGTGCAAAACGCATATTGATAGGTGATTTCAATAATGATGTATTCCATCCTAATAATGCTTTTGAAAGAACGTTGAATCGTTATAATTTCATACGTGGGATACCAACTGAAACATCAACAACTGACTTCAACACACAAATAGATATCATATTCATCAGCAATATTGAGAATTACCTCTCTGGAGTCTATGAGACATACTTTTCGGATCATAAACCGATTTTTATTCAACTCTACAATACAAATGATAGAATCAACCAGCAGAATATAGATGAGATCCCTGCTACTGAAGAAAAATTGAATGAGGAAAGCACATCAAAAATTAGACCAACGAGCATCAATCATCAAACATCAAAAAAACCCACCAAAATCTCGGAAATAATTCTTCCAAACAACAAAAGATACAAATTATCCCTCAATGATGATTATAACGGAAGTGAAATATTTCAAAACATGAAAATACTTATAAACGGAAATATATCCGGTAACATCCAACGCAGAGATACGTCATTTCACCTGCACAATACTTGTGGCTTTGATAGTGTGATACAGATTTTACTGTCAGCATATGAAACCAATCCAATAACTAGGTGAGCGTTGTTGGTCGCTCGCAAGCTCGCTCCCATGGTATATGTGACCCGCTCGGGCCACATAAAAAACTTCCCGGTTGGACTATCAACCCCGAAATTTGGTGAGAATAGTCATCAAAGCATTAAATCTAAATTCGAAAGGATTATTACTTTATCAGACACAAATTTTATCTACTATCCAATCTCCATGTGTTATGGCCCATGCAATTGCCAAGGCGAGTGTGTCTGTGTATATGTATACCGGCCTAATTTTCTGTCTTTGTATACTTATTTTTTCATGACAGAACGGAACAATCTGTATTTATGAGATTTCTTGGATGAAGAAGGATTGGATGAGAAATAAATAATGATCATTATTATTCAGGTGATTGACATTCAAGTTCAGTTTATTACGATATTACTTTCATTTCTGATTAATTAGCTAGGAATCCATTTTGAGGAAATTCTTGTAATCTCCTATTTACCAACATTGTTGCTATATGGCGACGCATTATGCTCACATCATAATTTCTTTGTTCACTTGGTTCTTCATTGTAACACAATAAAGTGGCAAAATATACAGCGAATGCTCCGCTGTCAATTAGGTTTCTTTGATTTTGTACTTTGTGAAATATGAATTTTTTGGGAAATCTGTAAATGGCATTCAAATAATCAATTTGATCTTTATGTAAGCATGTATTGTTGAAGCTATCATAGATATGGATACATCCCTGACCGTCTGATCTTGTGCAGATCCAATGTCCAATTACCTTTTTTCTGGTCTTACTAACCTACCCTGTATATACAATTTGAATATTCTTGACATATCTTGGAACCGCCTCTAAATTTAGGAGAAAAGCTTGGACGTAAGCAGTATCTTGTGCGAAATTATAGATTCCACGTTCACCCAAGCTTCTGTCCATTATTTCGTGGAATAAATTGATATGTTTATCTTGGAAATATTCATCAGGACTCAATATTACATTACATTCGTCTGGTGGTAAAGCAAAGTTATAATGATAATCATTATTGTTCAAAAAACCCTCTCTAAATGAGTCCTGTCTCGGATCATTGTTACTAGCATTTTGATCACTGACTGATATACATTCATGAAATTTATGACTGACATTGTTATCACTGATCATTATACAGTCATCATCATTGATAGTTTGTTTCGCATTGTTTTCATCAACATTATCAATTGTTTTCGTGATTTGTTTGATGTTCTCATAACCAGTCATCAATTTTGCACCAAGGGTTGCAAAAATTGGTTTATGGTAGCTGAAATACGATTCATAAACCCCACAATTTATATCGTTAAAATTGGAAAAAATCACATCAATCTGAGTATTGAAATTTGTTGTTATGCTGTCAGATGGTAATTTTGTTGTCAATTTATATTGATTGACATGATTGATTAAATAATTGTTGCCACGTTCTTCATGATTCAAAACATTATAATTGAAGTCTCCTAGCAAGATTATTTTAGCATCTGTTGAGACTTTTTCCATCACACATTTCAAAATATTTTCAAACATAGCGGTTGTTGCTTTTGGTGATTTATAACCGCCTATTATATAATAATCTCTCACTTGACACATGAATAATTCCACGTGCGCGTTCGAATTCCACTCGCGTTCAACAGATACATTTCCTATGGATAAATTTTTTTTTGCATAACAAATTAATCCACGACTATGATTGTTATAATTGGACTGGAATACGATTTGATAATCCATAATATCCAATTCATCGGTACTTTTTGTTAAAGTTTCACTGAAAATCAGGATATCGCTTCGGTGGAACCATGCATCTTTTTTTATGTGAACCAATTTATTATTTAGAGTACCAACATTATGATACACAATTATTAATCCATTTTCATTCTCCAAGTTATTGTATGATAGTTTGAGGAATCTACTGTTTCTTAAACGAGACAATTCCGCCAATGCTGGATTTGTCGTGTTTGGCATGTTTTTTTTTGATATTGGTATCCTAAACTCTCCTAGAATATATAATCCACTCAATTTCGTGACTCTGCTCAGTGCTACATACAACATTTGTGTAGTTTTTCGTTCTGATTTCGTGAAATCTAAACATATTTCATTGTATGTTTGCCCTTGGCTTTTGTGAATTGTTATTGCTTCTGCAGCTATTACGGGAAATTGATTCCGAATAATTTGATATTTCTCATTATCAACCACATTAACTTGAAGTGTCAGTTTCGCTACCGGCGTCAAATTGCTTGCAATATTTTTCGTTTTCATGTAATCATGATGACTTGCTCTAACTTTAACTCCTACTCTTGGAAGTTGGAAATCCAACCATAGGATTGAAGGAATTTTACTGTTGTCATTGAATGTAATATGTTTCAAGACTCCACATGCTCCGTTAACCAATCCATCCTCAACATCTATATTTCTGGTTATCATATACTTTATATTTATCTTTAAGTCAATCTTATTCTGTAATTCTTCTTGATATGATTTTTGTTTCAACGTTTGTAATATAAATCTCTTTGTACTTTCGGTGATACCTCTTGGAAATGTGTTTTCTGCAGTAGAAATGATCAATTCACTATCACATTTAGAGATTTTGTACGAATTATAAGCATCTACATTTGCTCTAGTTGCATAAAATCTTATTGCCGTTCCTGGAACATCATTTTTATTCAGAATTTCTCTCGATCTAATCAATTTAATGTCATCTTCTGTCATTGATTGGAGCGCTCAATTATTCAAGGCATTGATAAAGTTCAAGTCATCTTTTTGACGCATAATTTCTGTCAATTCATAATATTCAAATTCATTCCATAGTGGATTAACGCCTACAAAAGCAGCCATTTCATTACGTCTTGAAACTTGATAGACAGGTTTATCTAGTACAGTGTTACGAATTCCGGGTGAATTTATACTTAGATTGGACCAAAATTTCTCGTCCATTCATTTTGAGCATTTTGCGAGATTTTAGGAAAGCTAAATAAGGATGATAACCGTCGAGCGGTAGCCGATTACCACCAGACTTCCCCAAATTGGGTTGGCACTTTTATCTCGTGAATGCATTTAGTAAACTACCGAGAATTTCGCGATCACTGACTCTAATTTGGAGTATCAAACGACCTCCGGGTTTAGAAAAATAATGTTGCCTTGACTAAACTCACCGTTTTCAGTTTTCAACTTGCTGGCTTTTGGATAAAAGGGTGGCTGCTACAATACTGCGGCTGATGTGACTTCCGTAGACCGGGTGCTCGTCCTTCAGGTGTTTTTTCAATTGGAGTTCCCTACTCTTGAACTCGCTCGCTCCAAACTATCACTGGGTTTTGTTTTATTCACAGTTTTTTCCTTTTAACGCTTTTTCAAGATATTCACACTGGTATTTTCACTGGCGACACGAGATGAACTTGAAGAAAAATATCTGGTTTATTACTTTCATTGTTTACAGAATTTGCCACGTCGGATGCCCGGAACCGACTGAGAACTGAATAAAAATAAGCTGTGAAATTCTCGTGGGGTTCACCAGGAAATTGCAACCACTTGTTAGGGTGGGGTAGCACACCTGTGAACCGCGACAAATTACACAGTTTACGGGGATCGAAGGGAGATTGTAGAGGGTGGTGAATTAATCACAAAAATAGTAATGGTTTTGCCAGTTCAACCACTTTTTAGGGTGGGGTAGAACATGTCATAACCCATTACTATTCCCAGTAAACAGTATTTTTCGACAGTTCAACCACTTTTGAGGGTGGGGTAGAACATGTCTTGAAATACTACAAACCTTGATTGATTAAAAATACTGGGCCTCGTAATATTCACGGGGGTCCTTTGTGGTGCAACCACTTTTAAGGTGGGGTAGCACACACAGCAAACTCCGCAAAAATTACTGACACAATATTAAGCCTAGATAATTAAATAACTGGGAGGTAACCGAGCGAAGTTAAATGATTTTTAGATTTATTTTTAAATTTCAATTTCAAGCGAACACGTTCGAGTTCTCAGTCAGTTCGGCACCGCGGAAATTCTCACGATTTCGATTTAAATATGATTTTGTTATTCCCGTAAAATTTACGAATTAATAAATTAGATCTCAACTGTAAACTGATTTTAATCAAATCCAAGTTCGGAAGGAACTGTAAGGATTAATTTCTATAAGTCCCCAACAGGACGTGAAGATGGAAAATTCGCAAAAGCGAATTAAAACAATAGCAAACAAAATTTTTTAGAAGTTCTCGCGAGCTCGGGAGAGCTAATTACCGGTAACTCCGAAGTCGGTGATGGAACTGACTGATCGTCGAGACGTTCTTTGGGCCTCAACCCCTAAGGTTGAGGAGAGTGAGCATGGCAGTGGTGGGAGTGTTGCGCGCAACAAGTGGTGATTTGAAGTATCATTACGCGCTGTTTTCCCCTTCACTGCCCTACTCTCTCTTACAATGTTTAATGTTTTTATTTATAATATAATTAAATTCCTGTCTAGTTTTCCTTTCCTTACATTGTTTACAAATTATTCTGTGCCTCCCTATGATTTATATTCCCTTATTTCCAATACAATAATTAATTAAATTATCGATTTTTCTTTCCCTTTTTCCTTTCAATTTTTCCTCCCTTTTCCTTTAAATTTATTCATGTGCTCTCTTCACTACCATTCTCTTATAATCCCTTTACTTTTATCCTGACTATTTCTCTTCATCCCTTATTATTTCTTTCTTTCTCTTAGTTTCTTTTCCATTTTCTATTCTTTTCCATGCTCATTTTAATTATAGATTTCCTTTGCATTGTCTCTTCTTTATATTCTCTTCTCTTTCATTTCCGATTTCCATTTCGTTTATTTATTATCTACTTCCCACTTTATTTAAACATTTATTTAATAATTCCTATACTAAAAATAAGGGAATTCGGTTGACTTTGCATCGGATTGGTTGTTGCTGCCAGCCCCGTTTGCTGTGGCTTCCGTGATTGGCTCGTACACCTAGTTATGCTTATCGGTGGCGCTCTCTATCGTGAACACCGTTGAACTGCTGCCGTCTCTTCATTGGTCTGGAACCTCACTAGACCCTAGTTCTGCTTTGCGATTGGTTCTGGTGGTCCTAGTGGCTCCCTCCTTTCAAGATTACCAGACTACCGTGGCCATAGCTGAAGTAGTTCCTTGCGCCTTCCGACATTTTGGAGGGAATAATACCAGCTTCCCCTCCCTTCTATTTCCACGCCTAAACTAGTGCCATTTTCATTATTACTGCGCCAAAGGATCTGGTTACAAAGTCACCTTGGATGGGAGGCGACAGGATGTCATCTGCTTACTCAGCGTGTGAAAGGAATGCACATGGAGAATCTCCTATCCTTTTCTTTTTCTTTTACAGATTTTTGATTATATTATAATATTTATACATGTATTTATGATTTCGCATGCTTCTTATGAAATTGCCTATTTTTTGTTATGATCAGGGCTGTGAAGTTCCGTTTCGGTTTTGCTTAATCTGAAGTTATCTGTTTTGACATGTCAAAAAATCGATACCACGTGTGGATGTAACCTGCGGGATTGGTTAGAAAACAGAAAAAAATCAATGAAATGTTTTTTGAAGATTGTGGTTACGTTTGTGAAATTGATGTTTTTAAATTGAATTGAATAATTGTGTTAAATTAATGAATTTTTTCAGCTATCTGTAGAACTTCAGATATTGATTCTATATATTTTCTCTTTTTATTCAGTGAAATTATTCTTTGCAGCATATTGGGTTTATTAAAAAGATAATTATAATGAGTTCAGAAGGAGATAATAGGTTAAAATGTTAATATTTATGCTGGAAGAAGGCTCACCCCTGGCTTCTGCCCACCCAGGACATTGGATTTTCGATTTTCTCCTATTCTTCATCTTAATAATTGCCACCCAGGTACTCCAAACCCACGAGTCATGTTGAAAAAATTAGATAATAGCTCAAAATTTTTTATTTAAGCTGGAACAAGAAGACCCTCCCCTGAAGGATCCACTGCCACACTTAACTCTGAGATGCCCAGACTTGACTCTGGGATGATGGAAATTTGCCAGGGTTAATCCACCAGGGTTGTTTGATTTCCGCCCACCCAGGAAATTGTCTTTTCGATTCTCTCTTATTTTATATCACAATAATTGCTGCTTAGGTATTCAGATCTCACGAGAGGCTTTGAAAAATTGTTGAAATAGAGAATATGTCAAAAATTTACTATTTAAACTAAAAGTAGGCCTTATCCTGGCTTGTACCCACCCAGGAAATTATTTTTTCGATTATTACTCGTTCTATATCTCAATAGTTGCTGCCCAGCTACTCAATACTCACAAGAGACATTGATAACTAGTTGAGAAATAGATAATAGCTCAAAAATTAGCTATTTAAGCTGAAAAAAATTTCCTCCTTGATGAATCTCATCCCAGACTTCACTCTGGGATCCTCCAACTTGATTCTGCACATCCCAGAGTCAAGTCTGGGATTGATTAACAAGGGTTTCCCGGCTACTGCCCACCCTGGACATTGTCTTTCCAATTCTCTCTCATTTTTTATCTCAATAATTGCTTTCTAAGTACTCAGATTTCACAAAAGACGTCGAAAAACTATGAAGAAATAGATAGATAGTTGAGAAATTTGCTATTTAAACCAAAATAAGGTTCTGTCCTGGCTTCTACCCACCCAGGATATGGTCTTCTCGATTCTCTCTCATTCTATATGTTAAAATCGATTTTTATTCATTAAAAATAGTAAATATCAGCCGATGTCATTCAATCTTGGCTTGAAATTATTGGTTGGTAGTTTCCTTTGATATTTGAATGGAATATTTTTAAAAAGTCTGATGGTTTATTTTCTAGCTTTTGAATTGTCTAAAATTTTGGTTAAAATGTCATATTTCTGGCTAAAATTCGTTTCTTCTGCTATTTCGACCGACAGAACATTTGCGTTAAATCAAAATAAAAATATTAAATCCACAACGTTTCAATTTTATTTTAGATTTTATGATCAAAAGATATGATTTTAACACATAAACTTTTTGGATAAAAATGTCAATAGGAAACCCACTGTTTTACTTGTGAGAATAACTTGTTATTATTTTGTTTGAGGTAACGTGGGTGTTTTCAATTTGTTTATATTTTTTTTGGCCATAAAATAGTCAATATGTTGTCTTTGGACATTTGCTTCCCGCCGGAAGCAAAATTTCTTTTGCTCTCCGCTGGAAGCAATGTTACTTTTTTACATTTTTATCATTTATAAGGAGAGTTTTTTGGTGTATTCTGGATAATTTTTGTTCGTTCATTCGAACCCTCGACTCAACTCTGGGATGATGGAATTTTCTCACACCATCATTAGAATTCATTCACCAGGTTTTTCTGGTTTCTCCAGTCCTAAAATTTGTTATTTAAGCTGAAAGAAGGCTCTTCCCGGATGGATCCCATCCCATACTTGACTATGGGATACCCTCACTCGACTCTGGGCCTCCAAGAGTCAAGTCTGAGATTTATCGAGCAGGGATTCCTTGCTTCTACCCACTCATGACATTGTCTTTCTTCAAATTCTTCTAGTGTTACTCAATTTCCACGACGCCCTGGAGCAAACGTTCATAAATTTCAAGAATCATAGGTACATTTAGTCAGAAGTAAGTGAAATTCTTTTTTCTGTGTACTCACTATGCAAAATGAGGGAATCTGCTTGAAATTCAAGGATCGGCTTTTTGGAAGCGGATTGAGGAGAAACCGGGAAACATAATGCTGGGCTGAAACACCTCTCTTCATTTTCAAATGCTTTGAAATTTCAAGAAAAATGGAATCGGTGAAAATGAAGAGGTAGCTCAGCAAACTTCATGTTCTCTATCTACTTTTGTTTGAAGCTTGATGAAGACGTATTCATCTGTTAATCAGAATATCATCAAGCTGTCACGAAGGAAAAAGATAGTTTTCGATAATCATCTCTTTCCGTGTTGAAGTATTGTGAATAAATAGTGCTGTGTGGTGAGAAATTATGGATGTCGGTGTTCGTTGGAATAGAATTCAGGTAGAATTAGCATTGCCTTTTGGGATCTACGTGTTAGAAGATGGCGTTATCATATGTACTGCATGCAACAGAAGAGAGATTAGGACCATAACAACTCAGGGGATCCGTCGTCATAATGATAGCCAAAGACATCAAAATGCCTTATTGAATCATGAAAGAGTAGATAATGTTGTCCCAAATAGGTGGGAACATATTCGAAATGTACTACAGTTGGAGAATGACCTATACACGTACGCTGACAACGTTGTTATCTGTCGCTGCTGCAACTGTCGAATAAATTCAGTAACATTAGGTCACGTGAGGGAGCACATTAGTAGAAGGAAACATCGTGAAGCAGAAGAACTGTGGAGATCAATTCCGACACCATCAGCTGAAGCATGGGATCTATGTACTCCAAGACAAAATGCTAATTGGATGGAACTAACTACCGCAATGCTGGCGTCCGACACCCCACTTTACAAACTACGTGATCCAACATGGAGAAGGTTCCAGGAAAAATGGACAAGACAAAAGTTACCTGAGATAAGCACTTTGCGTAAATCGTATGTAGCACAAACGTATCAAGGCATACTCCAAAACATCCGTGATGAAGTAGGAGATCATCCGATTCATCTGAGTGTTGATGAAACTATAGATAAGGCTTCACGCACTGTAGCTAATGCTGTGGTCACTCCATTACTGTCTGATCGTCCTGGAATTCCACGTCTTCTTCACATCGAGGAACTCGTAGAAACAAATGCGAACACGATATGTAATTTCGTAAATGAATCTCTCAATCTTTTATGGCCTGGTGGAATCCATCGTGATAAAGTGCTGATATATGCTACTGACGCTGCACCATACATGGTCCTATCAGCAAAACAACTGAAGAATCAGCATAATTACGCCAAACTTGTTCACGTGACATGTCTGTGTCATGGCTTCCATCGTGCTGCGGAAGCTGTACGGGCTGAATATAAGACAGTTAATAAACTTATTGCTTCAACAAAACAAGTATTCAAGAAGGCACCGATTCGTGTTCAAATGTTTCACGACCTAGGAGAAGGTATTCCACTACCGCCAGAGCCAATTATTACCCGATGGGGTACATGGATTGAAGCATGTATTTATTATCATGAACATTTCGAGGCCGTGAGTAATGTGATCGACCAATTGGAAGACAATGCTGCATGTGTTAGTAAAGCTAAACGGTTATTCAGGATAACTGAAATTGAAGACGACTTTCACTTTCTTTCAGAAAAATTCCAGTGCATCGTTGCCACCATTAAATATCTGCAAACGAGAGGACTTTCTCTCAACGATACCTTAGAAACGGTCCGTAAAATTTACGATCAACTTGTCTCAGATGATGAAATCCTGTCTAACATAACCGTTAAAATAGCGCGGATCTTTGAAAGGAATGAAGGTTTTCACTCAATGATCGATGTTGCTGATTGTCTTCAGAGAAATGTTTTTCATCGACTACCAGCTGGTTGGACAAATGAAGATGCTCAGGTCTGCTGTTTCGCTTCGTTGACTTCAGTTGAGGTGGAACGATCCTTTTCAAGATATAAGGCTATTCTCAGGTCGAATCGACGCAGTTTCTTGTTCAAGAATTTACGAGCTCATGTTATTGTGGCTTGTTTTACTTGAAAGAAGAAAAAAATTAAGTTTTTAAAGTTTTAAAGTACCGAAGGATGCACGGAAAAAAAATTCCTGAATCAGGCATATAAAACACCTGATTTGGGAATATTATCTATGCCCAAATCAAGCATATAATATGCCAGATTCAGGGATTCTTTTTTCCGTGTGTTAATTGTCCCTATTGTTACGATTTTTAATATCATATTTTTCATATCATATCTATTTTTATTGTATCTGACTTCTCCATTTATATATTGTTGCTGTACAGTTATGGTTATCATGTTATCAAGTTTCATCCCATGTTTTTTATGGAGTTTTCTCCAAACGCATTATATATTTTGTTGATATTCTGCTTCTTCAATTTCAATGTTTTTTATGATTCAATACGACAGTCAGATTAGAGGGTTAAGTAATCATTTTCACAATATTCAATGACCTCCTCAATATCCTTACCCTACCACAGATCAAAATAGTAGACTTTGAAGAATTTCTCGAGTGATCGGTGTGATCTTAATTTATTGCTTTAATTTATTGTGAATATGTCTGTCTGTCTGGTTGTGTAGACGTCCGTCTGTGTGCATGTCTATCTGTTTATATGTCTGTCTGTGTGTACGTCCATCTGTGTATCCGTCCGTCTGCGCGTACTTCCGTCTGTGGGTATATCTGTCTGCGCGTACTTCTGCCTATCTGCCTGGCTGTTCGCTCGCCCGTCTGTCCGTCTGTCTGCCAGTCCGTCTGCCTGGCCGTCCATCGGTCTGCATGTCCGTCCGTCTGTCTGCCTGTGCGTCCGTCTGCCTGTCTGGCTGTGTAGACGTCCGCCTGTGTGCATGTCCGTCTGTGTATATGTCTGTCTGTGTGTACGTCCATCTGTGTATCCGTCCGTCTGCGCATACTTCCGTCGGTGGGTATGTCTGTCTGCGCGTACTTCCGCCTGGCTGTTCGTCCGCCTACCTATCTGCCTGCCCATCCGTCTGTCTGCTTGTCTGTTCATCAGTCTGTCTCTCGGTCTGTCCGTCTGTCCACCTATCTACCCGTCCGCCCGTCTGTCTCTCTGTCTGTCTGTCCGTCCACCTGCCTGCTTGTCTGTCCGTCTCTCTGTCTGCCTGTCCGCTCGCTTGTCTGTCCGTCTGTCTGCCTGTCCATCTGCCTGGCCGTCCATCGGTCTGCATGTCCGTCTGTCTGTCTGTCTGTCTGCCTGTGCGTCCGTCTGCCTGCCTGTTTGTCTGTCTGTCTGTGTATGATTCTACATTCCTCCACGGTGTACCCAGACATTTGGAATTTTCAAGGTGGGTGGAGGGAGGCCCTTGGCACCCAATGAAACTGAACTTTCACTAGCGGTAAACTTCCTTCTTTCTTTTATATATAAGTATTTTCAGTCATCATAAGAGTTCATCACCTCTTCGCGGGTATACCCAGGCACTTGCAATTTTCAGAGTGGGTGGGTGTAGGACTCAGGGCGGCAATTACGAAAGGATGGACACTGCGAGTGCACGTGTGAGAGTGGAGTGCACACATGGCTAATGGTGGGCTGTCAAGACAAGAGAAAACGACGAGAGTAAATACGTATTCCAAGAGACAGCCCACATTCTACATCGTTCAGCCTCTACTCTCAATGACTTCAGTGGATACAGAGCCTGTGAGGCATGGAGCCATCTCCATGTATGCCTCAAACCTCCTGGCTCAACCCTGGCAAAAAGAATATTGAACACTTCGAACGTATTCTGGTTATTACAAGCACGAGATCGAAGCTAATTTGATTGGAGCTGAACTTATGTTTGAATTAATGGGTTACAAACACACAGGATTGGGCATATTGACCCTAGAGGGTCCCATTGATCCAGATAGAGTGTCCTCAGTGTCTAGAGATGCAATTGTAGCTTTTGTCGAGTGTCAAATACTCAAGCAAATTTGGGAATCAATTTTAAAAAATTTTAAAATTTCATGGCTAGAGGTTTTGGAATTTCGTGAGAATCATATGGGTACATCAGAGACTGCAATCAGGGCATTAACACACAGATTTTATGAATGTTCGCATCAGAATCGTCAGAAAACTGATATTTACAGGGATTATCATCATCAAATAATGGATCTAGTACCAATGACTACAGCCCCTTATCATATTATTGCAACTACTTTGATACGCACACAGACTGAGAAATTACGCTCAATTCCTCTTTATGAAGTTCGATTGCTGTCGTGAAGAATTACCCATCAACATTTTCCCGAAAATCTATTCCATCAACTTCATTTTTCAATTATGCATCTTTCTTTTTCACCATCGAATGAAAATCCAGTTTCTTTTTCTACTTTTGAAATTATTATTTTCACGTACTGCATCATATTTCCATGTTTCTTATCATAATAATATTACTAGTAATGCATAATTTGACCAATAAATACAGAAAAAAAAATTTTCAATCGCCGCCCAGGAACCAAATGCGAGTGAGTTTTCACTGATGGTTATGTTTTTTATCCAATGGATAACTGTAATTGTTCACATGAAAACAACTGACGCGTGATGCACATTTCCCGTATTCTTCTGAATCCTCCGTTGCTATTCGTTACGTAGCATCAAATTCAGAAGGTAACATACTCGTGGTAAGACGAAATAAAAACCAGAATGGAAAAAATAAAAATTGTTCTGAACGCTGAGGGTGAAGCTTTCATGGAGAAAAATGAAAGAGTTGAAAGGATTTATTACATTTATAATGAGGGTAAGACATCAAATTAACCTACTCATTGAATCCTGAAAAATTCAGAAATATTAGGACATGAAGGGCACAGTTGTCTTCAAATCCTATGAAGCTGATTTGTACTGAGAGGATCATACTGTTTAATGGAATAGATCAGTAATTCTTCTATTCACATAACCTCCATTGTATTTGATCAAACTGTTGTCCATATGAAGATAAATATAAATATGAAATTATTCTAGATGGTACTGTAGTTCCCGCAAATACAATATCTATTGAGGAAATCCAAAACGCCGAAACAGAGTATGAGAGTTCGGGACTCTCTGAAAATGAGGAATGGTCCCTGGAAGTTGTCGATGTTGACGCGGCATCATTACCATCCACGAGCTATCATTCAAAACTTACAATTGAAGCCGTTATGGCATCCAGCGATAGTGAAGATGAAACTTTAATGCCGTCAGGTAAATAATTCCGGTGGCAAAATAAGATGTGAAATAATGATACCATTTTCATAGAATTTCGAGAGCATTCACTGAAAAGAAAAACTAGAAGTAATGATTTGGAGGTAAGAGCTGCGAAGCGTGGATCATGGAGAAATGCGACAACACCGATGATGGCGACAATTACACACGATCCAACTATGCCCAAGTCATCCGGCAATCTAATGACACTCCTACATCAGAATCGAGAGCAGGCTATTGTGTTATTAGAGACAAAAATCAACTTGCACAATCAGCTCATCTTGAATTTGGAATATCAGAAAAGATTGCAGACCATGAATTTGATGAAAGATAAGCTCAGACTCAATCAGTTGCGAAATCTCAACTAGGGTTATTCCCCTAATCGGTTACTATTTTTTACTCGAAACATGCGAGGGAATGAATAGTCACCAGTGATTTTATTTCATGTGTCTATGAAATTGAAAAGATAGCCTGTATCGTTATCAGATTATAACTTACATTCTATTGGGATTCAAAAATGAAATCAATCTAACATTAATTACAATTTTCCTTTGTCATTATTCCATTTATCTAAATTTATTAAATTTATCGATATTTATGATGAATGATGGATTATTCTTGTAACGGACATGTGGGGATGTCCGTTGAAAGAACCCAACCACCTAATCAACAGCAACCTCCTAACCAGTACATCCACCGTCCACGGGTTTAGAGAGAGAGAGAGAATTAATTTTAAGGTTATTTTCCCGCTTCGGTGTGGTCATTTTTCCCCAAATTGGTGGTTTAGAAGTTGTTTTTGGGGTTATCTTTCTCGAGAACAGGAAAATCCTGTCCGGGCTATTCACTTTTGAGGGCCCGTAGACTCTCCGCGAAGAAGGGCCAAAATAAGAGTCATCCGGTTTGTCTACGGGAAGTACCCTTCTGTTAATCACACGGGGAATCGACCAAGTCTGATTGCAATATCAGCGCTCCACTTCAGTTGGATAAAATGGGATTAATTGGGTCAGTTTTTGGTTCGGTGGAAGGTCGAGGGAGACAAGTGCAACCCTTGTACTCCCCGAATTGCCAGGTTGCATTGGGTGAAGTAGTATTTTTCTTAGATTAATTTTTACATTTCATTTATCAATCCGATCCCATTTATCCCGGAGAACCGATCCGTGGGAGGTACCAAGAGTAAGTATTAGGTCTTTGGGACTTCTATCCGTCCCTATGACTCGGGGTGGCAACCCCGAATCTAGTTTGTGGCGTTAGAGGAATATGATTAGAGTTAGAGTCTTCCCTCAATTCAAGTTCGAATTGAATTGGTCGGGTCAAGGTGCGACGGCGCCACCTCCCTAGAATAAAAGTTTATTAGTTATCCGAGTGTCGCGCTCGCGCCGATCAGGACCGATCCTGATCTGCCCCCCCATTTTCCAAACGGGTCAGTGTCGCGACACTGACCTAGTGAGGCAGTCTTCGTCTTGACCCGGTCAAGACAGGTCAACTTTTTAAGTGCTCCCACCCTGTGTGAGGATTAAGTTTAGTGTGATTAGAGGAGTCCACCAGCTCTAGAATGGTGAAGAAGGTGCCCAAGAAGGCGAAAAGGGTGAGTTTTTGGGTTATTTTCTGAGTGTTATCCGCGCCATTAAAATAATGGCGCCGGCTTTTCCGTCTCACGACGGGTCGACCACCTTGGCCTTCAGCCACGTGCGTCGCAATATTTCCCCGATATATCGGGAGATAAATAGGTATTTGTGTGGGTTGAGGTGTTGATTTTTCACGAGACTCTTTCTCGTGGTTTTCCCTATCATAGGGTTCCCCTGAGGGTTTTATTTTTTATAAAAATCCCGAGGTAAAAGAGAAATACCTCGTGGCGTCTCTTTCCGACGCGCAGTCGGCCATTTTCCCTCTCTGTCGGTGTGCAGCGTGGGCTCGAGTACGGTGAGTTGCCTCACCCCCTCTCGTCCCCCGCGCCTACGAGCGTCGGCGGTAAGTGTTGCGCGCTGAGCGGCACAGTTAGTCGTTTAAAATTACGCGTGTTTTATGTCCTCGTTTAGAGGGGTAATTTTTAATCTTTATGCCTGAAAATGCATAGGTGGTATCCGTGGATCCTAAGGATCACGGCAATATCTGAGTGGACACAATCGGCCGAGTGGTTTGCGAGTTTTCGCGATTTTAGTACATTTGAATTAATTATTCCGAGTTATTTTTCTCCACTATCATTGCGTATGACGAGTGGTATATTTTTCTTCTCTTCTCTCTCTCTCGTTCTCTCGTTCCCTTATTGGGACTCCGTCTCCGTTGATTCTCAGAATCTCGGATTTATTTTATTTTAATTCGGAATTCCGATCTCCCCGGGAATTAAAATTTTTGGGGTAAATTATTTAGCGTTGTTTCAGCTCCGTTGAACACAACGGCCTTGCGGGTTTACGAATCCGATTAAATAATTATTATTATGATTCTCTTTAGCCTCTCTGATTGATTATTATTATTTTCATTATTTTTATTATTTTTGAAATTTCCGGATTTTGTACCGGTTGATTCCCGTTATGGGTTACAAATGTGAGAAATAGTTTCGAAGTGTATTGTCTTAAGTTTTCAATAGTGGAACATGTAAACATTATTTTGGATAGTTTTATTTTCGTTTCAAGCCCGACACCTCGTTTTCACCTGAAATCCACCCCTCTCTCCATAACCCAGCCTCCTGAGCGACACCGGCAACCGTGACCTTTCCTTTCCAATCGAGTGACCTTTTTTTTTGGATTTTCACATTAGTTTGAGTCTAGCGATTTAGTGAATTTGCAAATTTTATCCGGTTTGATCGTTCCGGTGAAAAATGATCTGGCGCCCAATACTTAAATTTTAGGGTAAAACTCGATTGGGAGGAAGAGGGCGAAGGTAACTCTCATTTTCCAACCCCCATCCGAAAATGTCACGTTACATTCTTTAATAAACCTGAGAGAAATTCAACTGGATCATCCACGAATTGTATGATTGTCTCATTATTTGTTCTCTCCAGTATGTGACAATGGAGGAGTCGTGGAGTTCCAGCTCGGTCTGGGTGTAAAGGTGCTATAATCGCATTTGCAATGTTTCGTCCTGCGGCATCAGATGTTTCACCAACAGAAAGCCAAATGCGATTATCCCCAAGTTCGGCACGAATTTTTTCGATTTTTTCGTGACAGATGCCTTTAACATAACTCTCTCTCAATGTTGTCGGGTCGGGAACTAGCTAATTTGTATGTCTTTCGTGAAAACTCTTCACTTTCGTGTTTTTCAATTTTTCCAGGGAGATATCGGCCTCCATAAACATCTCAATAGGTTCTTTATTATAGGGATTCTGTCGTGGCGTTGCTGCATCGAATGATTCTGATGCTGGGCCATCTGATTGTTCTCTCAATTCCATAACAGAGCGATGGTGTTATTATTATAAATTTAATTTTATTATCTAAAATTAAATTTTAATAAATTTTTTAATGGGACGGTCATTTCTACAAGAAATTTCTCTCCGTGTACTAGTTACATGAAAAACTACATGGTTATGGACAAAAAGCCTATTGGATATTTCCATTGTTAGTATATACATTTGCTTCCCTCCGGAAGCAAACTTTCTTTTGCTCGTTTCTATCATTTCGCAAGGAAACTTCCCTTGTAATTTGCATAACTCTCGTTGCATTTGCCTCGATTATCATTTTAGTCTCTGATTTTTCCATATTTGTCATAAATATGGAGAAATAGAAAATATTTTTGATGCGAAAATTTTGTGTGAAAATTGATTATTATAAAATTGGAAAATTTTCACAATTTAAAACAGCAGGAAGGCGAGAATATTAAACTCGCTACAGATGACGAGATGCTTCCCACCAAAGAGTACTATGAATATGCAATCACACAAATGTGCGTTCTGTGAATTAACTTTTTCATTCAAAAGACACATGTATAATCATGTTAATGATGTCCATCCAGCGAACGAAATTCCCAAAACTCAGAAATCGAATTGGGATCAATGTGGCAAGAATTGGGGTAGCCCAGCACTCTTGAGAAAACACATAAAAATTCACAGTGAGGAGAGACCTTTTATGTGCTCAGCTTGTGACAAAAAAATTCCTCACTGCTCATAAATTGAGTGTTCACAACAGGGTTCACACAGGTGAAAAACCATATGAATGTCAACAGTGTCATAAAAAGTTTTCTCAAAAGTCAGCTCTGACTGTTCATATGCATATACACTCAAGAACATGTAGATATCATTGTACCAACTGTCAACGTAATTTTAGCACCAATTTTAATTTGAAAACTCATCCGAAATCTTGTGAATAAGTTTCTGATTATTAAAAATAGTAAATTTATTATACTCAAAATACACTAAAATTAAATAATCTTGATTCGAGCTTTACAATCTCATTTTAAAGCCATTGACAAGCTTACTTTCAGCTTTTCAGAGCCCAGTTTGAGATTTATCTAAAGCTTAATTGCAAGGAGCTAAAAAGCCTGAATTCAACTTTTCAATGGCCAAAAGTGAGATCGGAAAGCTCGAATTGAGCTTGCCAATGCCTTGAAGTGGGATTTCCGAAAAATTCGGACTGATCTTCAGAATTCCTCGAGCAGTGATGTGTCAATGTCCAGAAATCCCCAACTTCAATAGTTCTTCGATATTTCACCTCGAAAACACTCCGATTATTGGATAGTTAATAAAATATGGGGGATCAACTAGAGATAATTAAATTCCAATATTTTACAAGACAATTAATTTTATACATCAATCGGGTTTGGATTCATCCAAGAAAATTTCAAAAGAATGCTCAATTTCACTTATTTAAAAATATTTTTCTTATGAATCAAGAATGTGTCCCATAGAATTTTGCTTTCCTCTCCTCTATATTCTAGGAAACGTTGATGATTTTTCTTGCCCCTGATTTCTACTGATCAAAGCAATTGAATAATGAGTCATTTCAGAAATCCAGTAAGTGACTGCCGGTGACGGAACCCATCCAACATTTGACTAACTCGACGTATGAACTGACGATGTGATACCTTCCCGTTCGTGTGTTGAACAATATAGGCTAGATAGTAGAGAATAATACAAGGTTAATGGGAGGTCATTCCTATCGAGAGTGAGAGATTCAATATCCAACCTTCTACGGTACTCAAAATAGTCGGGGGAATCGGTTTACGGCCACTTCCTTTACCAGTTGCAGTCATTGTCAGAAGTTGTGGCCGCCCAACTAGGGTCACGAGAAGCTCGCGCGCCAAGGCAGAGGAATCCATGCCATAGTTTTTAATGAGAGCATTGAGATGATACTCATTGATGCTGACACCCCTGCCCGGCATTAACTCAACCTATATAGAAACAAATGATTATGTATAACGGATCTACCAACGGTGTTACGTCTATGAAGTAATACCATTTTATCGTTGCTGGAGGGTCCTGGCTCATTGACAGCGGCTTCAGAATGCGTTGCTCGATTTTGAAGAGTGCAGGCATTATTCTCGGAAGGTGGATGAGTAGTCTCATCATCGGCACTTTGAGTTACCGGCAGAACGTCAACTCTGTCACTTCGATGCAGTACCAGGGGAATCCCATCTTTAGTTCGTTGGGAACTAGAAGAGGGAGAGAGCTGTTGAGTGATCAAATGAGAGAGAATATTTCCCACTTGAAATCGTAATTTAGGCCGGGTTGAATCGAAAGTACGCATGCATTGTTCGCCGACAGCGAGGGTATTTTCGGACGAAGGCATGGGGGAAATAATCTGGGTGCTTGTTGAGGCAACTGGATCCAAAGTGCGGTCGGACTTATGCACAATCCTTTTCGAGTTATGGTTTCCTCGCACACAGAGATTCAGAGGGATTGTTGTCACTACGCCCAGTTTAGAAATCTCCCTGGCTCCAGTCCTTGTTTTATCGCTCGTGGCACGTGAAGGGTCGACGATGAGTGTCCCACTATCGCTTTGTTGAACGTATGGACGGGAGTTTTTATCATATCCAGCACTCTTGACGTGTGACTCGGAGTCATCGACAACTTGAATGAATTCCTTCTGATCAGAAAGCAGTATTCGATACTTTCCAGTTCCAAATCGTTGACGGCATGATTTTGCATAGGGATTCAGTAGAGTAGTGGTAGCTTGGTCCATGCAATTCAAGGGTGATTCATTGGCCTTAGCGCTTTCAATATGGATCATCGAATCAGGACGTGCTCTAGTGGGATTCGAGTCCAGAAGAATCTCTGACACGTGAGCCTCCTCAAGTTTCCGCTTGGCTTCAGCACAAGTTGTATCAGTTGTGGCGCTTGACAAATCCATGACTAACGAAGAATTGACACAGTATGAGTCATATAGACGGAGTTTATTCTCAAATTCACCCATTTTGACATCCTGATTTTTCTTTTTCATTGAAATAACTTCAAAATCTTCATCATCATCAGTGAGTGGGGAACTTGCAACAGCAAAATCAACATATTTTCCCATCAGAATTGAATCCTTCTCCAGATATTTAAAAGAAATAGCAGCATCTTCTGAGGCTTCTCCTTCTCTGTTTTCTGCGTCTACATGGAGAAAAAATTTGAGTAAAACTTCACTTGCAGTTGAGAGGGGTTGGGGGCTCGAGTCGTAAAATGCGTGTTTAGGGCTCGGGAAGTGTTCGTAAGATGGCACTTTACACAACAGTATAAAAAAACATTCTTAATTACGTGTTTTTTCACGTAATATTTACCGAACTTTACTCTTCGTGTAAAAGTCCGTGCCGAGCACAAGAAGGATAAACAAATACAAATATTACAAGTACTAGTATTACTTTTTCGAGATGTCGATGATTCAATCTGGCTGGTAGATGCAGTTGGACAACCAGTATCATTCCTGACTTGTGTTTCACTCGTGTTTTTAATCTCTCCGTCTAATTGTTCTCTACTTAGAACAGGTTGTCGTGGGCTAGAAAGACGGTGAATCGCACGAGAAGAATGTTCTGCTGCAGGAGTTAAGGATAATTCAGGAGAGTCTTTTTGTGATGTCGGTTGTTTAGCCTGACTGTTACATGCTTTTTGACTGTAATATTCGGAAGACTTTCGCAGAATTCGATTCCTTTCGATATTTTTTTTCATTTCCTCACTAACAAATTGAATTCTCTGCCTAAGTACCCGATTTCTCAAAATGTTTTTTTTTCGTTCATTTACAGCGTATTCTTCTCGTTTTCTGACAATCTTCATTCTCAGTGCATTTGATGCACGTTCATTGAGTTTATACTTTTCATTTTCTCGTATGATTTTCATTTTCTCTTTATTCCTCTTATTTTCATTCCTAGTGAATTCTTCGTTTGTCCTCTTACTCTGGATTTTCCTCTTCAATTTTTTCCTGTTTTCTTCATTAATTTCTCTATTTGATTGATCTTTGCTCTTTCTTTTATTTTGCAATCGGTTTTGATTCATCACATTTTCGGCTTTCCTAAATAGAGAATTTTTCCGTAATTGTGCAATGCGTATTCGATTTCTTTCTTTCTCTGAATTGTAACATTTCAAATTCTTTCTCGAAATTTGCTTTCTTTTTCTCGGTCGCTCTTTTGTCACCTGTACATCTTTTTTCAACACATTTTTATCATTTCCAAGGCGATTATTTTTTCTCTTGTCTCTAATCGTCCGTTGTGAACGACGTTTCGTTCTCATATTTTTGTCTGTTCAAGCACAATTTTAAGGTTTTTTGCCGTTAGTTATTCTAATCTTTAATTTTTTGTCGCCAATGGCAAGCAGAAGTTTTTCTCTTTTAAGTTTCCAATTCCTCTAGCTGACAGTTTTTCTTTGATTATATATGCTATATTCTGCAGTAAAAAATAGGAAAAGAGAAAAAAAGAAAGTAAAATTGTGCAAAATGGTAGAGTTTAGATTGGGTGGGGTAGGATAGGGCAAGAAGGGAAGGGAAAAATGATATATCTAATATGGCGGCTAGGGAGGACCACCACACTATCAATAAAAAAAAAGTGAGAAAAGGATTTTGCCGTTCCTCACAGCTATGATACACACACAGAATTCAGAAATTGAAAAAAATATCTGTATCATCGGTCACTCAATGGATCATAGATTACGTAATCACAACTGCGAAAATCCAGTAATGGAAATACAAATGAACTCAATACTCCAAAAGCTATAACTGATCATTTACCAACTGGACTGCGAATGATTTTGTATATACATTCTATACTCAATACATGGTGAATCAGTGAACTATCTAATAAAGTTGATGAAAACACGAAATAATATACAACGTGAGTCTAGCGATAAACACTGCGTGACTGAGTACTCATATCCAGAGGTGAATGAATAAGTCTCCGAAATTTCTATTTTATCGAGCATTTTGACTCACCGCCCAAGTTGCCGACACTCATTTTTCGTTCTTGTATTGCTCGCTTTCGTTTGATGTACTCGCAAATTATTCTGAAAATTAAAATTCGGATGAAGCAATAAAATATCAATAATTTGTGAAAATTTTGTATTTTCATTCACGTGATGAGGGAACTTTTAGACCTTTTGGAAGATGAATGGACAATTTCAATCCAATTTCAAACTTCAGTATAACCTTGAATTAGATCTGAGGTGAAATTGATCGATAATTGTCCAATTCATATAGAAGTTTCAAGGACAATGCGTTTTCGCACATGAAACAAAATATGAAAACTTCATAGCAAATTAAGTTTTTAATTCACTGTGCAAATTAATCTCCATCAATTTAGAAAGACAAAATAATCGAAAATATAATCGATGGTTGATTGAATTTCCATAATTTCCAGATATTTCAATTGTCATATCGAACATTCGTTAGATATACGAAAATTGAGTAATTTTTCGAGAACAAATATTGTTAAATTCCGCGTGAATGGGCTGATGTTAAATATTTTCAATTTTTTTCGGATTTGAAGGGAAATTTGCCATGATATAGGTTTTATAACCTATCTCGTTTCAGCAATTGATGAAATGTAGAAAAACTTGGAATCTATCAGTCTTCAATGTTCAATTTATTTTTAAAAAATGCATCGTCAAACCATAATATATTTCTGTAATACAATGTGTTTCAATGATGAATATATTTCTGAGTACTTACCAAGCAACCGTTGTCACTCACTGTCAGAGACAATCTAATCACAAAGGGATTACCACCCAAATTTTGCGATCACGAAAGTAGAGAAAGTAGGGATAGCCTATTGTTCTCCATTTCGTATGTGAGACAAGCATTGAGTGAAAAAGATGTAAACAAACAGGCATGACACTGTACAGTACATTCTCCCTAACTCCTGCCCCGCGTAACTTTTCAATGAGTCCAACTAAACGCCACGAGAGGCATTGCCGAGCATGCCGTATCTCCTCTTTTCCAAGAATTTCCGGTAGAAAGTTAGACATGCTTTGGAAAATAGCTGCAAAAGATTGTGGAGACTTTGAAACGTGAAGATTTGATGCAAAATCGATTTTTGGAGATGAATACTGTATCTTCTTTTATGGGAAAAGTGATAATGATGGTAATAAAATTTTTGAAAAATAATAACAATAACAATAATTCAATAGAGAAGAAAACAATTTGATACCAAAATAATAATAATAATAATAATAATAATAATAATAATAATAATAATAATAACAATGATAATAAAAATTGTTATTATTATTATTATTATTATTATTATTATTATTTTCATCTTCATTTTCCCGACACACGTTTTTCCACCTTTACGGGGTTTAGTAATGATAATTGGTATCATGACCATTATGGTTATGATTATGCTTGATTCAGAATATATGTAAAAAATTGTTCCGCCTCTTAAAGACAAGTATATGCTATTTTCTTCACTTTTTACGCAACTCAAGTAATAAAATGATACTTTTTTCACTTTCTTATGCTAAAAAACAACACAACCGTTTCATCGATGTCAACAAAAATCCTTTCTGCACTTAGTTATATGAAGACCTTTCGATCGCGACATTGATCACCCCAATCGCATTATCCGTTTTTGAGAAACCGTGAGCAGAAATTTCTGTGACATACATTGATACACACACACACACACACATACACATACACATACACATACAGACATGTTATTGAAAATTGTCTAAAAAGATCGTAGAGACCTCGAAACGTAAAGATCTGATGAAAAATCGATTTTCGATTTTCGGGGTGAATGCAATAACTTCCCTAACCCGGGAAGTTAATAAGAACTTGGATAGATATTTCAGAGCAAAAAATATTGAAATTCATAAAAGAATTTCATCATAACAGTGACAATGAGTCTCCAATTTATGAAATGCGATTAGATATTTTTCTAGAACATGGTGAAATCTTCATTGACAAAAAAAAATCTTGCGAGAACAATATTATCCTAGATGCTAATAGAAATATAATTGAGTTATGTAAGATAATGTTCCGGAGTGAACAAAGTTATTCTCTGCATTTTAATTGCCCCATATGTATCGGTAGACTGCCTCATCGATTAATTATCGAACCAGATATCGATGCAATGTTTGAGTATGGTTACACAGATTTCCTTGCTATTTTAAACGTCACAATTCAAAAAATTGAGAATAAAATTCAGGACTGCAGGACGAATCATAACAATGTGAATCAATCTATTGTATTTCATGAATGCCTTTTCATTGAATGTCCTTCATATCATAATTTAAAAGTGCCCCTGAATAATTTACCAAAGGTTTTTACTATGACAAACGTAACATATGAATTAGCTGGAGTAGTGAATTTTATTAACCCTCAAGTTATTACTGATGATTCTATTGGCCATTATAATGCTTATATCCCCAAATCCAATAACTGGAGCAAAGTTGATGATTTATTACCACATCAATGTATTTCAATTGATTCTACCGAAGAAATTTGTCCACATTTATGTATTTATATAAAATGTAATAATTCCAGTCTTCCATGATTAAACAAAAAAAAATTATCATAGTTGTTATATACATTATTATGATATCAATAAATAAAAATTAATTTTAGAAATAGTCTCTAGACATTATATTTTTATGACATTATACTTAATGTTCTCATGAAGCAATGAGAAATTGATGATTAATCTGATTGGAGGTAACGCAAGATTAAAAGAGTTAGAAATCAGTCAAAAGGATGGAAAACGCTGACAACAGCAATAATCAACTGACAGAATCGTGTGAAATTCCTCTCATATAAACGAAAGAGAAATATTGCTCCAATTCCATCAATGCTCTGCATCTATTCTTCAGGAAAACTTAGTTCCCAGTTTACCACCTTCAACCCAATTTGATCTTGCTGAAAGTTTTGTGAAGAACCAGAAATGAGTCACCAGGAACATGAAAAATATCTCGTCAAAAAAGAATTACGCCCGAGGCTTAGAGTCCGGCTGTTGCTAGAGTCAATTCTCCAAACAAAACGCGAATCATGAGTGGAGTACCTCAATCTTAAGAATATCCAACTGCGTTAAGGTTTTTTTCCGTTAAAATCCATCTTGAATGTGGAATTAAACATCCAATTTTTTATTTGAGATTCATTTTCTATTTTCTATTTCCTATTTTGTCTATTTTAACCATCACAGGTTCCCAAATTACTTGTGGTGAAATTTTATTATTTAAACTTAGGAGTAAAGAACAAAGTGCCTGACAATGTTGAATCATTTTCATTTTATCTCATTTCGTTATTTTAATTAAGAAAATTATTAATGATCACATATCATTAATGTTCAAAATATTATTTCTTAAGTATTTTGTGTAAAGCAGAGATATTTTGCCTCTCCATTCTTTTAAAAGCATTAATGAACATAATCTTGAATGACATCAAGGTTAAGACATGAAGTTATCTGTATGTTTCCATCCGGTTGACATATTCATTCAATCATCCACACATTGACGGAAATCATTTCACTATTTACAAGGAATTATTACGGAACGAGATGATGAAAGTTCATTTGAAATATCCATGTATCATAGAGAATATACAAGAAGGAATTACCCAAAGGTAAACATTTTTTTTTTCAAAATTTTGAGTTCATAAAATTAGTGTGTAAAATTATTCAACAGTTTGACAGGGCTACCTGTAGCACTTCGTCCACTCAGATTCGTGAATGGTATACTAGAGACCGGAATAATTCTTTCTATCGGACCTCCTGGCAGAGAAGAAAAGTTTGTGCGGGTGAAATTTTACGACAAAGAAACTATAACATCCCTGCCGGGTTACCATTACACTCGTAAAGTAAGTGTCGTTGCATTTCTACAAACATATCCGAAGATGAAATCCATTTTACAACTCCACATGGATCTCCATATTTGGACGAAAAAATCTCGTCCTTTGTTTTCACTGCAGCTGACTTGGTCCTCCACGGGGCTCTTGTTCTAATTCTTTTTGACATATCTCCAGGTTCCACCTCCCACGATTCCCATCAATACTAAGAATCCATACAGTCCTTCAGATCCATATTCCTCCAGCTTCTTGCCTTTCCATTATCAATTTTTTACTATCAATTACTCCTCTTTTCTCAAAAATTTTTTATTATTAACTTTTTCTCCTCAGCTCGGCGCTTCATGCCATCACCGCCCGAGACGCCCCCCGTATTTACATTTATAATTGAACAGAAGGTTTTCATATAAACTCCATTTAGCCACATGAAATTCGCCTAGCGAGATCGATATAATATAATGATGTAATAATGCACATGATTGAATCCCCAGTTAATGTACATCGAGAATGCAATACTGAGGAGAGAATCCACACACGAAAACTGGCGAGCGGACAGATATATAGAACCATACCCATCAAGTACATTCGTATGGCATGTATATGAACCTGGACAAGTGAGCTACTGGACAGAAGTTGGATTGAATGAAGCAATAGAGATTGAATCCGAAGATTAATAATAATAATAAGTAAAATTATGGAATGACTATTACTATCGTAACTGGTATTAACGGAGGGAATAAACTAGATTTAGATACACTAGATCAACTAGATTTAGAAGATTTTTTTTAAAAAATTGATCGGTCAAGTCGTTTTTGAGATATTGAATAAAATAGATTTACATCCAAAATTGAATATCTCCGGACCTAACTGACCGATCCAGCTGATTTTCAATACCAAACATTGCAACCATAAGATATACCTTCATACCAAATTTCAAGTTGATATCTCGATTTTTACGGAAGCTAGCGTGATTACAAGGATTATGAGTGAAAAACAGAAAAAGGGTAATATCTCGGAAACTTTCTACCAACGGGTATACATATTTTGATTGATTAAGATAGAAGACATCAAGACGAAGATTTAAAAAAAAAAAAAAAGTTGATCGGTCAAGTCGTTTTTGAGATATTGAATAAAATCAATTTACATACACAGTTGAATATCTCCGGAACTAACTGACCAATCAAGCTGATTTTTTATACCACATATTGCAACCATAAGATATACCTTCGTACCAAATTTCAAGTTGATATCTCAATTTTTACAGAAACTAGGGTCATGACAAGGATTATCAGCGAAAAACAGAAAAATGGCCATATCTCGAAAACTTTGCACCAACGGGTATATATATTCCAATTCAATTCGATAGAAGACGTCGAGACGGAGATTTTAAAAAAAAAAAAAAGTTAATCGGTCAAGTCATTTTCGAGATATTGACGAAAAACGATTTACAAACAAATCACTATTTCTCTAAAACTACTGGACCGATTTTGATGAAATTTGGTATAGAACTAGCCCTAACTAATACCAACTATTTGACAAAATTTCAGATTTTTTGGACGTGATTTAGTCAATTAATTACTCAAAAAACAACGAAGTGACCACCGAGTGGACATGCGCACAGACAGACATTGGCTCCAAACTTCGTATTTTTACGTTTCAGACCATTCTACATCATTTCCAGGCAAAATTGGAAAATCGAAAAATTGGTCGATTACAAAGCTTCCATTCGGAAGCAAAAATAATGTTTAATCTCTCTATACAGGGTGTCCCACAACTACTCTGCTTCCTTTGGGGTGATGAAAGGGGATGATATTTGAAGTATAAAGTTCCTCTTCGGTTTTGGGATCGGACAACTTTTTTTTTGATTTTTTAAAAAAATATGTCTGACTTGTCATGTTTTTTTTCATTCGTACTACTTTTTATGATTTTTTTTTTCTTCAATTTTTTGGGTTTTTTAGGACTGATTATCGGCACATACCAACCATAGCCCCCCCACCCCTTTTTTCGCCCACTAATGCTGGGAATTATTTTCCAAAAACATAAATTCAAAACTGAATAATTTTTTTTTTCACTGGTGCTATCTATCAAGTTCGTATCCACCAATGAAAGTACGCCTTCTCACTCCCTCACGCCGCGAATTATTTCTAAAAATCCATACGGTAATTACAAAATATTTGATTTTTTGGTTTGTTTTTTTTTTTTTTAGTTTTTTTCACCTACCTATCGACCCATCAACATGAAAACTCCCCCTCGTCACATCTCCGGTCCCTGAATCATTTTCAAAAACCAAAAAGACAATTCCAAAATTGAATATTATTTTTTTTTGTTTTTTTTTTTTTGGTTTTTTCACCTGGTTCAGTCGGCCTGATATCCACCCATCAACCCATTAACATGAAAACTCCCCCTCGTCACATCTCCGGTCTCTGAATCATTTTCAAAAACCAAACAGAAAATTCCAGAATTAAATATTATTTTTTTAACTTCCCGGGCTAGGGAAGTTATTGTAATCACCCCGAAAATTGAAAATCGATTTTTCAACATATCTCCACGTTTCAAGGTCACCACAACATTTTTCAACTATTTTCAAGATGATGTATGTATATGTGTGTGTGTGTGTGTGTGTGTGTGTGTGTGTGTGTGTGTGTGTGTGTGTGTGTGTGTGTGTGTGTGTGTGTGTGTGTGTGTGTGTGTGTGTGTGTGTGTGTGTGTGTGTGTGTGTGTGTGTGTGTGTGTGTGTGTGTGTGTGTGTGTGTGTGTGTGTGTGTGTGTGTGTGTGTGTGTGTGTGTGTGTGTGTGTGTGTGTGTGTGTGTGTGTGTGTGTGTGTGTGTGTGTGTGTGTGTGTGTGTGTGTGTGTGTGTGTGTGTGTGTGTGTGTGTGTGTGTGTGTGGGTTCGTATGTCTGTAACCAAAAATTTTGTCCAACGATTTCTCGTGTATGGATGATGGGATCAAGGTCATTAATAATGCAATCGAAGCGTCTCCATTCAACTTAGAGCTGAAAAGATTCTGGAAGAAATTGGTCCAGTCGTTCTCCAGTTTTTCCAGGAAAACAAGGTGATTTTTTTTGTTTTTTTTTTTGGTTTTCTGTTTTTTGTTTTTTATTGTTGTTTTTTTTTTTTTTTTGTTTTTTTTTAAATATATTCTTGCTTGATTCTGCTCTTACTTCGTACACAATAAACAGAAATCTATAAACTAAAGGAAAATAAAACTAGTGGTGCGTTGTTGGTCGTTTGCAAGCTCGCTCCCATAGGTGAGTGCGTTGCAACATTGGTGTGACCCATTTAGCGGGTCGCAACAATAACTTCCCGGTTTCTTCCTCATTATTGTTTAGAAGAAAAATAAACAAAAAAAAACAATTTTTTTTTTCATTTTATGTTTTACTGGAAAAACTGGAGAACGACTGGAACAATTTTTTCCAAAATCCTTTCAGCTCTAAGTTAGATGAAGACGCTTCGATTGCGTCATTGATGACCTTGATCGCATCATCCGTTCGCGAGATATTGTTCGACAAAATTTCGGCCACGGACAGACACCTTCACACACACACACACACACACGCACACACATACATCATCTTGAAAATTATCGGGGAGTGTTGTGGTGACCTTGAAACGTGGAGATATGATAAAAATTCGATTTTCGTTTTTCGGGGTGATTACAATAACTTCCCTAACCCGGGAAGTTAATAAAAATGTGTAAAAAGTTAAAATGAAAAATTTGAAAATTTAAAAAAAGAAATGAAATTCTGTCTAAACATAACCATCAATATTTCCGACTTGTAAGCAACTTTCAATGCAATCTATTATTGGCCCAAATAACATGATATAACATTTACCTCGACAATTAAGTAGTCACTATTAAACTAAGGCAATGAGTCAGTACCGAATACTCCAAAAACATATTAATCCGTTAAAGAGCAGCAAAAATCTCTTCAATACCCGGGCAGCCAGTGGTAATGTAGGAAATTACATTGGCGGTATTGAGTATTGGGTAGGACGCGATCTTGCCGTCTGGCGTTCAAGTTGTTTGTGAGAAGTTGGGGGCCTTTTCACGAAAGAGCATCCGCCATTATTCGATAATCAGCTGTGATCGATTCATCTGTGAGGAACGATATCAGCTTTTTTTCGGAATTTACTTCCAAGCTATTATTATAATTTTTGCTTTCAGCATAATTGTAATAATACATTAAGAAAGAGAGGAAATAAGGGTCAGCGATAGGCCACCAATAACAGAAATAATAGCATTTGTCTGCTAAACGCGACAAAAAAGTAAGAACTCAGTGCCAATTAGAAAATTGTCTGCGACAAGCGACATTAGACTGAAAACAATAAAACAAACAAACAAACAAATTGTCTGCCGTTGGCGACAAAATCTCTACGAGAGAAGAAAATGAGGGCAAAACGCCAATCCATGAGAAAAATCAACCAAAACAAGAAAAAAAAGCGCCGTCAAAATGCAAACCGTGGCATGATTCATCCAACGAGTTTGAATGAGACAGTTTCTACTCGGCAACAGCATGATGAGCCAAATGAAGTGGTGAAGCATAAAAGACAAAAAAAAAGAGATGATGAGAATTAAGCGTTCTGATCCATTCTACAAACAATTAGAAAGGGACCAAAATCGTAAGCGAAAACAACAATTACGAATCAATAAGGTTTTCACAAAGAAAGAAAATGAACGAAACAAGGAAAGCTTGCAACGTTTACGACAGAATAATGAATTTAAAAAAAAGGAAAATAAGAATAAGAGAGAATATATGAAACGTAAGAGGCAAAATGAAGAATTTAGGAAAAAGAAGAATAATGAAACCAGGAAATACATGAAACGCAAGCGAGGAGAAAACGAATTTAAACGGGATGAACTTAAAAAAAATAGAATCAGAATGATAGTTATCCGAAAGCGTGAAAAGTATATGGTTAATGAACGTAGAATGAATATTGCAAGGAATATCATTCTACGACAAAATATAGAATATATGAAGAATGAATTTGCCAATAATCTTAAAAGAAATCGTATTCTTCGACAAGGGAAAGCTTATAAATCACGAGAATTAGCGGAAAATATTATGAGGAACAAATTGTTAAGAAAGCATTCTAAATATATTCAGAATGAAATATCACGAAATATTGAACGAAATAAGAAGTTGAGGTCCAATAGCACGTATAGACGAAAAGCAACAGAAGAGAACCAGAAACGAATGAGGAAAATTCGCTGCAGAAAAGAATATAAAAAACGGGAGAGAATGTTAAATATCCAAAGAATCAAAGAGAAACGAACGAATGAGCAATTTCGAACCCGAGAATTGAAGAAAAATGCAACGTTGCAAAGAGAAAAAAGATCAATTGATGTATTGCAGTTCCGCGAAAATCTCAACAGTCTTTTATTGAGAAATAAAGATCCAAAGGCAAAACTTCAACTGGCATTTATACAATTTCGTGCAGAAACAGCCTCATTCGTGTGCTGTTGTTGCGAAGGCCTTTTTTTCAGATGTTCCGTTGTAAAATTTAATGAAAAAAAAATTATTGTCAAAAGTGGTCCTTCACTCTTAGCACAAATCAATAATTTTCCCTCAGGTTTTATATGCAACACGTGCAAAAATGCTTCATATCTTGGTAAAGTACACAAGTTATCAACGAGTAATGGTCTCCAATTCATACAAGTCCCAAAATCTGTCCGAGAATTGTCTGATCTTGAGGAAAGAATGGTGACACCAGTATTGAATTTCATGCAAATTCGAGCACTGAAACCCTATGCTCTGAATCCGCAATTAGGCCTAAAAGGCAGTGTCGTGAATATTCAAATAGATATTAATGATATGCTACAGGTATTGCCACGTCGATTTGATGAAATGCAGACAGTTCAAATCAAATTAAAAAGACACGTTGATCACAAAAGCCATTATATGTTTGAAGCTATTAGACCAAGCATGATTTGTGAAGCATTGAAACATTTGATCACGACGCCGTTATATGAAAAGTATGACATTAAAATAAATGAGGCCTATTTCCAGAACTATGAAGATGATGATCGTCCGATAAATTTCATAGTTGACAAGGATGATATCATTGATAATGAAAAAGCGGATAATGAAACAAATCCGGATATAAACGGAACAGTTGAGCACAATGGTATAGAATTCAATGAGACAAAAAATAAGATGGATATTGATCAATTAATTGATTTCAATCAGATAAACAATGACGAGGTTTTGCTCGTTGACCATAATGCAGAAGTCGTGGAAAAATATGCACCAGTTGTGAATATAGTCGCTCCTGGGCAGGATAAACATCCAATGCCTTGGCATAAAATTGAGGACTTGGATGAATTGTGTTATCCCAGAATATTTGCAGGGCACTCATTCAATGTACAAAAACGGATATCTTATTCAGATCGTATGAAGTCAGAAGCAAGACGGTACGATCGAAGATCGTGTATTCCTTCAAGAATTTTGTTCATGGCCAAAAAAGGTTTAGAAATTACATGTTCATCGAGTATAAATATATGTTTGAGACGGACAAAGAAGAACGCTTATGAGCCAATTAATGCCGGAAATGCTTTAGATGTTGATTTTAGGAATAATTTGATTGAATTTGATGATGGATTCAGAATGTTAAAATTCGTCAGATCCTCACCGGCATATTGGGAGCATAAGAAGAAAGAACTATTGGCAATGATTCGTCAATTGGGCAAGCCTACTTTCTTCCTAACATTATCAGCTGCAGAAGGCCACTGGCCGGAGTTATTACAAACATTAATGAAGTACAGCGAAAAGGGTCACACTTTGTCCATCAAAGAAGCATATGATCTGGATAATAATATCAAGACTGATTTAATAAGGAATAATCCGGTTACGTGCGCCCGTTATTTTGATCATAAGGTCCAGAAATTTATGTGGCTATTAAGACAGAAGCAGAGCATATTCGGTGAACATGTACTGGAGGACAGCTATGAACGTGTTGAGTTCCAACAACGTGGAAGCCCGCACGAACATATGCTCTTGTGGTTGAAAAATGCCCCAAAATACAATAATAACAGTGATATAAATGACCATGATCGATTGACTGATTTTATTGATCGTTTTCTCACTTGTGAGTATGATGAGAAGAATCCATACATCAAATTGCAAATGCATAAGCATGGTCATAGTTGCTATAAAGGACAAAAAAAGAGACAATGTCGTTTCCATATCCCTTATCCAGTTATGAGAAAAACAATGATATTGATACCATTAAATGAGAATGAAGCTGTACCAAAACCATATCAATCAATTGATGATCTAATGAATAAGTTTTATAAAGAAGAGGTTTCCATGAGTTATGATGAAATTTTGAAGAAATTAGATATGACTGAAGAAGAGTATATCCTTGCGATTCGTAGCACACTGAAACAAAAGCGAGTATTCTTGAAGAGATCTAGTCTAGAAGTAAGAATTAATTCTTATAATAAAGAGATATTACAATTGTTTGAATCAAATATAGATATGCAATTTATACTAGACGACTATGCCGTGATGGGTTACGTCACTAACTATATTAGTAAAATCGAAGGGCGATTGTCCAAATTATTGAGAGAAGCTGCGATAGACTGCGATAATAACAATAATAGTGTTAAAGAGAAATTTCGAAAGATTGCAAATGTATTTCTCAACGGTAACTTAATGTCATCCCAAGAGGCAGCGTATCACGCTCTACAATTGTCGTTATCAAAAAAAAGTAGGAAGACAATATTCATCAACACAGGGCCAATAACAGAACGTGTTCGTATGTTGAAAACTGATGAAAACCTGAAAAAACTTGATAAAGACTCTACTGAAATATACATGGCTGATATATTTGATAAATATAGTAGAAGAGAAAGGAAGCTTGATAATATTTGTCTTGCTGATTATGCGGCGAATTATCAAGCATGCAAAAAAAAACCGTCAAAAGATGATGATGAAAATGACGATGATGATGATGAGGATAGGGCGTACAAGCTTCGACTGCATACAGCTGTCATTAGATATCGACGATACAGCTTAAAACAAGATCCAGCAAACTATTATAGAGAGAAGATATTATTATTTATGCCTTGGCGAGATGAAAAACTTGAGGTAGAAAATGTGGATTATGAAAAAGTGTATAAGAATAATGAAGAAATCATAGAAAGCAATCAAGCAAAATACTCCATCATAAGTGATGAAGCTATGGATGAGGCATTAGAACAAGTATAAAATGTCATGCGTGCAAGTATACATGAAGGAACTGATGGGAATTCTGCAGCTCATAACATTGATATTTTCCAGCAAGATGGGGCAAATTGTAAAGCTAATGAGCATATAAAAAAAAGTGATACACATAAGACTAGATATACTTGTCCAGCCAGGGTAAAAGAAAATGAACTCCATGATATGATGAGAAATTTAAATTGCAAACAAAAAGAGTTTGTTATGCATACATATATTGAGTTGTTACAAATTGGGCCAAGTCCCATTCAAAATATTTTTGAGTGGCTCTGCTGGCGTTGGAAAAAGTTAGTAACTAATTATTTCGATAATTTACCTGGAGGCAATATGGATAAAATAATAGTTCTATTATGTGCTCCATCAGGAAAAGTAGCATTCTTAATTAATGGTGTGACATTGCATTCTGCTTTTGCATTACCATGTCAACAATATGGGGCACAAATGGGTCAATTATCAAGTGATCTAGCCAATAACATTCGTGAAAAATTATCAAAAATGCAACTCCTAATAATTGATGAAATTTCAATGGTAAGTTGTACAATACTAGTTTGGATCGATACACGATTACGACAAATAAAAGGTGTAAATCAACTCTTCGGTGGGATTTGTGTATTAGCGTGCGGTGATTTGAATCAACTACCACCTGTGAAAGACAAGCCTGTTTACCAAGTTTCAAGACGAAATGAACTAGCACTATTCCTCGACATCATTCCGTTATGGAATGAATTTGAATTTTATGAATTGACTGAGATAATGCGTCAAAAAGATGATTTAGCATTTATAAATGCACTAAATAATCTAGCGCTTGGTAACATGACAGAAGACTATATAGAATTGATCAGATCACAAGAAATCTTGAAAGGGAATGAGGTTCCAGAGACGGCCATAAGATTATATGCAACCAATGCAAATGTAATTGCATACAATGCATTTAAAATTGCAAAATGTACCAGTCAGTTGGTCATTTCAACCGCTGAAGATACTTTTCCAAAAGATATGAATCCACAAACCAAAAAATTTCTATTGCAATCAATTAAAAAACAAGGAAAAAAAAGCACCCTTCACGATTACGACAAATAAAAGGTGTAAAACAACCCTTCGGTGGGATTTGTGTATTAGCGTGTGGTGATTTGAATCAACTACCACCTGTGAAAGACAAGCCTGTTTACCAAGTTTCAAGACGAAATGAACTAGCACTATTCCTCGACATCATTCCGTTATGGAATGAATTTGAATTTTATGAATTGACTGAGATAATGCGTCAAAAAGATGATTTAGCATTTATAAATGCACTAAATAATCTAGCGCTTGGTAACATGACAGAAGACTATATAGAATTGATCAGATCACAAGAAATCTTGAAAGGGAATGAGGTTCCAGAGACGGCCATAAGATTATATGCAACCAATGCAAATGTAATTGCATACAATGCATTTAAAATTGCAAAATGTACCAGTCAGTTGGTCATTTCAACCGCTGAAGATACTTTTCCAAAAGATATGAATCCACAAACCAAAAAATTTCTATTGCAATCAATTAAAAAACAAGGAAAAAAAAGCACGACTGAATTACTACCTAAACTTGAACTAAAAGTCAATATAAAATATATGATAATAAACAATATTGATGTTGAAGATGGATTGGTAAATGGAGCATGTGGGGTCTTGAAAATGATCACATTCAAAGAAAATAGCACGATCCCTTCTATATTATGGTTTGATTTTCAATTGCCAAGAGTTGGAGTTAAAGCAAGAAGGCAGTATAATGATTATATGGGAAGGGAAAATATTAATCGAAACTGGACACCAATCATCAAAAATGTACTCCAATTGGACATTGATGATAATCAAAAACATCGAATCATGCAACACCAATTCCCTCTTATACCTGCAGAAGCAATAACAATCCATAAAAGTCAGGGACAAACTTATGAAAAGATATGCTTGGATTTTACCAAGTCAGAACGGCGAACTTTGCCAATGTTGTACGTAGCTCTGAGTAGAGTAACATCATTAAACGGTCTGTATATTTTAGGAGAGTTTCAATTATCAAAAATGCAAACCAACAAAGCTGCTACAACCAATACAGCTTTGAGCGAATTAACGCGTTTGAGAAATACCAGACAATTAACATTATCGTATGATAATTTAATGTGTGAAAATGGCCCAAAAATTGTGTATCAAAATGTTGGGACCTTGAAAAATAAGCTAATTCACATAACAAATGATCAGTGGTTCCTTCGAAGTGATGTATTGGTTTTGAGTGAAACTCTAACAAATGAAAATGACGATTTAGCAATCGAAAATTACCGGATTGTATTCAGATCCAATTACAGCTCGAGTAGCCGAGGATTAATTTGCTATGTAAAAAACAGTTTTCAAGCAGAATTGGTATCGGTTGAACGCGAATTCAATGCGAATGCGAACTTTGAATTATTCACCATAAAAATGAATGATTATCATATAATCAGCGGTTATAAATCGCCGAAAACCACGAAAACAATGTTCGAAAAAGCTCTAAGCAATGCTATGGAGAACATCCCAATCCGAAGCAAGATGGTATTGATTGAGGATTTCAATTATAATGTTGTGAATCATGGAAACGATGCAAATAACCCAAATTACCTCATCGATTATCTGAAACATCATCAGTTACAGACCAAATTACCACCTTCAAGTATAACGACAAATCTAAATACACAAATAGATGTCATTTTTGCTAATGTTGATGATATTGATTGTGGTGTGTATGAAACATACTTCAGTTATCATAAACCAATCTATGCGATTTTCAATAGGAAACCTATACAGCAAAATGAGAGAATATTTATCAATAAGGATGCCAAGGAAACAATGAATTTGAATACCGAATGTATGGATGTTTCAGACGATTGTGACAACAACCGCACGAATATGAATGTATGTAGAAATTCACTAACTAGAGAAAAAGCAGATTTGAAAACTGAATGTATTTATGTTTCAGAGAAACCAGGTGACGCAGGCGAATGTATCATAATTTCCGACGAAAGCAGTTACAGAAACGACCAACATGGTTCACGTATTAGAGTCCATCAGAATGATGATTACGACTATGCTATACCTGTGGAAGTTTGTAGAAGAGCACTAAGCCCCAGGTGTCATTTAACATGCGGGCATATCAATTTCTTTCATGAAATATTGAACAGAGCATTGAGTGATCGGGGAATATTCAATCTCGCTCAAGATACAGGTTTTGTCCAGTATTTCTTACGCAATCTGCAACCAATTCCTGATGATGCAAATAATATTCAGATTGTTTACAGCGGTGAAGTGGGCCGAAAGAGGATAGATGAAGAAGAACCAATAGGACATTGGATTTGCACGAAATATGATGGAAATCGAAATGTTCATATCTACGACAGTATAAACGCGAGACGATTACAACAAGATCAAATTGATTTTCTGCAGGCATTGTATCCATTCAGAAAAAATTATATCTTTCATAGCGTTCAGCATCAGCCAGATGCCATTTCATGCGGAGTATTTGCGATATATTTCGCAACTCTTCTGTATCTAGGAGAAAACCCTAGCGAGCAGACACATTATGATGCACGCTTGATGCGGAATCATGTCGTGACAATTTTGTTGAACCGACAACTGGCGCCCTTCCCAGCAGAAGGGTATCAAACGCATTGATCAACATTTCCATGTGCATTCATTCTATGTGCACAGAATAGACTAAAAATTTTTTTTCACATCGGAAATGGAATTGAATCTGTATAACAATTACTCATGATAATCTGATAAGTCACGGCCATGATAATAATTCCGTCAAAACGTAATGCTTATGAAAAGGATAATCGATCACCGGAACAATGAAGTTGAATATTCTCAACATAGGTTGTTCGAAAAATATAAATGATTATTTTTCCCATCCAAATTTCAGCCAATAGGATTGCACCATTCGACGTTATTTTGTATAGTGAACACGGTATTCAACTGATAATTTTCGATAATTTTAATGGTAATTTTTCATGTTGCCTATATATAAAGAACAAAAGACGAGAAATCAAGTTGAATCCCATCCAAACTTCCCGGTTTGGTCATTTGACGCAAAAATCCGATGAGCTCCGTTTTGGAGAAATGAGAAAATTGTGATCTGTGAAATGACTTTTTTCACTTTATTATGCTAAAAAATGGTACAACCACTCAACCGATATCAATCAGATTCCGACATATATTTCGATATTGAAGGGGTTTATCTGACTTTTCATAGGCTTTTTCTGTAGGAAGAAAAGAGAAATGCCAAAAAGTTTTCATGAACATTTCCATAAATTGCTTGAATTTTGAGATATTTACAAAGCAAATTTTTTTTACGCTCAAAAGATGTGTTGAGTGATAAAGAGCGAAGATATACTCACAAATTATACTCCTAAGTACAGCCAAAGTTCAAGAATTCACAAGTCAACGTCCACAACCCAATCTCAAGTAAATATATTTAAAAAAACAAATCCTTCAATCCCATGTTTTTCACAAATGAAATTAATTCAAAGATGGGAATATTCTTAAATTCACTACATTATGGGGAGGACCATTGAATGAATCGCTAATTATTTTTCATTGAATTCATTTTGCTTTTTTATTAATAACTCCCTTTATTCTCCCTGATAGGATACTGTTAGACAAACAGTATCAGAAAAAAAATATCAAAAAAATATCATAGCAGTATCGCAGAAAAAATATTATAAACAAAAATATCACTAATATCAAAATTAGAGGAATATTAATTCTTATTAAGTTTTATTGATTTTAGAACTTTTTAATCTTACAGGTGATATATTCCAAAATGAAATTCACTCTGTTTTATCACTTTACTAATCTATTCATTCTTCATCTAACGTTATTTAATTCTGAGGTTACTTGAGTTGAATCATTGTCTTTCTTATCATCATCGTCATCAGAATTGAAATTATTCTGGATTTTAAGCCCAGGAAACCCACTCTTGGTTTTTGTCATCCTGTCAAGAGTGCCTTTATTACGGGCATTTGCCTTTGGATCATTCCTCCGTCTAAAATCATAATATTTCAGAATCACTGTGAGAAATTGCTCGTGAGAGTTTTCCATTCCTCGAGAATTGGTTTGTGAGCTAGAACTCCATTTTCTCCATCAGAAGGAGTTGCAAATATTTTTCTAGTTGCAACTCCTAGTGATTCTAGCACTCAAGCAGGAGAATTTTTGTTAACATTCCTTAGAGAACCGGAAATCTTATTCAGGTACTCAAAATATCGATTTCACATATTTGTTCATGCACATTTCACCTGTTGCCTAGCCTTCAAAAATGAAGGGAAATTGTTACTCTCGCTTGAATGATGTCCAGAATCGTCCACTGAGTCTTGTGAACGAATTTCTGAGACTTTCTCTACCATAAAATAATTAGTAAACATCACTGAATCGAATAAAATCGAGGGGAATTTGTAAAAAATAGTCTCTACGAATATGAACATTCCAAAAGTTTCAGTCAGCTGAGAAATGCCGCCAGAACGTGTTCTGAAATCTAGCCCAAATGTCACTTTATTTTTATTTGTCAGAGCGCATTCGTTGGAGGATCAGTTATTTTGAACTTGAACGCGATGGTATACTGTCGACTGCTGATAGTACGAAAATATTTTGTGATAATTTAAATCATCAGAAAAAAAAACATTAACTCATCTTCGATTTCTTAATGAATAATTTTCAATTGAATCACTATGAATATTGATTCAATAATTAATATGAGAATTTTCAACAGAACTCTTCCATCTCCAATAATATAATTATAGTGTGGTTATTTCAATTATGAAAAAATTTGACCGAAAATAAACTGTCAAGTTATCAGAAAATCTTAAATAAACGTGAACTTGAAGGTGTAATAAATGAAAATCCACAATTACATAATTTCAATCTAGAAAGAAAAAGAAGAAACGACTAACAGTGTAATAAAATTGATACAATATATCAATGTTGATTTTTTAAAATTTTTTTAAACCTTTTCAGTTTTACATGTGAAAAATGACAGAAAATTTTAAACAATAAGTGAAAAAACAGACGATTGACAATTTGTCAGAAAATTTCTAATCAAAAAAATGTGAACCAAAGTATTAGGGGAATTCATAATTCATAATCACATAAATTTAATCCAGAAAGAAAAAAGAAAAACGACTGAACAGCGTGATGAAATAATACAGTACATCAATGTTGATTTTAATTTTTTCTAACCTTTTCGGTTTTACTCGTGAAAAATGACAGAAAATTTTAAACAATAAGTGAAAAAAATAGACGACTTGAAAAATGTCAATTTTTCAGAAAATCTCTTATCAAGAAAATGTGAACCAAAATAATAGAGGATTTCATAATCCATAATTACATAATTTTAATCCAGAAAAAAAAAGAAAAACGACTGATTTTGATTTTTTTCAACCTTCTCGGTTTGACATATGAGAAGATGACAGAAAATTTAACAATAAGTGAAAGAAATAGGACTTGAAAAAATATCAATTTTTCAGAAAATCTCTCGTCAAGAAAATACGGACCAAAATATTAGGGGAATAGAATTCCGTAATTGAATCATCGTAACACCGCAGTAACGCAATGAAAATCATAAATCGAGAATGTTCCTAGTCTTCAAAACTCCAATCATAAATTCAAATCATAAATCGAGAATGTTCCGAGTCTTCGAAACTCCATCAGCCTGCCTCTTCTTTTCTTTCACCCCTTTACTCTTCCTTGACACATTCTCCCAACTGACTGACTCTTTTTCCCTCTTTGATATCTAATATTGGAAATATTGGATAAACTGGGTCCCTCGACCTCCACGACCACCTCTGCCACCATGACGACGTCTGCTACTACCTCCTCGACCTCTACGACCACCTCTGCTCCTCCAGCCTTGAGCACGGGATCTACCTGCATTCGTTCCACGACCTGTAAGATATTGATGAGGAATTAATGAGTGATGAAAATTTTTTAAAACTATAGGATCATTTGTTTGATAAAAGTCTGCATTTTCTATTAAAAAAAAAATCAATATTATCTGGTGTGACGTCCGTCGAAAAGTTATCTTAAATAATTTTTCCTCTTTGTTTTAAATAAAATGAATAATATTCTTTCGAGGAATTGAGATATTTTTCCAAGTGTTCGGCGTCTTGTTGCCCGAGGCAAAATAAATATTTAAGGGAGAGAAACTACTTATCAGCCCTCCCAAGAACGGATGTTATAAATTAGATGGGATAGATGCATCCGACGCCCTTTGAACAGTGGACACTCGGTGTCCAAAACGCAGCAAGACAATTTGTAGTTTATGTTTCCCAGATTCCTTCCAGATGGCTGGATAAGTGGAGTACATGTTGTCGCCCCAAAAACTATCAAAGTTCAAATAAACCCGAAATTCCTAACGGAAAAGGGACAGTTATGAGTGCAACCACATGTCAGCTATCAGGACAAATAAACGCATTTTTTTAAATGATTAAATTTTTTTCATTATTTATACATAAAAATAATTTCATTTAAAAGAGGAAATTCTCGCGAACATGCCCATATAAAAATTTCCTCGATATTCAACTCCGAACCGGAAATAATGGGGGAATATTGAAATTCTCTCGAATTATTTTGAAATCACGAAAATATTAAAATTCTATTTGATTGAATCAAATAAGAAGAACATTTTCAGAAGTCTGAAAATTTTCTTTTTATTTTTATCATAACGAAGATCTCATTTCACAAATTATTTTTCTTCAATTAATAAAAATAATAATTTTAAATAAATAAGAATACTGAAATGATTCTTTTTCAATTATAAAAAGAACCATTTCATCTTATAGATTATTTTTCAATAAATAAGAATAATTAATTATAAAAAAAATAGATTATTTCAAGTCGGAAATTGTGGAGGGAAAATCTAAACTCCTGAAGCAAATTCTGATTGGTAGTTGGGGGTGGAAAAGTCCGCCCACACCCCAACATTTCAAGAGTAGCAGAATGTGGAAGGGATGGAGAAAACCCCGAAACATCTAGCTAGTGAACTGGGAGAGGGAAATTCTGGGCCAGAGGTCATGCCTCATTGGTCCCCGAATTCCCTTCCGCTTTTCCAGAGGTTACACCCTCAGTGCGAGGATACAAAAGTACTTGCACGCCACTTTTTGCTTCAGTGCACCCAGTTCACCCAACTCCTTTTTTTTTACAAATCTTTGATTTGATCATACCAACCTTTTTACGGGGGTTTTTACTTTGAAGTTTTTACTTCATTTTTCTTGTAAAGTCTTTTGAGACTTATTTGAATTTTACCTTGAAGTTTCTACTTCATTTTTTTCTCGTGAAGTCTTTCATGACTTATTTGAGTTTTATTAACAGTTGTGCAAGTAGTTGTCACTTCTCGTTGTTTTATATAGATTCAATATTCGATTATTAATCATTTAACCAATTAAATATTTCCAACTAAATTCAGTGCGGCAATATTTTTAATTAAATTTAATTTGTACAATCTCGAAAGCGTGTTCGAGAGAATCATCATAACCTTGTAAAATCTCGAAAGTGTGTTCGAGAGAATCATCGTAAATTTGTAAGTCCAACCTTATTTTATTTTGTAAACTCAACTTTGATTTCTTTTTTGTTAAAATATAGACTCGGAAGAGTCAGTTTAAAATTTTATCAGTGAATTATTTTTCATTTATTTACCAACGCCTTAATTCAAAATTATTTCCCGTCCGTGCTATTGGTTGAAAGATACCAGGCTAAAAAGGGAACGAGTTAAAATTTATGGGTTTAATTTTTCAATTTAATTATCTTCCCTTTTTCAATTATTAATGGGGAGAAATTTAGAATCAATTCATTCAGACTCTCAAAAATCTATTACAAGTGTTTTGGGGAATTTTACTCTCAACTTTCAGATCATGATTTTGATTGATTCATTTATTCATTTGAGGAGTTCTTACCTCAGTTTTTAGAAATCCTTTTAGATTTCTCTTTTATTCCAATCAATTTTATTTTTATTATTTAGTTATTGTCAAAGTGACCCATCCTTGACATAACATGGCAAATTTTTTCTCATGCTGATCTTCTCATGCTACTCTTCTATGGCATTTTTTGCAAGAAAAAATATAACTGACGTAATGTTTCTGAAATACTTTTTTCGCCTTAAAAAAAGGAAATGATTCTTCAGGATCGTAAATTTAATAAATTAAACAATCTATTCAATTATTCCAAAATGCTGGTAGAAAGAGTTATAATATTTACCTCACTTTTTGAAGATGTTTAAATAATGCATTTAAATTAAATGATAATCTAAAATTGATTTTGTCCAACAGACAAAGAATAATTCCTTTTATCTTTTGAAAAAAATTCCATCCAAAAAAATTATCTCATAAGTAAGAAATGCTTAATTACAGCAAATATATGACAAATACTCAAGATTTTCTTGCATTAATTCGAAATTAAACTCTAATGAAATTAGATACATGTTTTGAGCTCGTTTGAGAATGAATTAGTTCATAAAATTCTTGTTTGTTGAAGCATTATTTTGCTCCTTCTCCACGAATTTGTAGTATTGCCCAAGAATTTCTCGTTTTTTCAAATTTTATGTCTACATATGTACTTACCCCTGCGAGACAAATTAGCCACCAGCGTTAGGAGACGTGCTAATAAATTTTCTGGCAGCTGTACATTTGCTGGAGCATCCTCTTGTCCTCGACCAGCGCCCCCCAATTCAGCATCAACTCCATCCATCTCATCATCATTCTCTTCTCCTGCTTCTGCTGCTGCTGGAGGTGGTGGTGGTCTTGGTGGTGGTCCTGGTGGAAGGGGGGGCTGGCCAGCTGGAAGTCTTGGGTCCTCCTCCCTCAACATCTCCTCTAGACGATCCATTATATCTATTTGAAGAACAAAAATGAGTACAATATGAATTATAACCATAAAAGGTGCATGTCTGACTTTTTACTGAAAAATCCTCAAACCCAATGAATATCCAATCTCGACGAAATCTTGTAAACAAACGTATTTGTCATCAACTCACCTCCCAATTGATTTCCAACACTCATTTTTCTCTCCTTCCTTGTATTGGATTTATTCCAAGAGGTGTATAAACACTGAAATAAGTATGAAAAGTTGATTATTCAATAATCCAATGTATGAATATTCCATAAAAATTAATTCTGCTTTAATTTTTTGAGGATTCTGAAGGATTTCACTCGATATTCATGGGATGATTGTTTATCATCTAGGTTTTTTTTCAATTACTCCCAACAGTTGAATAATTAGAGAAATATGAAATAACAAATAAATAATGAGTGCGAAGTTTACGAATAATTATTTGCACGAAAAAAATGCCGGGAACAATTGGAGGAAAAAAATAAATTTAGAGCCCCATTTTATAGAGTTGAAATAAATGAAGATATTTTCTTGTACTTACCAGTCAACCGATGTCAACGAAGGCCGAAGCGAAACTGATCACAAAGAGATTCTCACCCAAATACCACGATAATATGGGTGATCCGTAGTTGAAGTGAGCACTGAGCACTCTCAAATGTAAACAAACAACACGAATCGCGTTTATCAAGGTTGGGGAATCTATACAGGGTGTCCCACGAGTTTTCGGAATTTACACACAATAACCTCATGAACGGGCGTGATGACTAATTGTGAGACACCCCGTAGATATGAATCCCACCCAGTAAATTGATTTATTTGATCGATCTTGCCTTTTCAAGTATGAATATGCATGAATACATTGAATTGAAAAATTTCAAGTGCGAAGAAATTTATCATCATTAATAATAAGAATTATTATGATTTTTTTCAACAATTCAATTTCTTATTTTTTCGTTGTGTATTGAATTATTATTATTATGGAGTAAATTATTGTTATTATTAAAAATCTTTGAAATCTATTTTAACAGGATTTGTAGCACACTAGTGCTACAAGTTCTGTATTTATCTATTATTTATTACTACGAGCCGACTGAGGGCGCCCTCTCGTGCGCCTTGATGATTTTGAACCTGGCGCGCTTTCTTTTGACTGATAAGAAATAAGTGTGACGACTTTCAAGATGTTTTGATATGAGACAACTTCATGAAGTGCTGTCCCTTTTAGAATAAATTATTAATATTATTTACTTCCCGGGTTAGGGAAGTTATTGTAATCACCCCGAAAATCGAAAATCGAATTTTCATCATATCTCCACGTTTCAAGGTCACCACAACACTCCCCGATAATTTTCAAGATCATGTATGTGTGTGTGTGTGTGTGTGTGTGTGTGTGTGTGTGTGTGTGTGTGTGTGTGTGTGTGTGTGTGTGTGTGTGTGTGTGTGTGTGTGTGTGTGTGTGTGTGTGTGTGGAGGTGTCCGTATGTGGCCAAAAATTTTCGTTCACGATATCTCGTGAACGGATGATGCGATCGAGGTCAGCAATGGTGCAATTGAAGCGGCTCCATCCAACGTAGAGCGGAAAGGATTTTGGAGAAAATCGTTCCAGCTGTTCTCCAGTTTTTCCAGGAAAACAAAATAAAAAAAAAAAATTAAAAAAAAAAAATTTTTTCTAAATACTAATATGCAAGGCACCGGGAAGTTATTGTTGCGACCCGCTCAACGGGTCACACCAATGTTGCAACGCATTCATCCATGGGCGCGAGCTTGCGAGCGACCAACAACGTACCACTAGTTTTGTTTTCTTTTTGGTTTTTTCCACCTGGTTCAGTAGGCCTGATATCCACCCATCAACCCATCAACATGAAAACTCCCCCTCGTCACATCTCCGGTCTCTGAATCATTTTCACAAATAAAAAAGAAAATTCCAGAATTAAATATTATTTTTTTTGTTTTTTTTTTGGTTTTTTCCACCTGGTTCAGTAGGCCTGATATCCACCCATCAACCCATCAACATGAAAACTCCCCCTCGTCATATCTCCGGTCTCTGAATCATTTTCAAAAACCAAACAGAAAATTCCAGAATTAAATATTATTTTTTTTTTTTTTTTGGTTTTTTCCACCTGGTTCAGTAGGCCTGATATCCACCCATTGACCCATCAACATGAAAACTCCCCCTCGTCACATCTCCGGTCTCTGAATCATTTTCACAAATAAAAAAGAAAATTCCAGAATTAAATATTATTTTTCTTAGTTTTGAGGCTTTCGCGGCCATGATTAGTAGCTCGATTGGCTTCCGGATGGATGCCACGTTGGGTTTCAGCATTTTGCCGACGTTTCGCAAACATTGCAGTCTGCATCTTCAGGGCTATGAGCTCCGATTCTGAGCTCCGATGTCTAGGGGTAGTCCTTATATGCCTTCCCTTGTGGTGGTAGGGGAAGGGGAAGGGGGGGGGGGTCAGCCAATCACATGTTTTTAATTGATCAGCTGATCAATTAAAAAACCGGGAGGACGGTTTTCCAAATGGGGTTCACTTGATATCCTCTGTCTCTGTTGAGATTGTTAGGGTTTTTATGGATCTCCAAGCCCTCTCGGTATTTCCTTTCAAAATACCCTTGAGATTTAGCCAACATTCTGGCTTGGTCATACTGGATAGTGTGTCCAGTGTCCATCCAGTGTTCAGCCAGGGCAGACTGTTCTAAGTGACCGTATTTGGAGCACCGCTGGTGTTCCTTGATCCGTGTACTGATCTTCCTCCCGGTTTCTCCAATGTACACTTTTCCGCATGAGCAAGGGATCTCGTACACTCCTGGTGTGCTCAAGACTGGTCTTGGATCCTTCGCACTCGGCAGCATCTATCCGATCTTCTTTGGTGGTTGGAAGATCGTTCGGATGTTATGCTTACCGAGTACTCTGCTTATGCGTTCTGTTGTGCCTCTCAGATAAGGGAGAAGGGCCACTTTAGGTCTTTCCTGGTTTTCCTCAGGATCAGTCTCCTCTTGGAGAGATGAGAGTTTGCTCTGTAGTTTTTGTTTGACCTTTCGAATTTGTTGGATGTTATACCCATTCTTGGTCAGAGCTGTCTCAAGATGTTCAACTTCACTGTCAACGTTGGAGGATTGGGAGATTGTGAGTGCTCTATACATTAGAGAGCTAATAACAGAGTTTTTCTGGGAGGGGTGGTGATGGGAGGTTGCATTGAGATACCTATCTGTGTGGGTTGGCTTGCGATATACTTGATGGCCCAGAGTGCCATCCTCGTTGCGCCGAACCAGAACATCCAGAAAAGGAAGACACCTGTCCTGCTCAACTTCCATGGTAAACTTGATGCTCATGTGATGATCATTCAAGAATTCCAGGAATTGGGTTAGACCAGTTCTTCCATGTGGCCAGATGACAAAGGTATCCTCTACATATCTGAACCACACAGTAGGTTTTTGAACTGCTGACTTCAATACTTCGTTCTCAAAGTGTTCCATGAATATATTTGCAATAATCGGAGAGATGGGAGAACCCATTGCTGCTCTTGATTTTTGCTCATAGAATTCTCCTTCAAACTGAAAGTATGTCGAAGACAGGCAGTGCTCAATCAAGGGAAGGAGTTGAGGAGAGATGTTTTTGGATTTGACCAGCTGATCAATTAAAAACATGTGATTGGCTGACCCCCCCCCTTCCCCTTAACCTACCATTACAAGGGAAGGCATATAAGGACTACCCCTAGACATCGGAGCTCAGAATCGGAGCTCATAGCCCTGAAGATGCAGACTGCAATGTTTGCGAAACGTCGGCAAAATGCTGAAACCCAATGCGGCATCCATCCGGAAGCCAATCGAGCCACTAATCATGGCCGCGAAAGCCTCAAAACTAAAAATAATAATATTTAATTCTGGAATTTTCTTTTTTATTTGTGAAAATGATTCAGAGACCGGAGATGTGACGAGGGGGAGTTTTCATGTTGATGGGTCAATGGGTGGATATCAGGCCTACTGAACCAGGTGGAAAAAACCAAAAAAAAAACAAAAAAAAATAATATTTAATTCTGGAATTTTCTGTTTGGTTTTTGAAAATGATTCAGAGATCGGAGATGTGACGAGGGGGAGTTTTCATGTTGATGGGTTGATGGGTGGATATCAGGCCTACTGAACCAGGTGGAAAAAACCAAAAAAAAAACAAAAAAAAACTAGTGGTGCGTTGTTGGTCGCTCGCAAGCTCGCTCCTATGGGTGAGTGCGTTACAATTTGTTGTGACCCTTTTAGCGGGTCGCAACAATAACTTCCCGGTATCTTCCTCACTATTGTTTAGAAGAAAAAAAAAACAAAAAAAATTTTTTTTTTCATTTTATGTTTTCCTGGAAAAACTGGAGAACGACTGGAATAATTTTTTCCAAAATCCTTTCGGCTCTAAGTTGGATGAAGACGCTTCGATTGCGTCATTGATGACCTTGATCGCATCATCCGTTTAAGAGATATCGTTGACGAAAATTTTTGGTCACACCCGTACAAACCCACACACACATACACACACACACACACACACACATACATCATCTTGAAAATTATCAGGGAAAGTTGTGGAGACCTTGGAACGTGGAGATATGTTGAAAATTCGATTTTCGATTTTCGGGGTGATTACAATAACTTCCCTAACCCAGATGTGACGAGTTGATGGGTTGATGGGTGGATATCAGGCCTACTGAACCAGGTGGAAAAAACCAAAAAAAAACTAAAAAAAATAATATTTAATTCTGGAATTTTCTGTTTGATTTTTGAAAATGATTCAGTGATCGGAGATGTGACGAGGGGGAGTTTTCATGTTGATGGGTCAATGGGTGGATATCAGGCCTACTGAACCAGGTGGAAAAAATAAAAAAAAAAACAAAAAAAAAATATTTAATTCTGGAATATTCTTTTTGGTTTTTAAAATGATTCAGTGATCGGAGATGTGACGAGGGAGAGTTTTCATTTTGATGGGTCAATGGGCGGATATCAGACCTACTGAACGTGGTGGAAAAAATAAAAAAAAAAACAAAAAAAAATAATATTTAATTCTGGAATATTCTTTTTGGTTTTTGAAAATGATTCAGGGACCGGAGATGTGACGAGGGGGAGTTTTCATGTTGATGGGTCGATAGGTAGGTGAAAAAAACTAAAAAAAAAAAAAAACAAACCAAAAAATCAAATATTTTGTAATTACCGTATGGATTTTTAGAAATAATTCGCGGCGTGAGGGAGTGAGAAGGCGTACTTTCATTGGTGGATACGAACTTGATAGATAGCACCAGTGAAAAAAAAAATTATTCAGTTTTGAATTTATGTTTTTGGAAAATAATTCCCAGCATTAGTGGGCGAAAAAAGGGGTGGGGGGGCTATGGTTGGTATGTGCCGATAATCTGTCCTAAAAAACCCAAAAAGTTGAAGAAAAAAAAAAATCATAAAAAGTAGTACGAATGAAAAAAAACATGACAAGTCAGACATATTTTTTTCAAAAAACAAAAAAAAAGTTGTCCGATCCCAAAACCGAAGAGGAACTTTATACTTCAAATATCATCCCCTTTCATCACCCCAAAGGAAGCAGAGTAGTTGTGGGACACCCTGTAGAATGTAGCGTGGAAAGTCAATTCAAGCATCAAATGGTCTACAGTGGAGGTTTGAAGATCAATTCAAGGGTCAAACGGTCTAGAGTGAAGGGTGAAAGGTGGATTCTAAGTCAAACGATCGAAAGTAGAGGCTGAAGGGTCGATTCAAATGTCAAACGGTCTAGAATAAAGGTTGGAGGGTCAATTCAAGGATCAAACTGTCTGAGGAGAGGCTGAAAAGTCAAATCAAGAGTCAAACGGCATCACTACTCGAATTGACCTTCTAGGCTTCACTCGAGACCGTTTGACACTTGAATTGACTTTCCAGCCTTTCTCCAGACCGTTTGACCCTTGAATTGACCTCCTAGTCTCGACTCTAGACCATTTGACCCTTCAATTGACTTTCCTCCTTCACTCTAGACCGTTTAACCTTTGAATCCACCTTTCACCCTCTATATTTTTTATCAAGTTATGGTGCGTACAAGAATTGAAGAAGAAAAAAAACGGAAAAATTACAATATCTCGAAAACTTCGTATGAACAGGAATATATATATTGATTGATCTAGATAGTGACTGTGGAGACCAGTATTTAAAAGAAAAAAGAATTACATCTGTTAAGTAGTTTGTGAGATATCTGATAAAACATATTTTTGCAAAAGATTGATTATCTCAGGGATCACTTGATCGATTGCGCCCATTCACAATACAAATCTTTGATATTATTAGAGCTACAATCATACCAAATTTCAACTCGCTATCATCTTTTATTTTTAAGTTATCGTGCGTACAAGATTTTTTCTGGAAAAACAGAAAAAAGGCAATATCTCCAAAAGTTTGTATGAACCGGTATATATATTTTCATTTATCTAGATAAAGGCCATCGAGTCGAGTATTTAATAAAAAAGAACATTGAAATTGGTGCAACAGTTTCTGAGATATTGAGGGAAAATGAAATCTAAACAAACCGTTATATCTCAAGAACTACTTGATCGATCGGACTGAAACTTCGCGACAAATTGAGCATATTCATGGGTATCATGGGCCAAAATTTCAGATTTTTGCCTAACAATTTCACCATACTTTGTTCATTTTCTCAAAAAAGAGCATTCAAAACCCGAATCGTCACATACATACGTACAGACATTTTCTAAAAACATCATTTCTACACGTTTCATGACATTCTACACCATTTCTATTCAAAATTAGAAAATCTCAAAATCCGATGAATACAATGCTTCCATTCGGAAGCAAAAAGAAATCACATGGTCCATTTTGCCCTACTCTCCCCTATGTGATCAATGAGATCGATGTTCTCATCGGGATCAATTCCGTTATCCATCTGAATCATACAATGAGAAATAAATGATGAAAGAATGATCAATTATCTTACCAGCATTTCCTTGTAACTCACTGAATTGCTCACTAACTAAATTGACGAATTTTAGTATTCTCTTAGTTTTATGTATATCAATATAAAACAGAGTTCTCGCAGTTTAAGTAGATTTTATTAGATAGTCTGTTAATTTTTTTTTCTTTTTTTTTTTATTAAATAGTCTGTAAATGAAAGTTAATTTCAATTGATGACCGATGGTGGAGATACGAAGAAACATTTATTTCCACCACATGTCATCCAGTTCGACGTCTACTTCAACTCCGATACATGAACTTTGACTTGATACAAAAAAAAACGCTGCGATAGTCGATTTTTTCGATTTAAGGAAATAAATGAGTACTTGAGTAGATAAGATAACATATCATTTTCAATATCTCACTAAATATCGAATTATCTCCATAATAAATGGATTCAGGGAAAAATGCCAAAATATTTTTTATAGTCCAGAGAATTTCCTCCAAAAAAAAGCTTTATGACATTTTCTCCCATAACTACTCATAACCGAGCTGATTCCTGATGAACGAAATATACTTTCGTGAAATTTTCAGCTTAGAACTACGTAAAGGTTTACAAAGTCAAATATAATTGAATTGTTATATGCCGAGTGTCACTGGATACCGAGAAAAAAAACTAGGTATTTTTATGATCCTAGAATAATGCCCTACTTTAATCGTGTATCTCATGTCATTCTCTATAGCCCTAATAGTTGATGGGATGGTTACTATGCTTGATGCTCTCACATTCTGCGAGGCAGAAGGTTATACCGATCCAAGAAATGATTTATCCTTGCATTTTTCTAGTTCTTTCTCCGCAAATTGTAATATTTTCCCTTCTTCATTGGCTGAGTTATGAATTTTCCTGTTCTATGCTTCTTAATTGAAATCTCCAATGACTTATTCTCCACCGTATCATCGATAGCATGTGTTCTATTTGATCTATAATGAGCAAATAAGGAAAAAAGAGGATCGAATTTGATGTATGTATATTTGCACGATATTGCTTCTGCATGGAAGCAGTGGATGCTAGTAGGGTGCTGAGGGATTTCCACGACAACCACGTCCTCGTTGAGTTCTACCACCACGAACAACTCCACCGCGGTTGGTCTGTCTTGCGTTTCTATCAATATTATCAATAGGATTACCGTGACCGCGGCCTCGTCCCCGTGGGCGCTCGCGGGGGCCTTCACGTCCCCGTGGTTGTACGCCATGATCCGGTCTGTCCAGAGACAGTCCGTCTGGATTATGTCCAGCCTCTTTTGAATATAAAAAGTAATAATGTATGTAATAAGAATATACACATGATAAAGCCGCCAACGTGTTATCCATTATCAATGAAATGGGCGTGGAACTAAAAGAAGTCATCGCTAACGCCAAATTCCAACTAAATAATTGTACACGCTATGCAATAAGATATCTCGGTACCCCAAGATTGAAAAATATATGTCTGAAGGTTCTATTTCACCACTAGCAAAGCGTGCGTATAAATGCCATTCAGAGGATCAAAGTATTCTGCATGTATTTTTAAAGAGTGTATAAGGAGCAACTATGAAAATCTGATAGTTTACTAATTCCATTCCCATTATCATGAATGGTTAATTTATAATGTAGACTTTCTTGATATACCAAGATATTTTATATTTACCGTGGAATGGAATGAACAATTCTCTAGCTGCTGTTTCAAAATCCCAATTGTCATAATCTGCCAAGTCCTCTTGTCCCACATGTGCAGTTTTTCTTTCAATATACTGCTTTCGATAATTATTCATCACAAGGGCCATATATTCGGCAACATTTTCTCTACAGAGTAGGAATGATAAACTTTTGAGGTTTCTTCTCATTAATCTTTCCCTAATTTAGATAAAATTGTATGGATTAAATATGTCTATTCAGCATCTGCACGTTCCTTGGAATAGGAATATTCGATTGAATTGAATGTGGAATTGGTCTTTTTTGCATGGATTTTTGAACAAGATATACAGAGAAAAGTGTGGAAAATTTAGAAAATTAATGTTGAGAATTTTTTTTCCTATTATGATTCGATTTTAAAAAACGTGCAGGAAACACTAGGGAATTCATAATTATAATTTAAGAACGTATGGATCAAATGGACCGGTGTATAAACATATTCGAGACTTTGAGATGTGCTGTGGGACTCAATGAAAATCTGAGAAATTCTCGAACTGTGTTGCACAAATAGCACAGTCCTGATAGTTGATAAAAAATGAGAAGTTTACAATCACAAACTACATCATTCTTTTCTCAGATTGTTCTTACTCCAAGTTCACATCAAAATAAACAAAATCTGTAATATCAGCTGGTATCAACACTAGCAGTTGAATTCACGAAAGTATTCCCAGTAGATAATTTTTCTAGGGTCAAACCGTTATTGGAGTAGTAGAATAATTGATTGCAGATGACACAATTGAGTGGGAGCTAAGTGCTCCAAATAAATAAAGTTGGAATTTTATTTACTCATTTAAACCTCCAAGCGATTGTTTCAGATTCAAAATCCTCGTTTTTTCACTTATAAGATGATTCAAATCTTGACGAGTACTGAAACGTCCCCCACTGCGTAAACTGCCCAATTTTATTGATGTCATATTCATTTCATCGCTCAGTAATTCTGGAAGAAATATAAACATGATATGACTGATTTTTATATTTGCTCGCATATCCGTAATCTCACCAACAAATGCCCAAATATTAGCATGGACACCTCCCAAGCGATTGACAATGTAGCGATTGGAGGATTCTGCTATATTATTTGTTTTTACTGATGTTTCGACAGGTGAGACAATATCTGCTAGTGGTAACCACTGCTTGGACAAATACCTTCCAAATTCTGTTGCACGAGTATAACGCTCTGGCGTTTTATGCAGATAATCCATGATGATTGTTATGGCCGTTGGCCAAAGCTCTGCAGGTACTGTTGTCAAGCTCCAAGATGCCCATAAAGCATCACGTGGACACGTTGACAACCCGTACCGTCGCCAGGCCCGTAAGATTGCCTATGTATAACAATAAACTCGTTTTTACTCTGAACATCAACCAGAGTATCAAATAAAATTTTTAATTTTAACTACTTAAATTGTTGTAATAATAGAAAAAAGTAAAAAAAGATTTGTGCAAGGGTCGAATATATGTAGGTGGTTTTGTAACTTTTTGAAATTTTAGTCTTAACGAATGAATATGAACGTAATAATTTTGAATTATGATGAATGCTGAATCATTTGGACTATGAAGAAATTATTTTCACTTCCTCATTTGTAGTCTCATCTCAGCTAGTTAGAGTCAACTAGGAAGGTGTAAACAATGATTGAAAGAGTTGATGGTATTGGAGAATTTTCTAATGATTAAGACTCTAGAACTGACGATCAATTTATGAAATGATAAAGACTCTGGATTCAGAACGTGAAAAAATTGATAAATCCGAGTAGATTGCGTTTTTCAGGAACAGAGATGAAAGCTTGATGGAAGAATGGACGATTCATTGCCAGACAAAGATGATGTCTAGTAGAATTACCCGTGACATACTTCTTCAGGGTCAACCAGAGCCAGAAAAAATAAAAGACGAGAGAAAAATGACAAAATCAATGCCAAACGTTTCTAAGCATAAAATGGTTTGGAAATACCATAGACTACTGGGGGAGAGCTTCTTAAGGGGTAACGGAACCTGTCGCACACGGAAATTTTTTCAAAAAATCGTAATAAAAAAACTACTGGTTAGAAAGACGTGAAATTTTTTAGGAGTATTCAGAATACTTATCCGCAGGGCATGAGGTGGTTTTTATTTGGAAAATCAAAAATTTTTTTCAACAATTTTAAACAACGATTACGTTAAAAATACTCTTCAGAAATTGTTGAAACTTTGCACGATTATTGGAATTGGTTTACCGGAGGGCATGAGGTGGTTTTCATCGCGAAAATCTAATGTAAAAAAAACCATATTGTTGATAAAATAGATCATTGACTAATGTCACCAGGTGGCGGTAACAGCATTGGAATGTGAGAGAACTGGGCCCTCCAGGTCAACTCGACCGTTAGCCCTGTCAAATAATGTTTTGAAATCAAATATGATAGAATATAAATGAAAATTATGTCATTCGATGCGGAAAAATAGTAGAAAGCACATATCAAGTCGTTGATAATCCAGCACAGAAGGCAATAATGTAAAAAAATTGAAAACTATGAAAAAAATTTTACCCAAACTTTTTTGCTTTACGCGGTCAAAACTATAACAGATATGATAAAAAGTCACAGGACTTAATTTGTAAAAAATTAAATCTTCTACAAAAAAGTGTACGGGAACATATTTTTACCTTGAAGCCTAGAGCTTCCAAGCGCGCTCAAAGCTCGGACGTGGAAAAGAAGATTTATTTGACAATTCCTATTGTCTGTTATCTTCAAAAATTGTGTTTTGAGGCTTTGCAGTCTTTGATATTAGACATGGAGATTCCTATACCTTTCAGAAGATTCTTATAATTCTGAACAACGATTTCAGGAGACAATGAATAGAGGATCAATTAGTTGGATGATTTCTATTGCCTGCTATCTTCAAAAATTGTGTTTTGAGGCTGAGGAATCTCTAAAATTTGTCATGGGTATTCCTATACCCTCCAGAAAATTATTCCAATCCTTTGCAATGATTTTAAAATATATTGAATTACTACAATGATTTATTTGACCATTTCTATTGTCTGCTAACTTGAAAATAGGTTTTTTAAGATTGGTTCTTACGATTGGTCCTCGGTAATGATTGCAAAATGTATTGAATATCAAAAATGATCAATTTGAGCATTTTGATTGTCTGTCAATTTAAAAAAGTGGATTATGAGGCTGAGGATTTTCTGAAACTTTACATCAATACTCCTATAGCCTCTACAAGATTCTGTCAATCCTCAGAAAATATTTCAGAAAATATCGAATATCCAATATGATTGATTTAGCGATTTTTACTGTCTGCTAGCTTGAAAAGTTGAGTTAGGAGCCCGAAGAATCTGTGAAATTTAGGATGGACATTGCTACTCCCTAAAAAAATTCTTTTGATCCTCGGCAATGATTTCAGACAATATTGAATGTAGTAAATGATTAATTTGACAATTTCTATTGTCTGCTAGCTTGAAAAATAGGGTTATGCGGCTGAGGAATCTCTGATACTTCAAATGGACATTTTTATATCCTCCAGAACATTCCTGCAATCTTTGCAACGATTTCAATACACATTGAATATATAAAATAATTAATTTCACGATTTCAATGGTTTGGAACCTTTAAAAATTAAGGATGTTCTGCCTAGATTGCAACGGAGGGGTGAGCTGTAGGGGGAAGGTAGGGTTTTGTGGGGAATTCCAACCCCTGAAGACGAAAAAATGAAATTTTAAATTACCCCATTGAGGTTAAATTTGGTCACTTTTATGGTGTCATTATATTCCTCATAACTCTTTTTCCTAATAAATATTCATAGGATCAATCAAAAAATTTCCGATAATCGATTTAATAATTTCTGAAAAAAACATAAATCTAGTCGTTAACAGCGGCAACGTTGGGAACTAGAGAAATTTGGTAACACGGGCTGGTACCATTGGTTGACTAGGCCACACTCGGCTGTAAACGTTTATTCATTCCCCAGATACCCCAGATTTGTATTTTGCGCGCTGCCCCTCTCTCGTTGAAAGTGTCGCGACGTTGTCGTACTTTCCAGCTGCGCGCGCAAGAAAGGTAAATTTTCGCCTATTTTGCCATTTTTTATTACTAATTATTAGTCTGGGGGATGCGTAAGAATATAACGTTTTTCCGTGACATAACGATTGACCTATAGCCGGAGTTTCATTACGCTAGACCCATTTTTCATCGATTTCACTAACTTTTCGTGAATTTTACATAAGAACACGTGTTAAATTGATATTTTTTAAAAAATCATAACTTTATTATGCAGCTCGCAGGAGAGCTGAAATTTTGCATGCGGTTCTTCAATAGATTGAAGAATCTTACAAAAAAATTTCATCAACTTCTTATATTTCCTTATAATGTCCAAAATGTAGGCAGAACATCCTTAAGCTATGAGGCTGAGGAATCTGTAAATTGGAGATCAAACAACACTACATCCCCCTGAAAACTTGTTCAATCCTCAAGGACAATCACGAACAGTTGTGAATATTTAAAAGGATTGATCTGAGAAAACTGTAAAATTGGAGATCGACCTTCCTACATGTCCCTGAAAACTCGTTCCGTCCTCAACGATTATTACAAAAAGTTTTCAATATCTATAAGGATTAATTGAATGATTTCTATTGTCTGCTACTTTCAAAAATTGGGTTCTGAGGCTGGGGAATCTGTAAAATTGGAGATCGACATTACTACATCCCCCTGAAAACTCGTTGCATCCTCAAGGATAATTACAAAAGGTTTTAAATATCTAGAAGCATGAATTGGATGATTTCATTGTCTGCTACCTTCAAAAATTGGGTTCTGAGGCTGGATAGTCTCTGAAACTGACAACGGGGATTTCTATACCCTCCAGAAGATTCTTGCAATCCTCTGCAACGATTTCAATTGATATTGAATTTAGGAAATAGTTAATTTCACGATTTCCATGGTCTGGCACCTTGAAAAATTAGGTTATGAGGCTGGGGAATCTGTAAATTGGAGATCGACATTACTACATCCCCCTGAAAACTCGTACCATCCTCGAGGATAATTACAAAAGGTTTTGAATATTTAAAAGGATTGATTGGGTGATTTCTATCGTCTGCTACCTTCAAACATTGGGTTCTGAGGCTGGGGAATCTGTAAAATTGGAGATCGACATTCCTACATCCCCCTGAATATTCGTTGCATCCCCAAGGATAATTACAAAAGGTTTTAAATATCTAGAAGCATGAATTGGATGATTTCATTGTCTGCTACCTTCAAAAATTGGGTTCTGAGGCTGGATAGTCTCTGAAACTTCCAACGGGGATTTCTATACCCTCCAGAAAATTCTTGCAATCCTCTGCAGCGATTTCAATTGTTAATTTCACGATTTGCATGGTTTGGCACCTTGAAAAAATAGGTTATGAGGCTGGGGAATCTGTAAAATGGAGATCGACATTCCTATATCCCTCTGAAAACTCGTTCCATCCTCAAGGATAACTACAAAAGGTTTTGAATATCTAGAAGTATGAATTGGATGATTTCATTGTCTGCTACCTTCAAAAATTGGGTTCTGAGGCTGGGAAGTCTCTGAAACTTCCAACGGGGATTTCTATACCCTCAAGAAGATTATTGCAAGCCTCTGCAACGATTTCAATACATATGGATGTGTATAACGGCACCCCCTCGTGCCTCGTGCCTCGTGTCTCGTGCCTCGTGCCTCGTGTCGCGTGTCTCGTGTCTCGTGTCTCGTGCCTCGTTTTTCGTGCCTCGTGTCTCGTGCTTCGTGTCTCGTGTCTCGTACCTCGTGTCTCGTGCGTCTTGCATTATGCATGAAGTATTGGGAGTCTGGTAGTGGTTGATCATAGGTAGTCTCATCTCGTTGCTCGTGTCTCGTGCCTCGTGCCTCGTGTCTCGTGTCTCGTGCCTCGTGAGTCATGCCTCGTGCCTCGTTCCCATTTTCTGTGCTCGTGTCTCGTGTCTCGTGACTCGTGCCTCGTGCCTCGTCCCCATTTTCTGTGCTCGTGTCTCGTGTCTCGTGACTCGTGCCTCGTGCCTCGTCCCCATTTTCTGTGCTCGTGTCTCGTGTCTCGTGACTCGTGCCTCGTGTCTTGTTCTCATTTTCTGCTCTCGTGTCCCACGCCTCGTGCCTCACGCCTCGTGCCTCATGCCTCGTGCCTCATGCCTCGTGCCTCGTGTCTCGTGACACGTGTCTCGTGACTCGTGACTCATGCCTCGTGCCTCGTTCCCATTTTCTGTGCTCGTGTCTCGTGTCTCGTACCTCGTGTCTCGTGCGTCTTGCATTATGCATGAAGTATTGGGAGTCTGGTAGTGGTTGATCATAGGTAGTCTCATCTCGTTGCTCGTGTCTCGTGCCTCGTGCCTCGTGTCTCGTGTCTCGTGCCTCGTGAGTCATGCCTCGTGCCTCGTTCCCATTTTCTGTGCTCGTGTCTCGTGTCTCGTGACTCGTGCCTCGTGCCTCGTCCCCATTTTCTGTGCTCGTGTCTCGTGTCTCGTGACTCGTGCCTCGTGCCTCGTCCCCATTTTCTGTGCTCGTGTCTCGTGTCTCGTGACTCGTGCCTCGTGTCTTGTTCTCATTTTCTGCTGTCGTGTCCCACGTCTCGTGCCTCACGCCTCGTGCCTCATGCCTCGTGCCTCATGCCTCGTGCCTCGTGTCTCGTGACACGTGTCTCGTGACTCGTGACTCATGCCTCGTGCCTCGTTCCCATTTTCTGTGCTCGTGTCTCGTGTCTCGTGACTCGTGCCTCGTGCCTCGTCCCCATTTTCTGTGCTCGTGTCTCGTGGCTCATGTCTCGTGCCTCGTGTCTCGTGTCTCGTGTCTCGTGCCTCGTGACTCGTCCCCATTTTCTGTGCTCGTGTCTCGTGTCTCATGACTCGTGCCTCGTGACTCATCCCCATTGTCTGTACTCGTGTCTCGTGCCTCATGCCTCGTGTCTCGTGTCTCGTGTCTCGTGTCTCGTGTCTCGTGCCTCGTGTATTCTGCATTTAGCATTGGGAGTCTGGTAGTGATTGATCATAAGTAGTCTCATCTCGTTGCTCGTGTCTCGTGTCTCGTGTCTCGTGACGCGTGTCTCGTGTCTCGTGACGCGTGTCTCGTGACTCGTGAGTCATGCCTCGTGCCTCGTTCCCATTTTCTGTGCTCGTGCCTCGTGTCTCGTGAATCGTGCCTCGTGTCTCGTGACTCATGCCTCGTGCCTCGTTCCCATTTTCTGTGCTCGTGTCTCGTGTCTCGTGACTCGTGCCTTGCGTCTTGTTCTTATTTTCTGCTCTCGTGTCCCACGCCTCGTGCCTCGTGCCTCGTGTCTCGTGTCTCGTGCCTCGTGACTCGTGTATTATGCATTAAGCATTGGGAGTCTGGTAGTGATTGATCATGAGTAATCTCATTTCGTTGCTCGTGCCCCGTATCTCATGCCTCGTGTCTCGTGTCTCGTGTCTCGTGACGCGTGTCTCGTGACTCGTGACTCATGCCTCGTGCCTTGTTCTCATTTTCTGTGCTCGTGTCTCGTGTCTCGTGACTCGTGCCTCGTGTCTTGTTTCCATTTTCTGCTCTCGTGTCCCACGCCTCGTGCCTTGTGCCTCGTGCCTCGTGCCTCGTGTCTCGTGTCTCGTGCCCCGTATCTCATGCCTCGTGTCTCGTGTCTCGTGTCTAGTGTCTCGTGACGCGTGTCTCGTGACTCGTGACTCATGCCTCGTGCCTCGTTCTCATTTTCTGTGCTCGTGTCTCGTGTCTCGTGACTCGTGCCTCGTGCCTCGTCCCCATTTTCTGTGCTCGTGTCTCGTGTCTCGTGACTCGTGCTTCGTGCCTCGTGCCTCGTGTCTCGTGTCTCGTGTCTCGTGTCTCGTGCCTCATGCCTCGTGCCTCGTGTCTCGTGCCTCGCGCCTCGTGCCTCGTGTCTCGTGACTCGTGCCTCGTGTCTCGTATCTCGTGCCTCGTTCCCATTTTCTGTGCTCGTGTCTCGTGACTCGTGCCTCGTGCCTCGTTCCCATTTTCTGTGCTCGTGGGTCGTGCCTCGTGTCTTGTTCTCATTTTCTGCTCTCGTGTCCCACGCCTCGTGCCTCTTGTCTCGTGATTCGTGCCTCGTGTCTCGTGCCTCGTGCGTCGTCCCCATTTTCTGTACTTGTGTCTCGTGCCGCGTGTCTCGTGACTTGAAAATTGGTTTTCCATTATATCTCTACGTTTCAAGGTTTTTATAATGTTTCTCCATGGTTTCTAACAAAATGTGTGTGTGTGTGTGTGTGTGTGTGTGTGTGTGTGTGTGTGTGTGTGTGTGTGTGTGTGTGTGTGTGTGTGTGTGTGTGTGTGTGTGTGTGTGTGTGTGTGTGTGTGTGTGTGTGTGTGTGTGTGTGTGTGTGTGTGTGTGTGTGTGTGTGTGTGTGTGTGTGTGTGTGTGTGTGTGTGTGTGTGACTAGGTATGTATGTGGTCAAAATTTTGGTTAGCGATTTCTCATGAACCAATGTTACGATTTTTCTTTTTTTTTTAATCGATGCGTTTTTATATAACTTAGATCGGATTAGATTTTGAGTCTAATTGATTGAGTAGTTTTCCAGATTTTTCAAAAAAATAGAAAAGAGGAGAAATTTTTTTTTTTTATTAACCCATTGAACAGCAGAGATCACGGAACGTATCGGTGTGAGAGGAGTGGGGGGGCCTCCAATGTGTGAGTGAGCCATAAGAAAAACCCAGTTGCGCACGCACACTAATACAAAATGACGAAGAGTGGGGTACTGTGATGCTGTTCAATGGGTTAATAGATATGTGGAATAATGAGAACCCGGAAGTTTTTGTTGTGAACCTCAGTGATTCACTCCGAATTTAAGGCACTCAAATTTGGGAGCGAACTCACGGGCGCTCAACCATACTGTGTACACCAGCCGCACCTCTAGTTTCTATTCACAATCATCCACATTTTCAATTATTTACGAGCCTTCGATCGCACACAATCGCAAATGAAAATAAAAGAACATGTGCTTATGAAAAGCACTGCCTGTTCCACTTTTCACCAGAGGATACGGGCTGTTATTAAATGGGGTAGGTGACATAATTGCATAACAAAATAAATAATCGAGATGACAATTGGAAAACAAGGTAAAAAAAAATCAGAAAATAGAAATAAAAAATTGCAGAGCAACGAAGATCTTCAAAATTTTTAGTATCCCCCTGACTTTCCTTAAGAATTATGATTTGTTCATTCTACACATCCAGAAAAAGTGTTATGAAGCGAGGTTACTAGATAGAACTAGTAACATTAGAGAAAAGTCGGTCTGTTTGGCGGTTCTTAAAAAGCACTGCTTACCAACTCCATAGAAATAAGTCCCTAGAAGATTTCTTCTTCTCTGCAGAGCATATCTGCTGTCACTAACCACGATGAGCAATATTACCGATAATGTCACGCGATTGAAATTTCTGCGTAAACAATACGAATTCAGGGTTTTCACATTCAAAAAGATAATTAGAAGAAAATATTAATAATGGAGTTAAAAATTGTAAAAGGAAGGAATAAATACTGATGGAAATTCGAAATTCGGGACTGCCTTAAAATTGATATTCATCTCAGGATTCAAACTAGTACGGGATACTTGATAAACCTATAACAAGTAGGCCATCGCTCCCATGCGACTTGTGTTGAGGATTGGCATAAATGCGTAACTATTATTATTCCATCATTATATTATGCTTTTCTTTCTTTTCTACCAATTCTATTGGTAGTCAGCTACCGGATGGATCTACGATTCATTCTGTTCATATATTGATTGTCCGTATTTCAGGAACTAATCGACATATCGATCTCAAATTTTACACAGAAGTTGAATCCAACAATATCAAGTACTAGTAAAAATTTCAGATCCAGGCACCAACTTAGTTGCATAATAGCTCGTTGCGACAAATTCCGAGAATAAAAATAGAAAATCGATAATATCTCGAAAACTTTCAATGGAGCGGTACACATATTTTGATTGTATTAGATAGAAGCCACCGTGACGAATATTTCGAAAAAAAAGGAATCGGTCAAGTCATTTCTGAGATATCATAGAAACGAGTTTTACACACAAAATGCAATATCTTCGGAACTAATCGGTCAATTGCGCCCATCCCTTATTCACAATAAATTTTTTCAAATTAACGATAATTATTTGTAGATCATTGTTTGATCATGAAAAAACCAAACTTCCAATTATTTATCGACAAATGATCAATTTTTCATCAGGAATCCCAAGCCCAAGTCTTGATTGTTAACTTTTTGTTGATGTTCTGATTGGTTGATGGATCAATGGATCGATTAATGATTTCCATGACTACGAGAATGTTATCGTTTCGTTTGTATGGAATTGCGCGCAGTTCATGTGTATTTTTGTTTTTTTTCGTCATTCATGTGTAGTTTTAAACGTTTTTTTCTTCACATTTTCCATATTTTCATTTTTTTAGCTCATGTCGGCATGTGCGCATGCTAATCGGAGGTTTAATCAATGCCATTTTTCTGAAAATTTATTAATTAAACGGGTAAAAAAATTTCAAAAAATATGAAATTTTGGTGAAAAGTTGGTCTCAGTTTAAAAATAGGAAATATTGTCAAACAAATTAACTTTTTGATCAAACAATGATTCACAATCTAATAACATCCATAAAAAAATTTAAAAATGATTAAAAGTTATATGCGGGGAGTCAACTAGATGCATCTGTTACATACCCCCACTCCAAACGTTGCATCCCCACCCTCCGTTTCCGTTACATAGATTGAGTTTACTACCGTGCGATAAGAAGTTTCATTTCAAAAAAATCGATCGGTTGAAGCAAAACAATTTTCCAATAAATGACGATATCTCGAGAACTAAATGATCGATCAAGCTGAGATTTTGCCTGAAGCTGAACATAAAAGATACCAAACATGTGTGAAAATTTCAGATTTTTCTGGAAAAATTTCGCCCCTTTATTATCCCAATCTCAAAGAAAAAACCAAAAATCTGCACACACACTCATACACACATACGAGCAGGTGCTAAAAATGTCATATCTTAACGTTTCATAACACTCTACATCATTTCCACATGAAATTGGACATTATCAGAAATCTTGTAAAAACGAAGCTTCCATCCGGAAGCAAAAAGAAAAAACAACATATGATTGGATGACAAAAAAATTAAATATAAAAAATTCCCAATGGTAGAATTGTAGAAAGAAAGATTAATCAATTATCTTTTTTGCGAGTGTTTGGAAAATTGGCAAATTTTTCAAATATTTCTCGGCTTCAAGTATTTCCTAGAATTTTCAAGAATACTATTAAACTCTTTAGAATAGTCTGAAATACCGATATATGGCACTAAAATATAGTGTACTCCCACAGAATTACCCTCAAAATGAAAATATAGACGTATTCACTCCAAAAAATTTTAGCGCTTGCACTGTGATTTTATATTGAATTTTTCAGACGTAATCCGCGAATATTTGAAAACATGAGCTATTTCATATTTGCAGTGATGACTACTGGGAGCATATTCTCGAAGCAGTGAGGCCGATTTGTGTACGCATATCTCGCACAACTATTTGGCGCACATGTGCTTGCGTAGCGCATGGTGGTGACCCGAAAGCCTGATAATATTGTAGAATGGATGCGATAACAATTATCCAGCCGATTAACCAATGATCACTTGTGAATAATAATAAGTTTATTATTGACCATTGATAATCGATTCGATGATAGACATGCGAAGCATATGCAACTTTGCCGCACATTCGTATACGAAGCGCAGTCGTGTTCGCTACGAGCGTCAACCACTAAGAGTCCTGTGCGCTCAAACGTGTTTGTATCATCCTCACCGGTTCGAGAATAGGCTCCCTGTTCTATTGCTCATAATTGAATACACCAGTTAGTTCAACTTACTTGCGCAACGCAATTATGGGGATTATTGATTATTGATAGAGTCTTGTGTACTATCAAATAATTTCTATCATTAATTCTTATATTATCAATAATTTCTTCATAATATCTTTTGGGTTTGTGCTTCACAGTTTTACCCATTGAGCACATGAAGAGTCCTATATTACCGACGAATCCTTCTGGAGTGAAAAAATTTAGTCGATGTGTTGGATTCCCTGGTGATGAACCCTTATTGATTCTTATTGGGTATAACTTATGGTAGTAGGAAATAATAAGGTTAGTGTCATTTTCTTATTGGATCTTGCTGATACATTTTGAAGTGAGAAGAAGATCAGTTTGGAGAAAAGTAATACGAACGAATGGGAAATCCGTTAAGATCCTATAGGTTCCATAAGCCTATAATTTTTGGTACCAAATAGTGGAGAGTGTTTTTCCTTTGGGAACCAATGGGATTTCCATTTGTATCTTATTGATAAAAGAAGACACATGGTTTTGTTACCCACGAAAATATCAATGGGAATGAATCAGAATTTTCGAGCTATCCTATTGAAAAAAATGGATTTTTTTCAAGGTCGGGGCGAGGTATCAATGGGAATGGAAATAGATAATATCTAATGGGAATGAATAGGTTATGAAAGGTTTTCTTATTGGTTTCTCTATAGATATAACTATGCATTTATTGCATTGAAAATGGGTACAAGAAAGCCACAATACGAGTGTTTATCTATATAAATGAGATATATTGTGTCAGTTTTAAGTACAAGTGCAAAGAATGGCTTCATTATACCTTTATGTATAGAAGCTATTCCCAGAAGACCGTCCGATCATTTGGCACTATGTCTTCGATTTTTCTTAATTTTGAATATGTTTTTTTACCTGATTAGAGGTCGTTCTGGTTACATTTCTAACCCTTCGGCTCTGTTAGTTAACGGGATAAACGAAATTCGAAATTACCGCTCAAAATTCTTCAATTACAAATGTTTATTGGGTTAAAAAATTACCTTTACGTTTCTTTCGCGATATTTTCTCAATAAATAAAAAAAAAGAAAATTAAGTAATCGATTGTCATATTTCTTCTGTCCAAAATCACGATTATAAGCTAAAACAACTCTTGTTTCAATGCACTCTCCAAAACTTTCACGATTTTTTTTTCTTTTTTTTTGGGAAAGCTAAGACTTTTTTAGTCAAAATACCAAATATTCAGCTCCTGCTCTCGTTGGGATACTCATCGAGAGAGAATGGGGTGGATCGGGAAGTTTTAAATGAAGGGCTGATATTTTTATTTTTTAAATTTCTCTTCTTTTCCATTGGCAAATTCGGGTTTTCAACATTTTACTTTGGCTTATCCCGTTAATGCGTTGTAACAAGTGTTTTTTCGACTCAAAAAATCGTGATTTTAGACTGAAGTAATATGAAAAGAAATGAGTTTAATTTTTTTCCTAATTGGGAGGATTTTGGATGACAATTATCTCGTGAACTGACAGAGCTGCAGAGCTGTAATTTTAACCACAGTGATCTCTAATGAAGTACAACCAAATTTGCTGAAATGGCACCAAATGATCGGTCGGTTTTTTGAGGAATAACTCACAGATACATCGGTAAGTATAATATTCTCAGGTAAGTACATATCTTTATCTTAAATGTCGATTGTTGATCCTATGATTACGACTATGCAGATTCTAGAACTCTAGTCATCATCGTCTTCATTGTCCGATGGATGTGGAGCTATTATGTCTTCCTCAGGAAACCAATTAAAATCTGACGTGTTTGGTAACGATTGCAGTCCTACAAGATCATCTTCCTTCATTTTTTTTTTTACGACTGTTTTTGTTGTTTGCTTCGACTTCTTGGCTGGTACTGTACGTGTTACTCTCGGCTTTTTGGTATTTGGAAGAGATTCTAAAAGAAAGGAAGATTAAGTGAGGGTAATTCGCCCAACTCATACCTAGGCAATATTGACATTGCGCAAAGAGTAATATTTCAATTCCCTTCATGTTGTGGGTATTTAAAAAAATAACGATTGTCATACTCACTCTGATTCCCCTTATCTGTTTTTTTAATCAGATCGTTTATCTGGACGCCTATATAATGACCCACTTGGTTCATTTCTTCCAGTATTTTGGCTTCATTAGTCCATTTTCGATAATTCCTCAAGTAGAACTCAACCATTTCCCTAATAGCAATACATTTTGTGGGATCGAGTGCTTCTTTCTTTTCCCCTGTTAGAGGGGAAGCCATCCCTGTCACACTGTAATTCCTTATTTCATCACCGAAAATTTTCAGTGAGAGATTTCTCACGAATACGCTCGTTGAACTACTGTTCCATACAATCCGATTATAGTCCAGTTCTTTGAGCCAAATGCCTTTTCCAATGTGGACATTTCTTACCTTCAAGGAGAGAAATATAAATGGTGAAAATCCTCTTAGATTAACCTTTTCAAAAGAACGCGAAACAATCCATATCTACCGTTATAAACGGTTATATCAATTATTAGTAGATTTCGTCACTGAGGCCGTGAAGGACTTTTCTGGCGATTGTGAGTTTGTAGGCCAAGGCGAAGCCGAGGATTACAAACACAATCGCCAGAAAAGTTGTTTGCGGCCGAGCGGCGAACAATATTTTTTGTTTTTTAGCTGCCATAAAACGTCGCTTTACGGACTAAGTGACAAAATAGTACATTTCATGCCCGAGTCATGGAAAACAGATCATCCTCCCCACGTGCAAGATTGCCTTCCGAGCCGAAGGCGAGGATGGCAAGCACGTGGGGGAGGGTGATATGGGTTCCATGACGAGGCGTGAACATTATTTTTCGTGTCGTGGGACCGGGGAAACGCTATTTTCGTGGCACGCAGCGCCACGAAAACGGGGTTTGTCAGGTCCGACGACACGAAAAAAATATTATCAACATGCGTAATTGGTTAAGAGGCTTCGGGGGTAAAAAAAAAACTGAAATGCTTGGAAAACTTTACTCCACCAATTCTCCGCCAAAAGAGCATGGAAAATTATGAAACGTACTTCAAAAAATTCGTAATTTTTTTACTCACCGGATGAATAAGAGGCCCGGAAAAGAATGAATAATTTTTTTAATGTTTAAATATACGAGGTGGTTGACAGATCTTTGGGCCGCCATCTTGGTGTCAAGGAAGAGGGTATCCAAGCAAGATGGTGGCACGGGGATCTGTCAACCCCCTCGTATGTTTAAACATTTGAAAAAATTATTTATTCTCTCCCTAACGGAACTACGCGAGACATGTACGAGAGGTTGGCGAGACTCGCATTTTTCCAGTTGGAGAGCAACGCGAGAGGTACGCGAGAGTTGAAGCAACTGAGGGATGGGACGCCTCTCTTGATTCCCTCGGCTAGTCAATTAATAATTTTTTTCGGTTTTTTCACTTTTTAAGGTGGATGAAAGGGTCGCCTCTCACGCACCTCTCGTCATTATTGTCGTGGCGTGAGTTTGGTGAGACCCTCCACTAAACTTTAGCATATCTGTCACCATTTTTCTCGCGGCGATAGTTCAGTAAGACTCTCTACTGTACTCTCGCCGTCAGAAAAATGACAAGAAGTGGGCGAGAGTACAGTGAAGGGACTCACCGAACTCTCGCAGCGAGGAAAATGACAAGAGATACGCGAGAGTACAAAGAAGGGTCTCACTGAACTCGCGCCGCGAGAAAAATGACGAGAGATATGCGAGAGTACAGTGGAGGGTCTCACCAAACTCTCGCCGTGACGATAATGACGAGAGGTGCGCGAGAGTACAATGGAGGAGACGGGGTGGGTCATCCCACTACCCTTTCATCCACCTTAAAAAGTGAAAAAACCGAAGAAAATTATTAATTTACTAGCCGAGAGAGTAACGAAAGGTATTCCCCTCCCTCAGTTGCTCCAACTCTCGCCTACCTCTCGCGTTGCTTTCACCAACTGCAAAACTACGAAAGGTGCGACTCTCGCCATGTTCCGCAAGGACTTCCGGCCATCCTGATTTCGTTTCATCCGGAGAGTAAAAAAATAACAAATTTTTTAAAGTATGTTTCATAATTTTCCATGCTCTCTCTTAACGAAAAGTGATAAGTCGTTTGTGATTCCCAGGTATAATTCCCGAGAAATTCAGTTACAAATAAGCGACGATGCTAAGAATGGTACACGGTGCTTAGTCGACATTCAGGCTCAGGGAATAGTCGGTAGAAAGCCACAAAACCTTAAGGTTGTTGCCCCGAGGGAGTCAGTGTCAAAATTTTTGACACTGAGCGCTGACCGAAAACTTTTACCAAAATTCAGTCCGACACGCCTCACGCATACATGAATAGACTGTGCATCAATACGTGCGCATACAGCTAACGCTGAATGGTGTCAATCGTGGCAACCATGCGTAGGCTCTCATGCATAGTCTGTCTCTCAATTTGATGGTTTCGGTAGCTGCGTTGCTGCCGCGTCGGGTGTACTGAATTCAATGTCCCGCACACTTAGGCAAAAAACACGACTTTGTCAAATTATTTCTCAGGTATGAAGCGATTTTTTGACTCGATTTTTTTTTTGGGAAATTGGTTGACACTAGTTCTACACTATGTTTTTTTTTATTAGAAAATCTTGAGTACTTGATTTTCAAAAAAAAAAAAGGCGAAATTGCCTTTACCGACGTGTTAAAAGGAAAAAATCATAACTTAAGACAGAGGCGATTTATAAAAATCAGCCTGTGGTCATTTTATAGGTAATCCCTTGAGCTATCTATGATAAAAATTTCATTAGGAAATGTCGAGTATTTAAGCCACGGGGCAACAACCTATATGAACATATAAAATAATGAACATATGGATAACACTTACTCCATTTTCGTCTACACGTATAAAACCTGATTTAGGGTCCATTCCAAATCTTGCCATCCCTTCGTCTGGAGCTTGGGATGGAGTATCTGCCAATTAATGGCATTAGAATGATGAAGATGGCTAACATATTGAAGAATATTTATTTGATGAATACTTACTTTTCATTTGTTCCCAGTTGTCTACTAGAACATCCACTTTTTTCTTGAGATCTTCCTCAAAATCGGTGACTTTTTTTAGGCTTGTCATAAAATATTTTGTCAATTGATTTGCAATGCTAGTGAACTGGTTGAGATTGATGTTGCTCTTCTTATCAGAGGTATTCCAATTCTTCATTTTCAGTCCGCTGGCCTGAAGAAAAGTCAAGAGTTTCCTAATCTATTTCGAATTAATAAGATTCTCCATGGATACAGTAACAAAGATTATTGTTCACTTCCTTCCCCAAAGGGGAACCATGGGTTGAATCTTTAGAACAAGAGGAAGAATTCTCGAAACAATGGAGCGCGTAGAAAAAATCGGTATATCGGATTTTTAGGGATTTCTTTTACACGTGGAATGTAATGCGTAGAAAATGATCGATTAAAGACTGTAAAATTACCAAACGGAGGTTACCTGGAACTGCGTGGTTACAGCGGGTTTCAAAAATTTATCTGCAGATGATTTCAATTCATCCATTTTATCGAATTCATCAGCTTCTACCGTCACTTTTGAAGTGCTCGGTTCACTATCTTTATTGAAATCGTAGTCTCTGAAACTTTCCCATATTTCGTCTACACTGCTCATTTTCTTTGATTTCTCTGGGGGACTTGATGGCTTCTTGATAACAGAAAGAGACCCAATGAGAGATAGTCATTTTAATACTATGTTTGAAAGGTGTTCATTCTTGAAAAATGATATGAATAATCAATTAGTTCGGAGTATTCTCTATTCAAAGGCATTTTAGCAACAACTCATCGGAGTTGGAAACAATCCTATTCCTCATGACGTTATTATTCTCATTCGTGCGAAGGGAGAGCGAACCATTAAAAGAATTATGAATAATTTTATTTTAATAATTGTGATAATCGAACCCGGTCACAAGCAATCACAAGCCGTTCTTTAATAATGCCGTCAAGGGTAGACGAGAATTACTTTGGAGAGATCATTACGGTCTGCAAAAATATCCAAGGATTTGGAATCATCGCAATCTCGACACACATTGAATGGTTGCATCTCGCCGCGAATCTGTAAAAATTCATCATATCTGAGTCTCATAATTTTCTGTTCGTTTTTTAATGTTACTAGCATTGTCCGCGGCCGCAAGCGGCCGCGTGTTCATGTTACTTTACATAAGAATCCGCGTGAAAATTGCCTATGAGCAGTGCGCCATAACACTTGAGGAGGCCGCCATGACAGTGCTGTCTTTTTTATTATAGGACTTTCGTTATTGTCTCGTCTCATCTCGTCCACACAGAAACCAGAAAAAGTCGAGACTCATGCAAGATGAATCCCCCCCAGAATCGTAAGAAGATTCAAAGACCTAATGTCTCTCGAAATTGCAGTGATTTCAATACTTTCAATGTTTCTTCAGTCTGTGATGATCTCTGCAAGTAATTCTCGTTTAGTCTCGATGGCATCACTTCTTGTGGATCCATCCCAGCATGATCAATTATCTGTATATATCTCATGTGACGGATGGTAAGGAATAGACCAAGTTAGTTCGAAGACATTATAAAATGTAATGAGAGAGTATTCTTTAGGAATGATCCCATTTTGTTCATGTTATTATGACTTTACAGAATTTTCTTCATAATGTTAATGCTTAGAATTTTGCTTTCAAGATTTAGTCATACCAGCTTTAGTGGAAACTTCGAGATATTGGCTCTCTCAACTGAAACCACAGCAGGTTTAGGCTTAACTTTTGGAGAAATGCCATCCTTGTCCTAAAGAAAAGAAATCATCAACATTCACAGCGGTAAAATAAATTTATAAATTTCATAAACAAATTATTCCAATAAACCGCAATCGTTTTGAAGAGAATTGGTAGCTTCATTACATTTCGTGTATTCTGTAATAGTAATCCTATATGGAGAGAAATTTTCGGTAAAAATTTACTATTCCGAATAGTAAAAAGTGGCGCGCGCATCTGAGGCGCGAGGTTAATAAACTTCATATAACATCTGCGTGATAACTTTTGTGGATAACACATTCAAGATCTGTAGGTAAGGTTAGTAATTTTAACCATTCTGGAACGGTACAATTTATACAGATATTTATAAAAATTACCAAGATATTTCATACACCCAAAAAAAAACCGTTCTGATTCAAGTCGATAATCTACCTAATTCAAGTCGCAAAAATCTACCTGTTTTACGACGAAAATCTACTTAACTTAGGTCGAAAATTTTCTTATTTTAGGTCGAAAATCTACTTAACTTAGATCGAAAATCTACTTGTCAAACTTGTCAGAGGTTTCAGAATCCATGAAAAAAGATCCTGATGATGATAAAATAGTGAAACCATCAGCAATTGTTGATGCTAATGATCTTAAATCACCAGAATATCGATCATGGAGAGACATCAGATGCTAAAAATACCCAATCAGCTGATGCTAATGACAACTGAAGTGTCTCTCTGGAACAGGATTTGAATGAGGCAATGGTTATTGATGACAAGGGATTTGATTCTGATGGATCTAGTAGAGAAATCAGTGGAAAAACTGGAATTAAATTATTAAATTAAAAACAGAAGAGAGTCCAGAAATTACCCGGAAAACTGATGAATAGTTGTTGATACATATATCAGGGGGGAAAAATATATCAGTAACAACTGCTTTTACGAAGCAGGAAAATACTTGAATCAAGTCGAACTCTACCTAATTCAAGTCGATAATCTACCTGAATCAAGTCGGATGAACTACCTGATTCAAGTAGAATTCTACCTGATTTGCGTCGCTAATCGACCTGGTTTTTTTTTTCTACTTGATTCACGTCGATAAATCAACCTGAATCAAGTCGAAAATCTACCTGATTCAGGTAGAAATTCGTCAGGTAGAAAATTATACCTGAATCAGGTAATTTTTTTTTGGGTGTAGTTTTTATCGATATAAAATGGCAATTTTTGCACAGATAACAATAAATATTATCCGGAAACGTTCATTAACATTTATTCACACGAAAGATATTTATTGCTCCAAAAATAAATTAATGCCGAATTACTATTCGCCTGGGTAATTTTTACCTGGAGTTCCCTATAATTTTTATCGAAAATTTCTCTCCGTGTATCGGTTAAATGTTAATAAAGTCACTTGCAATAAATATTTCCACTTCATAATAATTTTCCGACTTTATAACTTTATGCGATTTGAACCCCCAAAAAAAAACCGGGTGTTAATTTGAAGATAGAGAGCAGAAGCTTCACTCGTGGTGGATTGCCTACCCCCACGGAAATTTCTATATGTGTTTCGAATTTGACATTGTTTAAACACAGGAAATATAGGAAATTGGAACACGAGGTATATTTCTTTCCGTATGGGTAAGGGGTATGTCAATAGTGGTGGTCATGGCATAATCAACTTTGTCTCACCTGGGCTCGATTCATCACGTTCTCAGTTCTGTTTTGATTATTATCACCTATTACTTCTGTAAGGGGGACCCTCAGACTCTGGAAGGGAAAAATGGAATGTAATAAATATCCACAATCTTTCTTCCTACTAACACACTTACTTGTTCGATTCTACCCTTTGATCGTTTACGAGGTCGTTTAGCACTCCCATCTTCTATATCGTCTTCAGTATTTGAAAAATCGAATACCGTTCCCTGTTGAGAATAAATCATCTCTTTATTAATGCTTGTAGAAGATTGTTAGAAGAACTCAAGATTATTTTGGCTGGTCATGGTTAGATTACCGATGAATGGGCCAACATCCACAATCATTACATTCAAAACTTACATTTGTAGGTTTTTCAGGATATTTGGAAGCTTCTCGTTTTGCAGATCTTTTGAAAAACTTTTTGGGTCTGTTGTCTACTGAATCATACATGTCACATAAGATTGACGCAGACAACTGAAGATCCTTCAAGTTTTCCTTTGAAGGCGAATTTATTGCTTCATTCTTTGGAGATATAGTTTTTTGACCTTTAGAGAATCCATCTTCTGACTGTTCCTTCTAGGATTTAGAACAAATTTATCAATATCAAGGAAATAATAGTACATGTAAATAAGTTGTGTTAGAGCTTTGCTTAATAACTGTATTGTAATACAATCAATTGCTAATTCTGTCAAATATGATCGATTTTTCTACATGTATTCCAATACCGATCACTATATTTTGGTACCATTTACGCATCGATTTAAGAACATCTATTCGATGAATTGAGCATTTATTAGATACCTCGAGCAATTCTACAAGCAATCGATTCTTTCTATTCTTCAATATATTTTGGGTATTCTCGGATGGTTCACAATCACTCTCACTACCAGGTACGGCATCAAAGTCTTCGTCCGTCACTTCTGAGGCTGATATCAATTTATGATTCAGTGGAGGGACTTGTGCACGCCTCCGAGCTATTGTTGCCTCCAACTCCTCCAAGGTATCTTCATCAGAATTCACAAATTATGAAAATAAAGCCCTATTTTAATAAAACCCTCAGGATTTTATACAAGGATAAAGAGAGTCAAATCCTACCTTCTGTGTAACAGATTAGAGCCTTACGTATCTGGCCTCCCCATTTGACGTTGTAAATTTTGTTTTTTAAAAATTGGCCCGTGTAGCCACGAATAGCACTTGTGACAATAATCTTGTAGGGGTCTACAGTCGTCCCCTGCAGTTTAACGTACGCCCAGCCATGATGATCATCCTGAATTGAATGCAATTGGAACTATGAGCATTGATGAAAAGAAAAGGGAAATCAATATTATAACTTAGGTTATATTAATTAATTGATTAATCAGGTTAACAATTGTTAAAAAATGGTCGGGATTATCATGCACGATATCTCAAGTGTACGCGGAGGGTGGGTTAAAATTGATTTTTATCAAATTTCATCGCATCCTGATTACTGAAGAAGCTTGTGGATGAAATGAGTTTTCGTCAATTTCTTCCTCTCTGGGATGAGTAATTGTTTCCCTTATCTGATTTTGTGTAAATTGAGATGATTTCGTTAATTTGACAGATAACAAGAAGAGGATCAATAAAAAGGGTCTTATGAACTATCGGAAATTGCTTTCAAACATGGGATATTCCATGGGAAATATGAACACATATCGAATTATCGATCAAATATTTATTATTATAGTAAATCTCTCTGATTTTGTTTTTTTTTTTGTTAATTAAGAATTGTAATCATAAGGAATCTAGATTTAAAAAAACATTGATTTCAGGTTATTTCTCTGAAGTTGGCGATGAGGTTTCCTATAATGAATACATTCATTCGATATAAATGTTATTAAGAAATTGCGAGATTAATTTCTCATTACGAACCCCCGCGATAAACTCAGGCAATGTCTACATTTTTAATAAAGGGTCAATATAGTCGGCTACCATGAATTTGTGCATGGCGCAAGGACGTTTGGAGAAAGCAGTGGGCCTGATTCCCTACACTAGTCAAGTGCCTCCGAGCGCAAGACCTGCCCATGGCCGATAGAAGCTCCCCGAGATGTTAGATTCCCGGGTAGAAATCTGAATTATCTTTTCGAGATATTTGTGAGATTTCCCCAAGACATCGGAGAAAAGTTTCGGGAAAATCTTTTTTTGGCACGAAAAAAGACTTATTTACGTCTTGAAAAGACTTTTCTATAGACATTTTCAAGTGTTCTGAAGACTTTTGCCAAGTCTTTCCGAGATTTCTCCGAGATGTCTGAACGAGACTACTTCTAGGTGAAAGATAAAAGTCTTGGAAAGTCTTGGAGAGATTTTTGTCACGGTCTGGGTGAATCTTGCTGAGCTTTAATTGGACTTGAGATAAGTCTGTCAAAGAGTTTAACAAAGTCTTGACGAGTCTACCGCCAAGTATTGCCGAGACTTGCGCCAGGTCTGAAGTAGATTTCCACCGAGTCTCGATGAGACTACCGCCAAGTATCATCAAGACTTGCACCAAGTCTGAAGAAGATTTCCATTGAGTCTCGTCGAGACTTGAACTAAGTGCCAAGAAGAACTCCACTTAGTCTTGATGAGACTACTGCCAAATACCATCAAGACTTGCACCAAGTCTGAAGAAGATTTCCATCGAGTCTCGATCTGACTACCACCAAGTCTCGTCGAGACTTGCATCAAGTGCTAAGAAGAGCTCGACTTAGTCTCGATAAGACTACCGCCAAGTCTCAAGAATAGTTCAAGAAGTCTCGACAACACTTGGTGGTAGACTCCTCGAGACTTACTCCAAGTCTCACTGGGAGTTACGCTAAGTCTGGATATGACTACCACCAAGTTTGATCGAGACTTGTGTCAAGTCTGTGTAGGACTTCCGTCAAATCTCGTTGAGACTTGCGCAAAGTTTTCGTAAAAGGTCCATGAAGTCTCGATTAAACTTGAGCTGAGTCTTGAAAAGACTTCTATCACCGCTTAATGAGAGTAATGTCTAATCTCAAAAAGAGCTCTACTCAGTCTTCCTAAGAGTATCGCAAAGTCTGTATAAGACTATTATTAAGTCTTAGGGAGACTTCTGTAAAATCATGCTGAGACTACTGTTAAGTGTCATCGAGACCTCCAACAAGTCTCGTCAAGACGTGCAACAAGTCTCGATGAGACTACCGCCATATCTTTTCAAGATTGAGTCGTAAATATTTCTGAGATTATTTGACGGATCAGTTTATTAGTTGCTGAAAAAAACTCCATGAGAATAAATTTATATGACCATAAATATATCATCAACACATCATAGAGAGTGCAGTATTTTGGAAAAGAGAAGCAGATTTTCATGAAGAATATATTCATCTTTATTATCAATGGCTCCAGACAAAAACCAATTGGTTGTAAAAATCAGTATCATGGAAGCAATATTAGGGAACTGCTTTATGGAATCATCGTACAACCGAGAAGAGAAGGGGAAATCTATCATAAAATTGTTCAGTTCTCATCGCAATTCTCGTGGATTAGTTGACTAATAGCAGTTATCCCCCATTCTGGTGCATCAGTAATGGAGAACGACGTCTCTGAAACAGATTCAAAATAAATGAATAAGAGACATATAACGGGTGGCTATTCAAGAAGTTGGTGGTACTCACGGCAAAGATAAAACTGAGGGAGCCGAATACCAGGACAGACTCGGTTTTCGTTGACTCGACTGTCATTGACTCGACTGCCATTGACTCGAATTGCGTTGATTTCAAGTCGTTGATTCGATTGCCGTTGATTCGACTTCTGCTGCCTTCAAACCGTTGACTCGACTTCCGTTGACTTCAAACCGTTGACTCGACTTCTGCTGACTTGGAGCCGTTGATTTGACTGCCATTGACTCGATTACCGTTGACTCCAAACCGTTGATTCGACTGCTATTGACTCGAATTTCATCGATTTGACTGCCTTTGACGCGATTTCCATTGACTTCAAACCGTTGACTCGATTTCCGTTGACTTCGAACCGTTGATTCGACTTCGTTGACTCGACTGCCATTCACTCGACTTTCGTTGATTCGACTGCCATTGACTCGACTCTGGTTGACCTCAAACCGTTGATTTTCGATCCGTCGACTGGACTTCCGTTGAATCGAATTCTGTTCACTTGACTTCCGTTGACCTCAAACCGTTGACTCGACGTTGGTCGACTTTGAGTCGCCGCCTCGACTGCTATTGACTCGACTTTCGTTGACTCGATTTCCGTTGACTTAAAACCGTTGATTCGACTTCCGTCGACTCGACTTCCGTTGATTCGACCTCCGTTGACTCGACTGCCGTTAACTCGACTTCCGTTGACTCGACTGCCGTTAACTCGACTTCCGTTGACCCCAAGCCGTTGAATCGACTTCCGTTGATTTCAAACCGTTGATTCGACTTCCGTTGATTCGACCTCCGTTGACTTCGAACCGTCGATTTAATTTCAGTTGACTTCAAGTCGTTGACTCGACTGCCGTTAACTCGACTTCCGTTGACTCGACTGCCGTCAACTACACTTTCGTTGACTCGACTTCTGTTGACCCCAAGCCGTTAACTCGACTTTCATTGATTTCAAACCGTTGATTTGACTTCTGTCGACTCGACTTCCGTTGATTCGACCTCCGTTGACTCGACTTCCGTTGACTTCGCACCGTTGAGTCGATTTCAGTTGACTTCAAGTCGTTGACTCACCTGCCGTTAACTCGACTCTCGTTGATCTCAAGCCGTTGATTCGACTGCCATTGACTCCAATTTCATCGATTCGACTGCCTTTGGTGCGATTTCCGTTGACTTCAAACCGTTGACTCGATTTCTGTTGACTTCGAGCCGTTCTTTCAACTTCCCTTGATTAGACTTCCGTTGACTTCGAACCGTTGACTCGACTTCCATTAACTTCAAACTGTTGACTCGACTTCCGTTGACTTCGAACCGTTGATTCGACTTCGTTGACTCGACTGCCATTGACTTGACTTTCGTTGATTCGACTGCCATTGACTGGACTCTGGTTGACTTCAAACCGTTGATTTTCGATCCGTCGACTCGACTTCCGTTGATTCGACTTCCGTTGACTGGACTTCCGTTGAATCGAATTCCGCTCACTTGACTTCCGTTGACTTCAAACCGTTGACTCGACGTTGGTCGACTTTAAGTCGCTGCCTCGACTGCCATTGACTCGACTTTCGTCGACTCGATTTCCGTTGACTTCAAACCGTTGATTCGACTTTCGTTGATTCGACCTCCGTTGACTCGACTTCCGTTGAATTCGAACCGTTGACTCGACTTCTGTTGACTTGGAGTCGTTGATTTGACTGTCATTGACTCGATTTCCGTTGACTCCAAACCGTTGATTCGACTGCCATTGATTCGAATTTCATCGATTCGACTGCCTTTGACGCGATTTCCATTGACTGCAAACCGTTGATTCGACTTTGGTTGATTTCGAACCGTTGATTCGACTTCGTTGACTCGACTGCCATTGATTCGACTTTCGTTGATTCGACTGCCACTGACACGACTCTGGTTGACCTCAAACCGTTGACTTCAAACCGTTGACTCGACGTTGGTCGACTTTAAGTCGCTGCCTCGACTGCCATTGACTCGACTTTCGTTGACTCGATTTCCGTTGACTTCAAACCGTTGATTCGACTTCCGTTTATTCGACCTCCGTTGACTCGACTTCCGTTGACTCGATTTCAGTTGACTTCAAGTCGTTGACTCGACTGCCGTTAACTCGACTTTCGTTGACTCGACTGCCGTTAACTCGACTTCCGTTGACTCAACTGCCGTTAACTTGACTTCCGTTGACCCCAAGCCGTTGACTCGACTTCCATTTATTTCAAACCGTTGATTCGACTTCCGTCGACTAGACTTCCGTTGAATCGATTTCTGTTCACTTGACTTCCGTTGACTTGAAACTGTTGACTCGACGTTGGTCGACTTTAAGTCGCTGCCTCGACTGCCATTGACTCGACTTTCGTTGACTCGATTTCCGCGTACTTCAAACCGTTGATTCGACTTCCGTTGATTCGACCTCCGTTGACTCGACTTCCGTTGACTTCGAACCGTTGACTCGATTTCAGTTGACTCGACTGTCGTTAACTACACTTCCGTTAACTTGACTTCCGTTGACCCCAAGCCGTTGACTCGACTTCCATTTATTTCAAACCGTTGATTCGACTTCCGTCGACTAGACTTCCGTTGAATCGATTTCTGTTCACTTGACTTCCGTTGACTTGAAACTGTTGACTCGACGTTGGTCGACTTTAAGTCGCTGCCTCGACTGCCATTGACTCGACTTTCGTTGACTCGATTTCCGCGTACTTCAAACCGTTGATTCGACTTCCGTTGATTCGACCTCCGTTGACTCGACTTCCGTTGACTTCGAACCGTTGACTCGATTTCAGTTGACTCGACTGTCGTTAACTACACTTCCGTTGACTCGACTTCCGTTGACCCCAAGCCGTTGACTCGACTTCCATTGATTTCAAACCGTTGATTTGACTTCTGTCGACTCGACTTCCGTTGATTCGACCTCCGTTGACTCGACTTCCGTTGACTTCGCACCGTTAAGTCGATTTCAGTTGACTTCAAGTCGTTGACTCGACTGCCGTTAACTCGACTCCCGTTGACCCCAAGCCGTTGATTCGACTGCCATTGACGCCAATTTCATCGATTCGACTGCCTTTGGTGCGATTTCCGTTGACTTCAAACTGTTGACTCGATTTCTGTTGACTTCGAGCCGTTCTTCCAACTTCCCTTGATTAGACTTCCGTTGACTTCGAATTGTTGACTCGACTTCCATTAACTTCAAGCCGTTGACTCGACTTCCGTTGAGTTCGAACCGTTGATTCGACTTCGTTGACTCGACTGCCATTGACTCGACTTTCGTTGATTCGACTGCCGTTGACGCGATTTATGTTGACTTCGAGCCGTTGACTTGACTTTCGTTGACTTCAAACCGTTGATTCGACTTCCGTCGACTCGACTTCCATTGACTCGACTTCCGTTGACTCGACTTCCGTTGACTTCGAACCGTTGACTCGATTTCAGTTGACTTCAAGTCGTTGACTCGACTGCCGTTAACTCGACTTCCGTTGATTCGACTGCCGTTAACTCGACTTCCGTTGACCCCAAGCCGTTGATCCGACAGCCATTGACTTCTTGCTGTTGATTCGACTGCCATTGACTTGACTTTCCTTGGCTTCAAGCCGTTGATTCAACTGCCATTGACTCAACTTCCCTTGGGTTTAAGGAGTTCACTCTACTTCCGTTGATTTCAAGCTGCTGTTTCGACTACTATTGACTCGACTTACGTTGACTTCAAGCCGTTGATTCGACTGCCATTGACTTGACTTTTGTAGACATCAAGACGTGTCAATTAAACTGGCGGTGACTCATTAGGTGCTTATAATCTACAGTTCGTGAAACAAGTTTTTAGGTTATCGTTCATATCGTTTTGATTGAAAATGCTCCTAAATTTTGAGTGAGACCACGCTAATTTGCTGGAATAGTTTCTGAGATACACCGATGAATCTTTATATAATTTAGACCTGATTGAATTTTGAAAATGATAGGTTCATCGATCGTCTAATTATTCAATGAAACTGTGCAAATTTGAAAATTTCCTCATTTTTAAATTTTACTCTCCATTTTAGGGGGTATTATAGTGTATACTCAGAAAATAATTGATCGAAGGTGAAAAAGAGGACAGTGATTAGCAAGGTATTGTTATTGTCTGTTTACTCTCGTTTTCACCGACACCGCAATTTTCTCTCCACGGCCAGTCGATTCAGAAATTTTCTCAAATTTTCGAGCATTTTCTGATATTTTTATAGGCTTTCTCAATAAATGAATTCGACACTTTATTACATAACCCCACAAATACCCATCTTCGTCGGGACTGATTTTGTGAATTTAATTCATCATCAATTAGTCCCAGTCTATTCGAGCTCTCATTGACATTAATGGAATATTCTTCTCTATTATTGGAAAAAACAGAATTCCATTTACCTTCTAGAGAATTATCCATGATATCCTGAAACGGCCTTGACTGCAGTGACATCGATGTAACGTGGGCTGATATCACTGGGGTTGACTCGACCTGTGTTCACTGAACTCGTGTTGAATTAACTGGTGTTCACAATCCACAACTGATGCAATAAGTTCTCTATAGGGTTCCCTATGGGTAAATTTCGTGTCCTTCCAAAAAAATATCCTCATCCAACTCAGTTATTTTGATCGAAAATGTGCCTGACTTTCCAATGATTTCCTGCCTGTTGCTCTATCCCGAATAGTTTTTGGGATATTGACATTATTGTTAACGTCTATTCTCTAGGCGTTGACTTCACGGAGAAAAAAATACGGTAAAAATTCGGGTGCTAGCACGGTAAAATGGGTGCAATCGCCAAGCACCTGGAATTTTTCACGTGGATATATTGCACAATAAATTTCAACAGATGATTGCATGACAACTATTTCTTTCTAATTCCTTGTGCATCTCACTCCCTCTAGCGTGATCGCTTAGTGCTAGGTTATGTCTAACAATTTTTATAAAAAATCATTGACGATCAAAAAGTGCCATCAAGAACACTGCATAAACCGTTTAATTATTATATAAAATTAATCTGAGGGTTCATGCCAATTTTTCTATTACTTTTCGAGCCTTCAAACAAATTTGTTCACCTAACCTCACTCGTAGCTTTCAATATATCTTAACTGGTGTTGACGAATTACAGTTCGTGGAGTGCCTTATTTGGAAGGTTGATGATCAGAAATTTCCCTGGCTTTCGGATGATAACACTCTTATTCATTCAGAATAAAATCGTTCTGAGATATCCTCGGAGATATCGCCTCTTGGAAATTTTTTTCTATGGAATTTTATATGACTCCTACATTTTCAAATGCATGAATTATTTCTCGGGTTTTTGACCTCACAATTTGCGAATTTGTGAATAAGACTCTTCTTATTTACGAAACGCTCATGCACTACTTATCAGATATTATCCAATAGTTTCGATGTTATTCAGAGAAATTTGAGGAAACTCTTAAGGTCGAGGGATATTCAGATGTTTTCTAGTAAGATTTGCATCACTCAAGATACAGGGTTTGAAGTCATGTTTCACAATTCACTGATATCTCTGATAATTTTGAAGATTTGCTCTTCATATAATTACGGAGCATTTTTATTTTTATTTACCCATTGATTGGGGGAGAATTCTAGCAGGAAAGAAAATATACTTGGACAAAATAATGGAATCCCATTGGCAATATTTCCAAAAATTCACCAATAATTATTTCACCGTCGTGAAGTTTGAGAGATTTAAGTCAAATTTGAAGCAAAGGCGTTTCTAGAGGAATACGATTTGATTTGTTATTTCATTCATACTATTCTATAAATTGGTTTTGAGTTGTAATTAAGAAAATCATCGAATCAGTGACGGTTTTTATTGTACTTGAGTACTCGATATTATTGATTGATTGATTGATCTGGTAGTTTAGCCGCATTATGCATTGATTTTTCCGGAAATCATCGTACGACTTAGGTTTTGATCTATAATAAATATCTCAGCATATTCAACTCATTCATGGCATGAATATTCATCGCCTAATATTTCAGACGACCCATACGATTTGACTCATGCTATTGAACTCTTGATATCCATCCCACGATATTAACCCCAGATGTATTAATTTATGATATTGACTTTATGATATATGGCCCATATTTCTCCCTGCTCTCTACGATACTCAAGGACAGCGGAACTAGTAGGATGCAACCATTCGATCTTTCTCTTGCCGAGTTCACAGTTTTTTTTCACTGTCTACTAAACTTTGTTTATCCACAAGTTAAAGGAAACTCAACTCCTTTCATTTCCTCACCAAGATAGGACCAAAGTGAACATACATTTTAAACCATCACTTGGTTGTTCCTAAATCCTTTCTTCTTGGGATTGAGTCATTTTTTTATTTGTGGGGGAAATAGTCCAAACGTTAGATTCATTGATCATCCGTTTTCATTGACTCGAAACCGGGTGCTCAATAATACATAGCGCATGGACCACAAGGCTCCAACCAACGCCTTCCCCAGTGAGGCACAACCACTCAATGTTTTCCATTCATTCACATCAAAAATCTATAATTTCCTTGTATTCCATATCAACTTTTTCGATTACAGAAGAAAAATGATGTTTCATACATAAGAAAGATCGTATAATTGATTTGAATTGATTGAAAATATGATCATTTGCCCCCCCTCAATCTATAAAAAGAAGAAACATTTGTCCCATACCTATGAATTTCAGCTATTAGAAGAACGTTATGACTTTGAAGGAATATGATTTTGAGCAACAGAAATCTACAAATTTCTGTTTATTAAGACTGTAGCGAATCAATGGGGAATATCAATGGGTACTAGTACCACTGATACACCCGATGAACTGCCCAAAAATTCTAAAACTCATTGAAATATTCTAGAACTTTCGAGAACCTACTAGAGATTTCTAGAACCGTCCAGAACTTCCTAGAACATTCCATTACTTTCTAAAATATTTTGGAGCTTTTTTAGAACATTCTAGAATGCTCGAAAAATTTCTAAAACTTTCTAGAACCTGCGAGAACTTTCCAGAACATTTCATGTCAACATGTCGCAGGTTGGCGTAGCGCATATTATGGTGTCGCATGTCAACGTGTCGCATGTCAAATGTCGCATGTCACCAGATCGCAGTTTCGTATCAGTTTCTCCGCAAACCAAGAAGTAAGACATGTCCGCGTGAAAAGCAGGAATGAGTGTCGGGTTTTTCGTTACATACGGACTCCTGGGTTTTTCGATTCGCACCCAAAGGCCCCTATAGAAGTTTCACTTCAAGAATGATAAGCACACATTACAGCACGTCTCGTGTTCTACGGTCGCATGAACAGTGGCCTGATTGGTCGGTGGATCCAACACCATAAGGAATCCCACTCTATGGTTTCTTTGGGAGAAACAATACGTACCTGAAAGTGATTCAGTTCTTCGTCGGTAATTTCTCGAAAAGTGATGATATTCATGTTCAATAGAAATCCTACAAAAAGTCGATTCAAAGAGACTTGCAAATCGCTGTACCAATTTCGTTCAGCATCCAGAAAACTGTAAGTGACAAAGGAATTCTTCCCTCGCTCCGAAAAAGATGCAAATAGCATCAATTACTCCAAACACCGTCCAAAAAAAATACATATACCATTTTGCCTTGAATTCATTAAAGATTTCTTCGAATTATAAAATTAATTGATTTATTAAGGGAAAAATGCAAGAAAGGTTAACAAATTAGAAACTTTTTGAAACAATCAATGGAAGAAAATGTCGACGCGCGCGCTTCTGTGTGTGTGTGTGTGTGTGTGTGTGTGTGTGTGTGTGTGTGTGTGTGTGTGTGTGTGTGTGTGTGTGTGTGTGTGTGTGTGTGTGTGTGTGTGTGTGTGTGTGTGTGTGTGTGTGTGTGTGTGTGTGTGTGTGTGTGTGTGTGTGTGTGTGTGTGTGTGTGTGTGTGTGTGTGTGTGTGTGTGTGTGTGTGTGTGTGTGTGTGTGTGTGTGTGTGTGTGTGTGTGTGTGTGTGTGTGTGCTTGTAAAAAAGAAATCTGCTATTTTCACAGAATTATGTATCTGTCATTAATATCGACGTTTCTTCTTGCGATCTTCTTCTTGATCATCCTCTTTGTCCGCTTTTTTTGGCAACTCTTTCCTCTTTCGATTTTGCTCGTTCTTTCCTTGCTCTTCATCTCCTCGCTCTCTCTGCTCTCTTCTCTTCTTTTCTCTTCCTTCTCCCTCCTTTCGTGCACTTGCCTCCCTGTCCCTTCGCTTCTTTTCCTCTCTTTCCTCTCGCTCCTCTTCCTCTCTCTTCTTTCGCTTCCGAGCAGAAGGCTGCTCTCTCTCTTTGCGTTCACTTGCCTCTCTGCCCTTTCGCTTCTTTTCCTCTCTTTTCTTTCGCTCCATCTTCTCTCTCTCCTCTCGCTCCTTCTCTTCTCTCTCCTCTCGTTCCTCTTCCTCCCTTTTCTTTTGCTCCTCCTCCTCTCTCTCCTTTCGCTTCTGTTCCTCTCTCTCCTTTCGCTCATGTTCCTCTCTCTCCTTTCGCTCCTGTTCCTCTCTCTCCTTTCGCTCATGTTCCTCTCTCTCCTTTCGCTCCTGTTCCTCTCTCTCCTTTCGCTCCTCCTCCTCTCTCTCCTTTCGCTTCTGTTCCTCTCTCTCCTTTCGCTCCTGTTCCTCTCTCTCCTTTCGCTCATTTTCCTCTCTCTGCTGTCGCTCCTCCTCCTCTCTCTCTTTTCGCTCTTTTTCCTCTCTCTCTTTTTGCTCCCTTTCTTTTCTCTCTTTTCGCTCTTTTTCCTCTCGCTCTTTCAGGTTCTTTTCTTCTCTCTCTTTTTGCTCTCTTTGCCTTTCTTCCTGCTCATGGTGTCCCCTGGAACGTCGATCATCGCGATGCCTACTGGAGTATCTTTCATTGCGATGTCTACTAGAGCGTCGATCATCGTGATGTCTGCTAGAGCGAGAATCATCGTGATGCCTGCTGGAGTATCTTTCATGGTGATGTTTGCTAGAGCGACGATCATCGCGATGCCTGCTGGAATATCTTTCATCGCGATGTCTGCTAGAGCGGCTTTCATCGCGATGTCTGCTAGAGCGACAATCATCGTGATGTCTGCTGGAGCGTCGATTATCCTGGATACTACTGGAGCGTCGATCGTCAGAGTGTCTGCTGGAGCATTGATCGTTGTTCTGAGATCCACTGGGCTCTTGTCCTTTCAAGAGAGGGCATTCTTCTACAAGAGAGAATTAATGTGACGTACATAACCTGTAACTTGACCTGTCGCAATATACTGAGAATAATTAATTAATATTAATATGTACGTATCAACATGGATTTTCAGTATGTTCTGTAAGTTTTTCGTCTGTTGTTCAGGTTTGATTTCTGAGATGTTTTTAGATCTAGAATGTTACTCATTGACGAAAATTCTCCAATTTCGTATCTATGTCGTTCTTTCTGCAATTTTTGAAGACAATAGCTTGAAAACCAGAGCTTCAATAATGTTCGGAAAATTGATGAGAGTTTTTCAGACGACTCTCAAAATTTCGAGAAGATTCCAGACATTTTGAGGAAGTTTCATAATGTTCTGGAACTTTCTAGAAAGATAAGGTAATGTTTGGAGGATTGGAGAGTTTTCGAGATCATTCTCGATTTTTCCAGAAGATTCTGTATATTGTGTTGTGTAGTTATAGATTCTGTACTCTCCTACGATTTTCTAGAACTTTCCATGATTCACCGGAGAATCAGGAATCTAAAATATCCGAGTAAAATGATTCCTAGGGAGTTAGAGAAGATTTGAGAATTTCCTAGAATATTGTAGAACCCTCAAATCAGGAAGATGGAACAGAAGATGAAAACATGGAAATTTCGATGTACTCAAGTACAATCTCTCGCTCCTCTGCTTGACGTGGGATTCTTCACGTATGGTCGAAATAGGGGAGGGTAAAGCAAAACGGACCGGGAGGGTGAAACGGACCCCGAGGGCAAAACGGACCATGTGATTTTTTTTCTTTTTTTTTCTCACTCGATTTCGCCATAAAAGATAAGCCCAAATCAAGCAATATTTATAGGTCAAACGGTCTGGTGGGAAGGGTGAGAGGCCAATTCAAGCGTCAAATGGTCAATAGAGTAGGCTGGAAGATCAATTCAAGCGTTCAATAGTCTAGAGTAGAGGGTGGAAGGTGGATTCAAAGGTCAAACGGTCTGGAGTGGAGGGTGGAAGGTCAATTCAAAGGTCAAATGGTCCACAGTGGAGGCTGGGAAGTCAATTCAAGGGGTAAACCGCCCAAAAGTGGAGGCTGAGAGTCGGTTCAATGGTCAAACGGTCTAGAGTGGAGGTCGAAAGGTGGATTCAAAGGTCAAATGGTCTAGAGTAGAGGGTGGAAGATCAATCCAAGGGTTAAATGGACAACAGTGGAGACTGAAAAGTCAATTCAAGGGGCAAACCGCCGAAAGTGGAGGCTGAGAGTTGATTCAAAGGTCAAACCGTCTTGGGCGGAGGGTGGAAGGTGAATTCAAAGGTAAAACTGTCTAAAGTGGAGAGTGGAAGGTCAATTCAAGGGTCAAACTGTCTGAGGAGAGCCTAAAAAGTCAATTCATGGGTCAAACGGCATCACTACTTGAATTGACCTTTTAGACATCTCCCTAGATCGTTTGACCCTTCAATTGACCTTCCAGTCTCTCATTTGTGGCCATTTGACTCTTGAATAGACATTTTGTCACTAGGTCCGTACGGTGACGCTTTATGGCCGCTGCGCAGCGGCCATAAAACCCAGCCTACGGACTAAATAACGAAAAATATTGTTCGCCACTCGGCCGCAAACAACTTTTCTAGCGATTATGTTTGTAATCTTCGGCTTCGCCTCGGCTTACGAACTCTCAATCGCCAATCCTTCACAGCCTCAGTGACGAAATCTACTATTTCAGCTCCTCTTCAGACCGTTTGACCCCTGAATTGACCTTCTAGGCTCCACTCTACACCATTTGATCCTTGAATTGATTTTCCAGCTTCTCTTCAGATCGTTTGACAGATGGCTTGACTTTCCAGCCTCTCCTGAGACCACTTGACCTTTAAATTGACCTTTTACCGTCCACTCTAATCTTTTCACCTTTGAATTCACTTTCCACCCTCCACTACAGACCGTTTGACCTGTGAATCCACCTTTCACCCTCCACTCTAGACTATTTGACCCTTGATGTTCCAGCCTACGCTGTGGACCATTTGACCCTTGAATTGGCCTCCCACCATTCCCTCCCTTCCCTTTCCGTTTGATCTATATATATTACTTGATTTGGGCTTATCTTTTATGGCCAAATCGAGTAAGAAAAAAAAGACCAAAAAATCACATGATCCGTTTTGCCCTCGGGGTCCGTTTTGCCTTCTGGTCTATTTTGCCCTCCCGGTCCGTTTTGCCCTACCTTCCCCTCATTATTTTATTTTCACTTTGTACTTGTGACCTCACCAGTATTGAGACTCTTTTCGTACTGTGCCCCGGGATCTTTTTCGCTTTCTCTGACTTCAGGAATTTTCGAGGTTAGCACAATGGGTTCATGGCTTATGGGTTCTGGGCTGAGCTCTCTCTTCTTCCTTTTGTCCGCGCCCTCAGGTTTCCATCGATTACACAATTGTGTAACACATCTCGTGTACTGAGGTTTAAAATCGTAATCATTTCTTCGCAAGGCTCTTCTGATTGTTAAATTAACAGCATCTGAAGGAGGGTATGAGCATTAGTAGATTTCAGTGTGTTATAAAGGCTTTTTGCATACCTACAGTACACCTTGCCGCGTATGGAGCAACTCACGTAAATTGTCACTTTAAGGATATCCAAGTACGTTGATCATGTGATCTACTATTTTTTATAACAAATCTGAATTTACGGAACATTATTACCACAGTCATAATTTTCAGAATTTTTAATTTGTCCTTAATTTTTTTGGGAATTTATTTCATTCAGTATTATGAGAAGTAATCCTATAATAAAAAAGACAGCACTGTCATGGCGGTCTCCTGAACAGCTGACATGGGCACCTCTCATGGGCAATTTCAGGCGAATTCTCATGAACATTGTCATGCGAATCGACATGCACACGCGGCCGCTTGCGGCCACGGACAATGCTAGTTGATTTCATCTCAGACTTGACTATCATTGCTCTAACCTCTTACCACTGCTAGAAGCCGGAAACGCTTGGATTTAAACCATCCAGCATGGCCGCCGTGCATAACTACAGGTCTTCGGATTGATCGTTTGCAATTATTTGGCCGGCACATTATGTGTTCAATCATCAAGAAAAAAAGTAGAGACTCTAACGAACAGAATTATATACGGTTATACGTACGGTTATATGAGAGTCGGTGGCTCTTATGGACACACTGTGTTAAATATCATCTTTCAAAATTCATTATCTCGAAAAAACGTTCGGCAAATAGAGTTGAAATTGGGCTTTAAAAAAGCTCTCGGTCCATAGTATGAATTCCAGAAAGGTTTTTTCCCGAAAAAAAATCGCCGAACCGCTTGGATATCCTTAAAGTATTTCGTTATAATGTGTGCAATCGCGTACATTATAACGAAATACGTAGATAATTTCATGGTAATAATTTACATTAGTTGGTAATTTACCATTGAATGGGTATAATTTTTCTCCATAACTTGTTTTTTCATCATTCGAATGATAGGTTACTTTTTTGTAATTTTGAGTTTTTGATCATTCAATACTTGTAATTCTAAATACTCTTCCACGAGAGCTGACTGATGAATAAAGCCGTAATTGGGCTTGATGAAAAATCATGATATCTGTCACAGCTTATTGGGGATTTCGTTATATTATTATGAGAAACTCTGAAAATCTCCACGACTGTAGATATATAATTCTTCTTCAAAGACTATAATAAGACTTTAAGGTTGTTGTCCCGAGCTGTACAGCGTCAAAATTTTTGACGCTGAGCGCTGGTATCCCGCTATAAACAGAGCGCCCGGGTTAAACCGAAAACTTTTAGCAAAGTACAGTCCGACGCGCCTCACGCACACATGAATTGACTGTGCATCAATACGCGCGCATACAGCTAACGCTGAATGGTGTCGATCGTGACAACCATGCGTAGGCTCTCTCATGCATAGTCTATCTCTCTCTTCGATGGTTTCGGTAGCTGCGTTGCTGCCACGTCGGGTGTACTAAATTCAATGTCCCGCCCACTTTGGCAAAAAACACGACTTTGTCAATTTATTTCTTGGGTATAAAGCGATTTTTCGACTCAATTTTTTTTTGTAAATTGGGTGACACTAGTTCTACACTGTGTTTTTTTTTTATTAAAAGTTTTCAAATAGTTGATTTTTAAGAAAATAAAAAAGGTGAAATTGCCTTTACCGACGTGTTAAAAGGAAAAAATCATATCTCAGGACAGAGGCGAGTTAGAAAAATCAGGCCGTGCTCATTTTATAGGTAATCCTTTGAGCTATCTACGATAAAAATTTCATTAAGAAATGTCGAGTATTTTAGTCGCGGGACAACAACCTTAAGGTAATAATCCATGATCTCATAGTGCTCATTTTAACATTTTCAATCTCAGAAAATTGTTAATTTATTTGTAATATTTATTGCATTTTACCATGAGTTTTCTAGTAATCATTAAGAAATCAACACGCACACGTGATTCAAGGTGTCGATATTAGACTATTCGAGGGTTCAAATCATTCTCAATTTCACTCACTCGAAAGCAAAATTTTCTTCACTAGACATCGACACAGTTTATCGTAAATTTGGAACCTACCAAGGACTGCATAGAATACCACACTCGGTATATGATCAGTCTTATTTCTTCCAGTTGCAGTGATTTCACCTAATTCAGCTCCGCCAATCAATCCTTCCATGAGTAGAGTCGTCAGGCGATTAGGATTAAATCTGAGGGTCTCGTTGTCTTTTCCCGACCATTCCTTAGAGTAAAAGACTCCTGATCCTTCAAGGATTTCCTATGAAGTAGGGGATCATGATGTGATAGAAGGTTCGGATGAAGAGTTTGCATGAGTGGCTAGTATGTGCATGATGTGTACAAGAATTTAAAATGCTACTCCGTGAGTAAACATAGAAAGACTATATACGGAGAGAAAAGTCTACTGAGAATTACGGTGAAACCCATGGTGTCGCTCTGAAGTTAAAGGGGCGTAAATGCCATTATTTTTCGATTTTTTCTTCCGATACCAAAGAGGCTATATAGAGAAATATATATTGTTTCTCTTTGGAAATGGGGTTTTCTACCTCTGCGAGAGGTATTCGGTCAATTTCGTTTCAAAATGTCAAACGGACGTAAGTTCAATCAGTGACCACTAGGAGGCCGTATGTCCAGTACATACGCCCCTTCACTTTGATCCTTACTGGTAATATTTCAATTTATATAAAGGAAAATTAATCATAAAGGAGGATCACTCGGGCTCACAAAGGGGTGTAACTCCCATACATATGAATATTTTTTGTCCATTGTTATGAATTTAAACGATACAGAGGAAAACAAGTCGTCGCCGTAGAATGGAAGGAACAGGAGTGCCAGAAAACCCCTTCTTCAAAGTAGGAAGGGCGTAGGTCTGTCATAAATCCATTTTTTTTGGCTTTTCATCGAATTTCTGATCGGAAATCTGTAAAAAAAATGCTCTAACAGACAGGCATAATCACCAGTTTTTAATAGGACTATCATTTGTTGCGAAAAATAACACTTACGCCCTTTTCATATTATAAGTTGTGTTCATCGTAAAATGGAAGGGGCGTATGTGCCTAAATTACGCCTATTTGTAATTATCAATTCTTGAGATGAACTAGAACAGCTTACATCAGTTTGTTAGAGATATTTTCGTTGATGGATTTTTATTCAGAAATTGGATGGAAAATATAAAAAAAATCGATTTGGGAGATACGCCTCTCTCACTTTGTAAACTCAGTTTCCTGAAATTCACTCCCCTTTCGGAATAGTCGGCTATTATTTAATTTTTGTTGATCTCATTGAAAATCCGATAAAGAATATGATGAAACACATAAACCGTTCTGCTTTCCGGAAACTTTAGTCTATGGTAACGTAATTTTTACCGAAACAGTATGATTTTCACACTGTTCTCATGAAAAAGTGCATTATAGAGGGAGAATTCTTACAGCTCTGTTTGGTAAATTTCTATACTATGACCATTCGGAAATTTTTAGAACCATCTGCGACTTCGTGATCAGTAAGGCGAGGGGCCATGCATTTGTGAAATCGCTGTGTCACTCCGCAATGAAATCAGTCTTGAAATCACATGAAATCGGTCAAAATCAGTCAAATCGCAATTTCAATTAGTTCCGATGATTTCAAAGGAAATCACATGAAATCAATTGAAATCGGTTGAAATCAGTGAGATCATAAAATCAAAAATGAATAGAAAAGCAATGGAAGAGGTGAAAAAATTTTAACTTGAATTTGATGACCGGTCGTGCTCAATATTTTCCAAATCCACCGACAGATTCCTTTCTAACTTTCTGAGTAGTTTGTGGGGATGGCACTAACAGTATCGGTGACGCGACAGCTCGGGGAGGGCATTTTAAGTCGCGGTTTCACTCCCCTTGAAAATTGAAAAAATTCGAATTTTTAGATATGACCAGTCGTGCTAGATATTTTTTGAATGCACCGGTAGATTCCTTTCTAACTTTTGGAGTAGCTTCTGGGAAGGAAACTAATAGTCTCTGTGAAGCGACAGCCCAAAGAGGGTATTTTAGGTCGAGGTTTCACTCCCCTCGAAAATTGAAAAAAATCGCATTTTTAGATTTGGCCCGTCGTGCTCGATTTAAGTTTCTAATTCTATATGAAATAATTAGATATATCTTATCAAATGAATTAACAAGAAATTATTTGATTCTCATCACTTCACCCTCATGGTTTCATCCCTTCATTCACCCCCCTTGTAATGAGTCTCATGTTTGAGCCTTTTTACATTAATATGATGCATTTTTTTCCCTCCGAGTTCTATCCGCATTCCCACCTACTCCATTACCTCCTCCTCCATTAAATAGGTAAAATCGAAAATTTGAAATCACTTGAAATCAAAAAGTAATCGTGAAATTACAAAAAAATCCCATGATATCAATGATTGCATGAAATCATCGAAATCTCCCTGTAATCAGCAATCACTGTATCACTGGCTTTCCAAATGAATGGCCCCTCGCACGGAGAAAAAAATACGGTAAAAATTCGGGTGCTAGCACGGTAAAATGGGTGCAATCGCCAAGCACCTGGAATTTTCCTATGCAGCACCGGAAAAATTCCTATAAATACGAGAAAAATTCATATAAATATGAGCAAAATTCCTACAAATATATGAAAAATTACTGTAGTGACAGGAAAATTCCAGATGCTTGGCGATTGCACCCATTTCACCGTGCTAGCACCCGAATTTTTACCGTATTTTTTTCTCCGTGCGGCAACAATTACGCGACATAGAGCTGTAATTTTTCTTGCAGTAAAGACAATTCCTATCCAACATACCTTGAAAATTCGCTCTGAAACAGGACTATTAAGGTAGTTATGCTGTGGCATACTCGCGAAAAACAGGGCCCATGGGGTGTATATGATAAGTAACATACAAGTAACGGGGTTTGCATATAATTTATTATAAATCCCTCAACACATCTCTAAAATCCTTCTGAGGTGGAAAATGTTTTGAAAATTTTTATTTCCCATGCATGTTGATAAATTCGTCAAGCCTAATTTCTGAGTTTACCTGGCCCATCCCTGCGTCATCACACACACATTCCGTATGTACATATACGCACTCATTCATATGCGCTAGGCGGCGCAACATTTGTGGCAACGTCGCTTTCTCGTGTACACTCGTCTCCTAAAGTTCGTGAACAAAGTGTATTCAGTAGCAATGCATTTTGTTCACGAACTTATGGAGACGAGTGTATAGAATAAAAGTCACCGGTTGATGGAATGCAATAGTTTTAATACTCTGTTGAAGCTAATCCTTCATGATGATATTAATCATTCATCAATCGAGTTCGACTGATCGAATCTATTGGAGTTTAAAAAAGAGGTTTTCTCCAGTTTTCTGTAGTAAATTATACGAGAAAAATTTAACGTGTATCTTAATATAATATTAGAGGTTGGCTGAAATGAAATAAAGATTTTTTATATCTTACATTTTCTGGAAAATTCATTTATCCTGGAAAATCATCACCCTGTCTGACTAATTCACGCTATCATCCACTACAAAATTGAAAAACTAAAATTTTCCGATGTTAGAAGTATTATTTCAGGAAAATAAAAGATTTTTCGCAGCATGAATTTATTTTGTTGGATTAACCATTCAAACTATCTCCGAATTCACCGAGCGACGTTGTCACTTTGAATTTCTGTGTCCCCTCCATGCGTCCACGAGCGTCGAGAGCGTGCGGGAGTTTCGAACTTTGTTCATGATTATTTAATTAACTATGAGTCAGATCGATCTGAAAAAATTTTGAACGATGCGTGAAGGATCATTTTCCAACATGGTGGTTTTTAGAAAAAATAGTAAAACACGTTTTTTCATATAAAAATAAAGGTGAATTCGGAGGTACCTAGTATAGGGGGCTGCGTGTTAACGCGCCGTGAAGATGCAAACTTTGATAATTTTTTTCTCGGCTCCTGCTAGTCAGGTCGATACCAGATTTTTAAAGATGGTCAAGTAGACTCTTCTTTATCGCTAGTAAAAATTTCATCAAGTCGGTAAGAAGGGCAATCCACGGCATAACTACCTTAAACCAAATGGCAGTTCGTCCCACGATTTCGCTTTGTTCCACAACTTTCACCGAACTTCTTAAGTAATTGTCATTCAGCTTTTCCCTCCGTGTATTTTTATCATTTTCATCATTTCTGCAAGCAAGTTTACTCTTCGGCGATGGGGCGAAGTGACAGTATTTTTTTTTATATCAACTTTTTAGTGATTTACGACTTTGGTACATAAGATAGGTCAAATAAAGATTTTGGACCTGTTGGGCCCCCGTGCGAAGGTAAACTCCACTCATACACCGAGACATAAATCATAAAAAATAGTAGTTCTGTGACAAAAGCAGGGTCAATATCTGCAAATGAATGAACGCTCTTCACTACCTACAGCACAAAAGTACTCCCTAATTCCCTCTCAAGTTGATTGGTATTTTTATTCACCGGAAAAATATAAAGAAAATGTTGTAATGAATAGATAAAATGATACTGACGTCATGAAGATTCATGTGTCTTCCAACTGGACAATTTTCTCTCCAGGATTATTTAAGGTGTTTCGTCAGAAAACTGAAAATTATGAAAAAAATTCAAAATTTCACATAACATGGGGCAAATTCTTTCAGACCAGTCATTTTTCCCCTAATTTTACCAGATCTTTTATTCTTGGGAATTTTCGAAGTTTTGATTTTTGAATAACCTTTACAGCTGTTAAGGTTACGTAGAAATAATAGAATTGAATTAGAAAAGTTTCGTGTTCAAGGATTGAATCAGGGCTCGAATAGCATAGGTCTCTTCTTACGTTTCACTCCCCCTTAAATTTTCAGATGAAACACCTTGAAGAAAGTGTCACTCGATGCACTTCAGTTTTGACTTGAAAGTGAACAGGATTTCACCAGATATACATGCGTTCATTCAGTATATACGTATAGTTCTTTCATAATAGGCTGTCCGCCAGGGGATTTTTTCAAGTTTTATCGCAGTTTTGCTATCATCGAGCACTTTGTTGCATTTTTAACAGCACATATGAATATCCCGTAAACTACAAGATTAATATTAACAAAGAACTTTAAGAGAGCGTATGAGAATTCTTTCAAAATGATTTCAAACTTGAGAGGACAAGTGAGGAGACTTGATGTTGTAAATAGCTGGGCGATTAATAAAGGTATAAATAAGGATACCACTTTGTCCTCCTCTGGTAATTCCTTGAAGAGTTTCTGTGATGGAAGCTCGCGTACTTCTTCACACAATTTCTCCCAGTTTTGTGCCTGTTTCATTTTAAATTGTTGGAAATAGCATTTCCCTGGTTTAATTGTTTTCCTTTTCTTCTTTTCATTGGTAGCTAGAAATAGTGATTTGTTCCATGTGATGGAAGTTTGAGAAGCGGAAATTAACTGTCTTATGTAAGATCTGTCGACCACTGAAAAATAGTATATTTCTAACCTAGGGAGGTAAAATAAGGGATCCCTGCCCACGTGCAGAATTATCAGCCGAGCCGAAGGCGATCCTTTATTTTATATTCCGTGGTTAGAACAGAATTTTTCACCACGGCGTAGGCGGGAAGTCAGATTTCCCTCCCGCGTAGCGGGAGGGAAGTGTGCGCTTCCCGCCTGCCGTGGAGAAAATGATTCTTTTGATAGTTCATGAAGTTCTAGACAAAACCTAATCCTGGAGATGCGGAAAAGATCAGCCTACCATCGCGACTAAATTCCATATCATGTTAAGAGATTTAGAATTTTGTTTGTCCATAAATAGGTCGAACTCTTCCAAAATCCGTCGGGTTCCATAACCAAGGCACTGACGGTAATATACGTGTAGAAATTCTAGTGGGGATTCAGCAGGCTCTCGGCCGAATCCCCACGTGCTTGTAGGTGTGCGACTGCAGAGTGTGTTTGTATCATCCTTTTGCCCTCAATTAATTGATGGTGAGCTTCCGAATAGTTGTTTTTGCTTCCAACGGAAAGCATTGTAATCGTCGGATTTTGACATTCTTTAATTTTGTCTGAAAATGATGTAGAATGATATAAAACGTGAAGAAATGATCAATTTCCTCCTCTTTTTGATCCTTAATGCTGAACCTTGATAAATTTTGGAGCGGTTAAAGATATCATAATTGTGAAGGAATGATGTTTTCAGAACATGTCTTTTTCCTTATGCGTACGAGTTATGAGGCGTTAACTCAAGGATTTGGCCGTGAGAAAAGCGAAGCTTCGTTATATGGCCCATAACATGCACTTACAAGGAAAAATGGCGTCCGAGATGTTCGAGATATTGAAGGGAAACAAATTTTCGATACATAGCAATATCTCGAGAACTAATCGATCGATCGAGCTGAAACTTGGTGCAGCATCAACCCCATCTAATTCCAACTATCTGAAAAAATTTCATATTTTTGATGTGTAAACATCTTATCGCTTGCCCCTACCACACTCTGGGGGCCTATTCTCGACGAGATCCGCCATCGATTTTCACGCGAATGTCGCTTCGTGCCGGATCTTGGCAGCGAATGAGTGTTCACGTGAACGATCGCGAGTTACGCGCAGATTGAATTTGTGTTCTTGGTCATTTCACATTCACTTGTAAAAAATATCCGCACGTGAACACTTAACCTCCAATAATATCCACATTACTAAAAAAATTGATAATTTTCGGAGGTATTTCTATCTCGAAATGACCGACACACAAATTCAATTCGCGCGTCATTCAAGATCATTCACGAGAACACTCATTCGCTCCTAAAATCCGCGACAGAGCCACGTTCACGTGAAAATCGATGGCGGATCTCGTAGAAAATAGGCCCCCTGGCTGGGAGTGATTTGGTGTAAAAGCGACAGAAGTCTGTAACCACGCATTCCCTCGGGCGGCCGACCGATGTCGCTAGTGGGGATTACAGACCCATACGGCGGCGATGAGATGTTTACACATAGATCTCGAGTACTATATGGCTCGCTGATTTTTTTGTAACTCTTTTACCCATTTAATCATCTAATTTATGAAAAAGTGACCACCAGTCACCATTACCACACACTGACATTCTCGCCAAACTTTGTATTTTTATGTTTCAGATCATTCTATATAAATAAAAAAAAGACCATTCTATATCGTTTCCAGACAAAATTGGAAAATGTTCAAATGGAACTATTTCTAAGACTTCCATTGGGAAGCAAAAAGTTGGAGCGGCTGTACTTAGCGCGACACTAGCTACTGCACCGCTGATACACCTGATGGATTTTGACATGGACACGCCTAGGTGGCCTACGTAATGTAGTTAGAATAAAAAAAGAGAACGTAGAAGCTACGCGACAGAAGTGAAACTTCATGGAAGACATTTTCATCAAAGTTATGGTGAACGCGATTTTACCGACGGATTCTATTCGTTACGCTGTGCGCCGATTCTCTATATTGCCCTCTTTCCTACAGAGCGGTTGACGGATTTTTGGTGTCGCTTCCCTGCACCTGTATTTTCGATTCACATCCAACGCGCCTATAGAAGTTCGACTTCAAAAACTCCAGAACTCCCCAGAACATTCTGACATTCTCAGTTTCGTAGTGTCGGAGTTGCAATTCAGTGTCGCTGTTCGGTGGCGTTTTCATTCTGACGTGGACACGTTTTACTTCCCGTTTCACCAAGAATGATAACGACACCGAAAAGCGACACTGAACTGCGAACTGACACCACGACACCTGCACCAAGGCACCGAAACCGCGATATCGACAATTGAAGGTTCTAGGAAAATCTAAAAAGTTCTCGTAAATTTCCAAATGTTCTGTAATGTTCTAGAATATTTCAGAAAGTTCTCGAAGGTTCTGGAATGTTCTTGAAGGTTTCAGAAAGTTCTAAAGGTTCTCGAAAATTTTAAAATGTTCTGAAAAGTTTTAGAATATTCTAGGAAGCTCTCGAAGGTCCTGAGAAGTTTTAAAAGGTTCTCGAAAACTCTAGGACGTTCTGGAAAGGTCTAGAGTTTTCAGATTCTGACACCATTACGTACGCCATTTAGACGTATCCGCATCAAAAACTCATTGGGTGTATCAGCGGCATTAGCTACTGCCGTGCTAGATACAGCCGCCCAACTTTTTTTTGTTCGAAACTTATCGTTTTCCACGAATATTAATGTTGCATACACGGAGAGAAATTTTTGGTAAAAATTACCACCCCATCTAAGAAAAAAATTAAAATTTAATTTTAAATAATAAAATTTGATATATAAAAATGGAATTTTATTTTCCGTTTGAGAAATATTGTCCTGATGAGAATAAATAATATCCAACTTGTGTTAAATTTGACCCTTCCAGGGTAGTAATTTTTGTCTAGTTTTCAATAAAAATTCTAGGTTTGGTTAGTAAATTTTACCATTCTGTCTAGATAAAATTACATAACGGTAGAGTAATTCCTATCCTATCGGTAGGATGATTTTTATCCAGACGAATAGTAAAATTTACTAAACGAACCTAGAATTTTCATTAAGCTCTAGACAAAAATTACTGTGCCGGAAGGGTAAAATTTAACACAACTTGGACATTATTTATTCTCATCAGGACAATATTTCTCAAACGGAAAATAAAATTTCATATTTATATATCAAATTTCATTGTTAAAAATTTTAAATTTCACTAATTTCCACTTAGAAAAGAAGAAAAAATTTATGGAACAACACATTTACCAAACGGGATGGTAATTCTTACTAAAAATTTCTCTCCGTGTACTTGACCCCCATATTGTTGAAATCAACCGTTCCGTATGGAGCCACAAAGTGTTTATCAGTCTATAATTCTATAAAGTTTGCTGCAAACAAGCGTTCTGTGTCTGCGTTTATATTATAAATATTACGATTCTCACGGCGTATTTGGGAAATATCTCTCCTGACCCTCGGTAGCTTTTTCTTTTTTCCATCAACCCTCAGTGGAGCAGCTGACGGTTTCTCGGGAATCTTCTGTTGCTGAGTTTTTTCGACCGTTGTATTCCTCTTTTCCTTACTTGCATCAATTTTATCCTCTTCATCACTTTCCAACAGATCGACCATACTGACGTCGGAGACCTTTTCCTCATCCTCACTCTCTTCGCTTTCGGACTCGTCGTTTACCTCATCATCTTGAATCTCGTCGTACTCTTCATTATCTCGAACATCCTCGCAGTCCTCATCATCGTCTTTCTCGTTGAGTGAATCAGGAGGTTCTTCCATCCTTGACGAATTTCCTACTCGATGTCCTACGAACGTAGAATTGGCAAGTAACTCCTTGTCGCAAATGTTAGGCGTCTCTGTCTTCTTCTTTCTCACTATTTTTCCTGATTTATCCCATTTTATCGCTCCAAGCTTCGTTGGATCATCTAATCAATGGAAGGTTTTCGATACAACACTGCACTGTGTGTTCATGGAGATTACACGCAGATCATAAGTGTTACATTCAGGGAAAATGTGTGTTACACAAGCGATTTTATGAAAGGCTGTAGCTATTGGCACCGAGCGTATGATACTCCAGAGTGTCACACGTGGTGAGTGTCACACGCCGCGAATGTCGCACGCAGCGAGCTCAACGAATTTTCCGAGTGTCACACGCAGAGAACTGAAAGAATTTTCCGAGTGTCACATGCAGCGAGATATTGGAATTTCCCAAGTGCCACACACAATCCACTGTTGAACCTCTCAGAGTGTCACACGGAATCCACTGTTGAACCTCTCAACGTGTCGATATTTAAGTATTCAGCGTGTCACACGCAACCTAGTGGTAGGCCTCTCAGCGTGTCACACTCAAGTCGATATTTAAGCACTTAGCGTGACACACGCGACCCGATGTTGGACCTCTCAATGTGACACACTCAACTAGATATTCAAGCACTCAGCTTGTCGCATACAACCTGGTGTTGGACCTCTCAGCGTGTCTCACGCAACCTAGCTTTAAGGAGATTCCACAATGAACGCAGCGCAAGATTAACGCAACGCTCGCAATTGTCAAGAGCAATTATTCAACTGTTTTTCAATTATTTTGACAATTGCAAACGTTGCGTTAATCCTGCGCTGCGTTCATTGTGGAATCTCCTTAACACTGGATTGCGTGTGACACGCTGAGAGGTTCAATATCGGGACGCGTGTGATACGCTGAGTGCTTAAATATCGATTTGAGTGTGACACGTTGAGAAGTCCAACACTAGGTCACGTGTGACACGCTGATTGTTCAAATATCGACTTGGGTGTGACACGCTGAAAGGTCTAACACCGGGTTGCGTGCGACACGCTGGGTGCTTGAATATCGATTTGAGTGTGACACGCGGAGAGGTTCAACAGTGGATTGCGTGTGACACTCAGAAAATTCGTTGAGCTCGCTGCGTGGGACACTCGTCGCGTGTCACACTCTGGAGTGTCACACGCTCGGTGCCAGTAGCCATAGCCTTTATGAAATTGTGGGTGGTTCACGTAGCGAAAATATGAATTATCTAAATGTTTCATGTCGAGTATTGATGAAAAATTGTGGCATTTGATCACGGAAGCTGGACATTACCGCGACTTCCGTGACGCTTGGACGCGTTGTTTGAGGATATTTGGACACTACAAAGGAAGTGAAGGTATGAATTCCTGTTCTAACAGGGACAGCCCGTCGCGAAGTTGTTTCATTTCGAACGATCTCGCAAATGATCACACCAATTCCTCATTGGTCAAAAATATGCTGCTACTTCAAAATCCTAAAATTTTGATAAATCAGGGAGTGTGGTAACGCATGTTTGGTCTCGTGGGAATAAAGGTAATTGCAAAGAACTACTACTGTGCAGGTACCCGAGCCGAATATTTTGCACTGGTTTAACCTACTCTGGGCTTTCGAAACCCTTTTCGCGCTCAAATTGATCTGGTTTGTCCTCATCAATCCTCCGCTCAAATTTCTACAAATCCTAAATTGTTCTTTTACCCCAAGAAGTATTATGCACTCGGTTTGACCTACAAAACCCTGAAAAAAAACCTGGAATATTCTATGAACTATCCTCCCTTCATCTAAACCGTCATTTCACTAATTGGCGATCACGTGACTCAGTTACCGAATTATCACTGTACGAAAAAATCTAAACGCTTGAATATGTGGGGATCAATATAACTCAATTAGTACAAGTAACTTCTCTGAGACTTGATTGTGAAATAAATCTCCATACAATAATTTGATTTTTATGGTCATACACAGAAAAAAAATACGGTAAAAATTCGGGTGCTAGCACGGTAAAATGGGTGCAAAAGCCAAGCACCTGGAATTTTCCTATGCAGCACCGGAAAAATTCCTATAATCACGAGAAAAATTCCTACAAATATATGAAAAAAATTAGTAACTAGTAATTTTCCAAAAAAATTAGAAACTACCCACGACAGAAATGAAACTTCCCGAGTTTTGAATGTAAATAGCGCGCCGAATTACTCTATCACCGAGCGAGGAGTATAAGGAGTGGGGCAGACAGCCAGTGCTCTTCGCTTACTCGCCCCCTCCACCTGAACCCATTTCCCTCTCACCGTTTCACTATTTTTGTGACCTACGGCGCGCCTAGTTGTCAACTTACCCTACCGGGCCTAAAGAAGTTTCACTTCAAAATTACTGTAGTGACAGGAAAATTCCAGGTGCTTTGCGATTGCACCCATTTTACCATGCTAGTACCCGAATATTTACTGTATTTTTTTCTCCGTGTAGAAAATTATCGGATCATGCAATGCTAGCGAGGATGGCATAATATCGTAGTATTCCGCGAAGTGCTACCCGTACGAGAAAGGTCAGAAAAAATGAGAACTACCCAAAAAATGAATTTTCCTAAATAACTCGCGAGATATCGAAAAAAGTGACAAGTACAAAGTAGTAGAGCGTAAAAATCTCTACCGCAAAGGTTTCATACACTTCGCACCACCCTCGCCTGTCCACCACCTGTGCACATATTATACTCTGTAATAGTGAATATGTTTCATATTCGTCATTGGACGCAGTCGCAGCACATGGATACTCGAAATCTAGATATTCATACCTACAGGAGTGTTACAGGTTAGCGGAATGAGACAAGAGGAGTCCGGACGATCATAGAAGTTAAGCAGCATTCAGTCGGCTCAATAGATGGAGGGGTAGTAATGAGGGAGAGGAGCGGGAGTTCGAGACCTGGAAATCAATCCGTTTTTTTTTTTAGGGGAGAGTAGGGCAAAATGGACCCCTAGGGCAAAACAGACCATATTATTTTTTTTCTTTTTTTTCCTTACTCGGTTTGGCCATAAAAGATAAGACCAAATCAAGTAATATATACATGAAATGGTCAGAAGGGAAGGGTGGGAGGCCAATTCAAGGGTCAAATGGTCCACAGGATAGGCTAGAGGATCAATTCGAGGGTCTAATAGTCTAGAGTGGAGGGTGAAAGAGGAATTCAAGGTTCAAACGGTCCACAGTGGAAGTTGAAAAGTCAGTTCAAGGGGCACACTGCCGGAAGTGGAGGCTGAGAGTCGATTCAAAGGTCAAATGGTCTAGGGTGGAGGGTGGAAGGTGAATTCAAGGATCAAACTGTCTGAGAAGAGCCTGAAAAGTCAATTCATGGGTCAAGTGGCATCACTACTTGAATTGACCTTTCAGACTCCTTCCTAGATCATTTGACCCTTCAATTGACCTTCCAGTCTCCCATTTGAGACCATCTAACTCCTGAATAGACTTTTCAGCCACTCTTCAGACCATTTTACCCTTGAATTGACCTTTTAGACTCCACTCTAGACCATTTGATCCTTGAATTGACTTTTCAGCCTCTCTTCAGACCGTTTGACCTTTGACTCGACTTTCCAGCCTCCCCTATAGACCATTTGACCCTTGCTTTGACCTCCCACCCTTCCCTTCTGACCATTTCATCTATATATTACTTGATTTGGCTTTATCTTTTATGGCCAAACCGAGTAAGGAAAAAAGAGAAAAAAAACCATATGGTCTGTTTTGCCCTCCAGTCCGTTTTGGCCTCGGGGTCCGTTTTTCCCTCCGGTCCGTTTTGCCCTCCCGGTCCGTTTTGCCCTACCCTCCCCTATTAAAAAAATTAGAAAATTGGGGTGATTCGATTCGACATATTTTTGTTCATTCAGGATCGTCTTTCAATTTGTTACTGAGAAATTTTAACATTAACACGCGATGAGATCGGAGGAATAAAATAGGATTTGGTAGGTCTCGAGCGCGAGTCCTGGAAAAACCTGGATAGCTACTAAAGCGGACATAACTAGGATATAAAAGGATAATAGAGCTTAAAGATCCAATGCAAAACTAGACCTGCCACAGACATTTTCACCCTGTAGAATCCTGAAAAGTCCGGTCATTCCCAAGACTTATCAGGCCAAAATCTTCGACTCGGGTATAGACACCCTTAAGGATACCCTCAATATTTTCCGATTCAGTTAGTTATTGCTAGAGACCTTATTTTCGGAATTGTCTTGATGGTGGGATACGAATTTTTGAGAGGGAAAACGCGTTGTAGTGCCCATACATCCTTAGAGAATTTTACTCCTGACCACTTACCTCCTTGTTTTAGAATTGTTACTTCCTGGTAGTCTTTCGTTTTCTTCTCGTAAAGAAAAAGTTTGTTTTTGTCACCAACTTGTATCTCAGTTGTCAGCACCACACATGTATGCTTACCTTCTATAAAGTATACGACGGAGTATTTTTTAGGCTTTGAGACATTCATCTTGAGACCTAAGAGGATATGGTAAATATGAATGAATCCACAATTATTTGGGAATGGTACGTGCAAAGAATTTGCAGTTTGATAGCATTACTTTGGGGCTTTTAATACCGAGTTTTCACGTTCCATTTCAACTCACTACGACCCCTATACATAGGTCAAACTTTCATATTTATATTATGATGTTTAGATTATCATATCAATTTCATTGTCAATATATCTTGAAATATGGCTCAATTCTACACGGAGAGGAATTTTCGGTGAAAATTGTAATCGAATTCAGGTAAAAATTACCCTGATGAATGATAATTCTGTAATAATTTATTTTATGTCACTTGGCCCGCCCTAACCTGGTTCTTTTCAGGCCTAGTCCTGGTAAGTGCACTTACCGGGACTAGGCCTGTTGAGAACTTGGTTAGTTAGGCCTCGTGACATAAAATAGCGTATGTTACACGGCCCAAAAAAGTTATTACGCAGAGGTTACATAAAATTTACCAGTCTCGCACCTCAGATGCGTGCGACACTTTTTACCATTCGCAATAGTAAATTCTACTGGGCTTCCAATTGAATTCATTGTTTCGAATAGGTAAAAAGTGTCGTGCGTCTGGTTAGTTTTTGATGCGAACGATGGATATAATTTGAATTGGGCTAATGAAAATTATGCTATGAATTCTATAATAATTATCAGGATAACTATAATTTTTATCCTCCGTATAGCTATTTTTTGTCTTTGTCTATGTACATTTTGACAAATGTATAGACAGTTTTTGGTTTATTCTGTCAAAATTACCATACCGAATGGTACAATGTATTTTACTTATTATAAATTTTACTATTTAACATCAATTATTGTCGAACTTCCCGACAGTAATTGTTCTAGGATGGTAATTTTTACCGAAAATTTACTTCCGTGTAGTATCAATGAACATTTCATGCCGTTAATTCGTCCGATGTTGTCTTATGTTGAGGGGCAACGGAAGGAACTTCATAAACCCCGTTTTTAGAAAAATTATTAAAAAAATACATAGATATTCAGAGCCTCGTATATTTCCTAGTGATGCTATTGAAGAAAAATTGTTTTTTTTTTTGACAGAGATCAACATTAAATTTTTTATTTATTTTTCTTCAAGAGCATCACTGGAAAAAATACGAGGTCCCAAATATATACGTCCATTTTTTTTTTATAATTTTCCAACGGAGTTCTATGCAGTCCCTTCTGTTACCCCTTAAGACCTGTGCCCATGTGTTCCTCAAAAACACAGAAATATAGCCATAGCTATTTTCATTCGGTTGGGGAGAGATTTTTATCACACGGTTTTTATCACTCCAGAAAGGCAATAATTGTTGGGATTCCCGCATCGACTATCAAATTCTGATGACTTGGAAGTGTTATCTATTGATGGGAAGGAGTAATAAAAAAAAACTCTGTGAATATATGAATGAATGTAGTGAACAACATTTGGAGTAGGTCCTATTTATTCCGATACTCAATAAAGAATTGATTTCAAAATTAGAAAAATTACTTATTCACTTCCAGAAGAAAAAAAAATTGTCATCAGAAGAAGATGGATGAACAAATGAATTGAATAGTTCCATTTCATTATATTTGTTATTGATTAATCATTGAAAAATTTTTTAAAAAAGTCAAGTCCTACATTCTTTCATGAATAAGACCGCAAACATCTTGGGGCTGGATGAGTTGAGCGAAAAATATTGTAAAAAATTGTTTCCTTTATCCCAGGTGAGCATTCAAAGGTTCGACGATGGGAAAAAGCCTGTGCCCAGTCTTGTTTTGCTGAGGCTCAGGGAGGTAAGGCTGTGTGTGGACTCAGATGAGCCTCAGCTCACTGAGCCTCAATGACCAAAGCCTGGGCTCAGGCTTGTGCCAAGGTTGACATGTTGAGGCTAAGTTAACTGCCTTAGGGCTACCCTCATTGGACCCTGATCAATATGAGTCTGATAGAACTGAGGCTCAACAAAGCTTCGGACAACCCTCGGTTATCGAGGTTCTCTCAAACTTCTTACATTCGCATGTCAATGGTGAATTATCACTGAATGAATTATGAATGAATTAATTATCACTGAATAAACACTATGGATAAGTATTCTCATGCCGTTGTGCACTTTTATCGAGAGACCAAGGGGGGAAAGAAAACAGTGGAATTACTGGCCTCTCAGTGGATGTACATGTCAAATGGGGTATGGGTAAGTCTTTATCCACTTAAAAACGACTGGCATCGAGTTCAAGAGTGGGCTAGAGAGCACAAAAGGCCTGAAAAAGATTGGATAGCCCATAAACACATCAATGTTCTTGCATGGGCAGGTAAGAGTCTTTCCTTTATTGCGTAATCAATCAGTTTCATTCAGCATTTTGCAGATAAATTCATTCGATTAAAATTCTAGAAAATTATGACCAGGGGCTACGCAGACTAAAAAAATCGTATGTCCAATCAAATAATCTGGCATCTGAAGAGTCTGAGGTGGAAAAGACAACATCAACTGTCAAAGCAGTATCCAGAAAACAAGCAAAATTGTTGCTCAAAAATTCAAATCGCATAAGTTCAATCATTGAAGAAGAATTTAACGAGAATTCTTCAAGTGATGATTCATAAAAGAAAGGTGAATGATCATTCAAATTATTAAAACAAATCAAAAATTTAAATTCTCTGTGAATAGATAGTATTTCCTGTGATAGATGATGTCAATCCCATCAGAATATTTATCGTGAACTTTTCCTGATACTTGCTGATATTGAATTCTAGCAATATTATGAGATGATTTTCATTTCAGGGCAGAAGAAGAGAATAATGAGTGATGAAGAAGACATTATTCCTAGAAAAAAGACAAAGCGTTCACGTGTGCAGTCTTTGTACTCGAGTTCTAGTCTTCTAGGGGCAGTGAAGGAGATGAGACTTCGAAGACACCTCCTTACTCAATGGAACACAGTCCATATGATGAAGAGGATCGTTCAGACAAATCTGATTATTCCAGCAATTTAGGTAAGTCTAATTTTGTCATTTTCTCTCCAATGTCTATGAATTAATCGTTATCTGATATTCACTATCCACTTTCCAGACATGTTGAGAAAAGACAAATTATCGAAAACCCGAAGAAGAGATAATTGTACTCTTTCCCCACGACTCAACGACTTATTAAATCAGAGCTTCCAGGCAGAAAACCAAAGTCCCCTCAGCAGGTATGACAAAGAAAACAACGATACAAGCACAAAACAAAATAAGGGACTGGACATGAGCAACTCGAGAAATTCTAGTCGAAGATCCAATATGAAATTGAAAAATCCTGAAGATGTTTCTCGCTTGAGAGACCTCAGAAATCAAGCACATACTTCCGATAGGAAATTTTTGGTTGAGTATATAGATGCTAGGTGTGATCTTCTGCAAGAAAACATTCTCCATGGTATTGACTGTGCAAAAAGAAGTTCATCATACGACATCAAACTTGGACTGAAAAATTTAAAGATAGTAGTTGCAGCTGAGAAATAGGAAACTAGACAAAATACGCCACTGCCAAGGACTATCTTTGATGTCGATCTTCCGTTGGAAAACCTGGCTGAGTTCGTAAATTTTGAAAAAGCTCTAGATCCACTGTCCCAGAACGACGAGGCAACTAGGCAAGAAGCACTCACAAAGCAGGGTGCACTTAAAGATATATTTCGTGGGCTGACACTGAAGGTGATGGACTTGAAAAAGTGTATTCATCTGATCATTGCAGCTGTGATTGATCCAGATGTCCAGAAACATTACAGTGGCACAGGTCGAGTGACGCTTGGAGCAGGAAAAAATCCCCTTTAACAAGATAATCACATACAATTGTATGAAAGAGGTGTTGGCTCAGAAATTTCCCGGAGAATCTTGTCAAACCATTACGAGTAATTATTTAACAGGAGTGAAGGGTCGAAAAGGAGCATCTGCGAGGATGAATGAGCTTCTTTTTACGTGTTTTCTGTGATCTCTGACGTGTAGATCAGGTCATAATTAGTTGATTATCCATGTTGCTTATTTCTAATTCTATTAGGGAAAAACAAGAGGAATAATTATTTTTTTTTACTCCGAACTTTTTCCAGTTTATTTAGATCATTCAATCCTTTCATTTTTAAATCAGGGGGAAAATGTAGAATTCATGGGAGTGAACGTGGATGAATTTTATTATTACTCCGTGATTATTCTTGTCTTTGAATAATAATATCACGGAATTCACTATAGATTGTGAAAATTATAATGGGAGTTCACCAAAAAAGAATTATTTTCTCATATAATTTTATTTGCTGAATATTTCGCGTGAAATTTCTATTTAGCATCAACGGTTCATTCAGTTTAGTTCGATTGTCTCCCTCTGTTCTCTACCACGGATAAGTTTTTTTTTTTAGTTGATGAAACTTTTGTTATTTTCTTCTATTGAATGAGAAATCAGTCAAGTAGTATTTATGATGTATGAGGAAGATGATTGACACAAGACGTATTGAAAAATAGAAAATATTATTGGCAGATTTTGCAGTGAGACATTCAATGTCTTGATAATTCTATTGGTTCTATCTCTGCTCTGATTTTCCAGTGAACTTCAGTCTTTTCATGTCCTGATAGAAATTTTTACTTCGAAGGAATTTCTTGTGTGTTCTAAGTGTGCATAAATTCATTCAATTTTCAAATGAAACGAAATTCTCTGCATAATTGTCACTAGCAATTTTTTTTTGTTTCAAATTAATTTCCATGCAGTTTTCTTTTAGTTCATGAAAATTATCTAATTTGTTTTTTTTTTTCTCTAATTTGTTTTTTATTGGAGAAGGAAAGAAAAATGTAGAGTTTATATGTTTGAATCACGAAGAATCATTCTTCGTGGTTTTTTTTTTTCAATGATATTCGCAGCATGAAACATCGAATAACGGGAACAATCATTCAGAAGAGTTCATAGAAAGTAATTTGGATTACTGACAATTTTATTAGTTAAATCGGTGCATTGATTTTCACTGAAAATTGCCCTCTTAATGTTTTCTGGGAATTTCTAATATTAAGTGAATTTTTGTTGTGTTTTGAGTGTTCATAAAATTCTATGATTTATCAGAGAAAAAAAGAAAGAATTAAAAGTCTTCAAATTACTTCTCATGCAGTTTGCTTCTAGTTGTTGAAAATTCTATGATTTTGTTTTATTGATAAAGCAACGACAAAATGTAATTTACTTGTGTGAGAGATAATGTATCATTCTTCTTTTGTGTTTATTTTTGTGAAAGGTATATTGCTTGAAGGATACCAAAAATTTAGGAAATGGTTAGTAGAGTTTACTGTAGAATATTTAATTTCCTGATAATTTTATTGGTTGAATATGTGACGTTAAGTTCCCACTATAAATTACTTTCTTTATGGCTCAACACAAATGTTTATGATTAAGTTACTTTTTGTTTATTCCTGATTATCCATGGAATCAAAGGTTGAACCAGAGCTTGCGAGATTCCCTAGTCAAATTTCACTAATAATTATTTCAAATGATTATTTGTAAGAATCAGAAAGAGGAGAAGTTGATTCTCCTATCATTTTGTTGCGCAGGAGTTTTATAAAAGTTCTATTATTTTATTTTGTGATCAGAGATATGAAAATTGTACTATCAATCTATGTAGAAAAAGTTTCTTGATTTTACCGATTATTATTCTCTGAATATATTCAATATCTCGAAAATTTCAACAGATCTCCCAACAGAAAGTGGAATTTTGGAATAATTTCATTAACTAAATACTTCATGTTCACTTTTTATTGATTAATTATTGTCCTTTGGCTTGGGTACATGTAGCCTTCTTACTTATGAACTTTCACCTTGAGTTTTTATAAAGTTGGGAGGTCAAATCAGCTAATAAATAATGACAATAAATCATCTCAAAATGAATTTTCCACGCAACCCTAATTCAGCCTCGATCAAGGCTCGATTCAACCCTCATCAATGCTCGGTATGAGCCTCGTTGAAACGTATTGTCAATGAAATTCGAGGCTCGATTCAGGGTTGGCAGTGAGGCTTGTAAGAGAAGGGTGCCTTTGGGTTCGAGGCTTTGCCTCGTGTTATCATTTGAGGGCTCAACCAAGGTTGGCCCGATGTTCAATTCCAGCCTCAAAGAAGGCTCAGCCAACCTTCACCAAAGGCTTTGACAACCTTCGCCCCATCGTCAATTCTCACCTGGGTATTTATCATAAAGCTGATTGACAATGAATCATTGTATTGATTGTCAACTTTTTCTTCGCTTTCCGATTGGTCGATGGATCAATCAATGATTTCCATGACTACGAGGATGCTACTTTCTTATTTGAATCAAACTACGCGCAGTTCACGTGTAGTTGAAGCCGTTCGTTTAGAACAAATCATCAGAAAGCATACGACGGATATGCCAGGTTTTGGTTTCCAAACCACAAAGATCAAATTATCTAAGAAATCGATCACAAAAGACTAGAAGTCGTTATCTCCATTAGTTTTCGAGAAAATGAAGACAAATGAATTATTTGAACATTTTTGAAATTTTTTTTCTCTGTAAATTATCCCGATGATCGTTGATAAGCTGATGTCCCCTCCAATTAGTTGTTCATTAATTAATAATTAAGATGATACAATATGAACAATTGAATTATCAATTCGCTACTGAATTCCCCTTTTAATTTCAATCTTTCAACAATTTTCTCATGAAAATGATAAAAAAAAATATTTCTTCTCAGACTATTGTGTAAAGTGCCATCTTATGGACACTTCCTGAGCCCTAAACACGGATTTTATGACTCGAGCCCCCCACTCCTCACAACTGTACGTAAAATGAATTTTACGTATTACATGGGAGGATTCAGAGAATGTGGTTGGTTCATCGTTGAGAGGAGTGGGGGCCTTGACGTGAACAAATATTCTCATTACAAGGCCGTAATACACCGCATTACGACCGAGTTCGAAATCCCAGTGGAAGTTAGGCCGAGGCGAGACCGAGGAATCGAACAAAAAATCAGGACACAGAAACCACCGACCTTTCAAGAGAGAATCAACCACTGGGCCACCTCCTTCGTACCACCCCGATTTGCTTCTCGGATGATTGAATAATAGTAATGACTTTTCGCCAGTGCATCCACCACTACTCCTCCTCTCTAGTCGTCGTCCCGATGGATTCTATTTTTATAAATGAATTTCAACTATGAAATGAAGGAAATAGAGGGAGAAAGGACATGGAGATATAAATAGAAGGATCAAAGCAACTGACCTCTTTAGGGAGGAATCACCACGGGATGCGGCTTCCTTCACCACCACTATTATTTCGAATCTTCAAATCAATGGATCGAACAAGGAGTTATATGATTTTCTGCCAGAAAATAGATAATTTCCTGTTTCAGTAATTGATGTCAAGATGTTTCCTTCTTCTTGATAGTTGTCGTCATAGTAATACAAGAAAATACGATCGCGGAGAAGAACAAAAAAAAATCGAACAATCATAGAATCGAATGACTACGATATCTGTCAAAACTGAATAAAAATTAATTTCCGTTAATTAACGAGAATAAATAAGAAGAATACCCTCTTTTGGAAGCATTAATTGCGATGTAAAACGGATAATCACAAGTGCGAGGACTAATTATTGTGTTTATGTTTATGAACGGTTACGTCACAAAAGGAAGCCGCAAGGATAATTAACCCCTTCAGTTAGTATCTTTTTCTCTCCTACTGTAATAAATTGCTTCTATTTATCTTTTTCCTCCCTGAATTTTTCTCCATTCTATAACCCAAATAATTGAGCCTGTTCCCTCACGCCATTCAATTGCGGTTGAATGAAATTCTAAATTGTAATTTTGAATGCATTAGCAATAACCCGCCAATTTTAATTCCCAATCAACCAATCCCCGCATTTTCAGTGCAAGTTCGTCTGCTCCCGCCTTGGTGTATCGCACGTGGACAACAGCTGCCGGCAACATAACCCAAAATATTGCATTAAAAAATTGTAAACAGTGAAGAAAGTGGAAAAAACGGGTTTCGAAGAACAATTATTACATTTCCATGAACGAGTCATTACAAAACTCCAAAATTTGTTGAATGAAAGGTATGTGGCTTTATTATATCATTTAATCGACACAGCAATCTTGCATTCGCACACGTTTTCTCTCACTTTATCCTTTTTCCTATTTTTTCTCTTCTTTTTCTCATGGGGAAGAAATACCACTCTGCTAAAGTTACACATATTTTCACAGAATAAATAAAAATGTTTGTGTGTATTTCATTCTCATATTTTTTCTATCGTAAGTCTAAAATCACATTGGGGTCAATATCAACACATCACTAATTACTTTTTTATTCATCTTCAGACGACTTCGTCCATAAATAGACTGGAGCTGACCATTATCGACGTAATACATAATTAGTTCACAAGTACCAAGTACAGTCAGACCTGGTATCACGTGGATATGACATCAGTTAAAAAACACGAGGCAGTATCCAATGAGGTACAATTATTTTCTTTATTATCATGTGGTAAATATTTATTCATTCCCACAAGCCCGACAGCCGATGCTAATGATATCACTTGAAATATTAGAAAAAAATTATATTTATAAATATTATGTCCCAGAAAAATATTTTTTTTTTCTTTGAGTGTAATATTTTTGGAATTACATATTCGGTGAGGAACAGAATTTTCCAGAGGTTCAGATATAGTTTTATTTGTGGATAATTCAACGCATAGGAAATTCTAACGAAGATATTTTTGAAAATTGAACAAACTAAGTATTGGAATCGGTTTATGAAGAATCAAAGTAAATTTCAGTGAAACATCTCGTCCAATGTCTTGGAGGATTTTCCTCTTCATAAATTATAGCCTTCTGTTTATTCCAGCAACAAATTCCACGATTGAATAATTTTTTTGAATACTCGAATAACTGGTTTTATCACATTTTGATAAGTATGGAATTATGTTGATAATATGAATGATTTTAGGACAAAATATCGAGAGGCATTCATCGATTTTAAGGGTTCCAGAGCTTGAAATATGAATGATTAATGAGAAAAATGAAGGACAGTTGTAGAAAGTTTTGTAGGTAGCTCGAGGGGAAGTAAAAATCGACAATGACGGAATCATCGAAGAAGAATAGGATAAAGCGAGGAAAAATCACAGGAATTCTAGTTATTATCAGAGAATCCGAGGAAATAAATTGAACAGTAATGATGAACTTCTGAATTCGAGACCAATTTCAAGAAAAAACTGAACTAAAAGCCAGTAAACTTCACAAGAATAACTGCGATCCATACGATATTCCTGGAGGAAAACTCCCTCAGAATTTTGTTGAGATAATTTGAATTTTTTCGTTCTGTGTTTGCAGGTTTTCGAATTGTTTATCCATTCTAAATTTTTTTGTGAAGTTTGTGCTACTCTTTCTCAGTATCTGGGTATGGAATTCTGGCATAAGAGTCTCCAGTGACTCCCGAGAGTTGATCAGATTTTAAAGAGAAAATTTTTGGTGGGCCAATATCAGAGGTAGGCCATTCTCAAGTCAAATGGCCAATTTTGTCATTTTCTCTAATTCGACTCTTTTTTAATTTTTCTCGAGAGTTCTGAGTAGCCGGGCAGCTATCATTGAGATATCGAACGCGAAAGAATCGAAAAGAGAAAATTTTTGGTGGGCCGGTATCAGGGGTGGGCCATTCTCAAGTCAAAATGGCCAATTTTGACATTTTCTCTAATTCAACTCTTTTTCAATTTTTCTCGCGAATTTTGAGTAATCGGGCAGCAAGTATGAAAATACAATAAGCTTTCATATTCGAAATGTTAAGAAGTGATAGAAAGTGTGTGATTATGCAGAAAATGTATAAATATGCGCTACAGTGTTTACTGGAAGGTCGTCGCGCGCGTTAGCGTACATGATACCCTAGTCTCATTTAATTCTCGATTCTCACTTATTAATTCGTTGATTAACTCGTTGATTAATTAGAGACAATTATGCTTTCGCTGCATCACCAAATCTGTTGCAGCTACACGAATTTTTTTTTAAATTGAGGATATTCTAGCTTATTTAAGTACAATTTCCATTGTTCAAGACTAAATTTTGTAGAAGCTGTTATTTGATTCAGTTAAGTACATTCTTCTATCAAAAAATTTGAATCTACTGCAATTCAGTAGCTAAGTGGTAGGGCATAGAAAGACAAAATTTTCATATTTTTTCTAATTGTGCATTTATTCCAAAAGTGAGTTATTTCAGGAGAGAATGTCTACATGCAGAAACTTGCTACATCACACACATGCACACGCGTCAACATACGTAGATAACACTATTGGAAACTTCAGGCATCATGGACCGATTCTCTCGCGCTGTTATACCCTATGAATATAAGTTTCGCTCTCACACATTGTCACGCGTATCTCTGTATCTTCGCTTACTGGGGATATAGAACAACACAGCCTTAATCGCCGAATACACTACTCGCACGTTATTTTATGTTACATTTACGGTGTGTATATATATATATTATGACGCGATCATAATAAACACTGATTAAGAATATTTACTGCTGTAAGGAGTGGAATGATTTTCCTCCGACGATCATACCTCAATACCCACAAAGAGAAATTTTGTGTTAATGAAGTACTTTTTCACAGAACTAATGGTTGTGGAAATACTCTTATATTCAATAAGATATGAACAATCAACTTGGTACAGTGGACAACTTCACTACTGACTTGGAAATCTGATAAACATCTGCAGGGATTTTATTTTATTGTCAAAATTATCTCTAATTATTATAATTTTTAAAAAAACTCAATTTCGGGTGATTCTTAAAATTCTTAAAAATCATATTGTTGCTGTAGAGTAAAAGCGGCATTTGTGCCGAAAAATTCCCTTTCATATTACATGTTATGCTCATTATGAAATGAAAGGGACTTATCTCCACACTTAGGCCCCATTAATTTCTTTCGAAAAAGAACACTTACATCCCTTTCATATTATGTATTGTACTCATCATAAAATGAAAGTGGTTTCTGTGTCTAAATTACGTTTGTTTGTGATTATTCATTCATTCATTATTGGGATGAGATGGAACAGCTAAAAATAAAAGGGCCTAATGTGCAGGAGATACATTCCCTTAGTGCTAATTCTTCGGAATTGCGCCGATTTTCTACTACAGAAATATATCAATTAAAATACTTCTTGAAGGGTAGCAAACTTCATTTCAAAGGTAAAAAAAACACACACCACTTTGACTCCACTTCGACGATACAGTTTTTACAATTTTTCTAAAACTCCAGATTTGCCTCAATTCTTATCTCATTTTCTCAGAACTCTGTGACTTTTGAGAGAACTCTAGAATGTTACTTCATTGACAGTATTTCAGAAATCCTTGAATCGAGTTAATAAATAATCATCGACAAATCAAGAAATAATTAAGCAATAGTGCATTTCACGCTCGAGTCATGAAAAACAGATCATCCTCTCCCACGTGCAAGATTGCCGTCCGAGCCGGAGGCGAGGATGGCAAGCACGTGGGGGAGGGTGATATGTGTTTCATGACGAGGCTTGAATATTATTTTTCGTGTGCTGAACCTGAAAAACGCCGTTTTTTGTGGCGCGCAGCGTCATGTCGTTTTTTGTGGCATATGAAAATCATATTGTTTGAGAGATCGAACATCTCAGCGCCCACCGCATTGGGATTAGCGGAGTGTAGGAAGCATGGTCTCGGGGCAAGAGATAGCTGCACACACATGGAGAGGAAAGTTGATTAAAAATGATGAACCTGTTCGGTAATTTTTTCCCACACCTCAACATCGCCCCACGATTACCGAACAGACTCGTTATTTTTACTCAACTTTTCTCTCCGTGCAAATGTCCGTCCCGTGCGAACATACGATTCATCTATTCCTTCCATTTCGAGATGCTTTGGAAATCCCAATTTTTCAAGAGTACCGACATTCAACATCTCGGAATTATCATATCTCATTCATTTCAAGAATTTCCCTGAAGAAAAAATTGAAAGAAATAATTGAGAATTTATAAGAAATTTCAGAAGTTTCTAGAATTTTCTAAAATTTGCTTCAATATTGTTTTCTTTTGTTTGACACTGATCTGTATGGTACAGATATCCAAAATTGAGATGTGGTATACTAAAAAAAAAAACCATTCTGATTCAAGTCGATAATCTACCTGATTCAACTAAAAATTCGTCAGGTAGAAAATTCTACCTGAATCAGAACGGTTTTTCTTTGACCTTCTCAATCAATCCGTTTTTTTTTTTTTAGGGGAGAGTAGGGCAAAATGGACCCCTAGGGCAAAACAGACCATATTATTTTTTTTCTTTTTTTTCCTTACTCGGTTTGGCCATAAAAGATAAGACCAAATCAAGTAATATATACATGAAATGGTCAGGAGGGAAAGATGGGAGGCCAATTCAAGGATCAAATGGTCCACTGGGTAGGTTGGAGGATCAGTTCGAGGGTCTTATAGTCTAGAGTGGAGGGTGAAAGGTGGATTCAAGGGTCAAACGGTCCACAGTGGAAGTTGAAAAGTTAATTCAAGGGGCGCATCGCCGGAAGTGGAGGCTGAGAGTCAATTCAAAGGTCAAATAGTCTAGGGTGAAGGGTGGAAGGTGAATTCAAGGATCAAACTGTCTGAGAAGAGCCTGAAAAGTCAATTCATGGGTCAAGCGGCATCACTACTTGAATTGACCTTTCAGACTCCTCCCTAGATCATTTGACCCTTGAATTGACCTTCCAGTCTCCCCTTTGAGACCATCTGACTCCTGAATAGACTTTTCAGCCACTCATCAGACCATTTTACCGTTGAATTGACCTTTTAGACTCCCCTGTAGACCATTTGACCCTTGCTTTGGCCTCCCATCCTTCCCTCCTGACTATTTCCTCCATATATTACTTTTGATTTGGCCTTCGATCTTTTATGGCCAATTCGAGTAAGAAAAAAAAATCATATGGACCGTTTTGCCCTAGGGGTCCGTTTTGCTCTCCAGTCCATTTTGCCCTCGGGGTCCATTTTGCCCTCCGGTCCGTTTTGCCCTCCCAGTCCGTTTTGCCCTACCCTCCTCTACTTACGGTATATTGAAGAATCGGATTGATTAAGGTAGAGTCATCCTACTTGAATGAGGTAGATTGTCGACTCAAATCAGAGCTTTTTTTTATTGAGTACATGCCGGCAATAACGCAGGGGGTCTGGATAGTGGTAACGATATTGGTATCTTGGAGGTTTGAGTGTTATCAAACCAAACCTCCACTCTTAACTTCAAGACTTGGAACATTCTCATGGAGTTCATTTTTATAGATAAAGTCATCAGATTTTTTATGTAATGCTCGTTGCTAACTGCTTTGGACAACTCGCCAGGCCACGTTTCATGAGTTTGCCTCATCGACGCACTATGTGTTCGATGACCATGAGTCTCTGAACATAAATCAGAGAAACGAAAATTTCGAAAAATTCAGTCAACGATTTTCCATGAGTGAATGGATCGATTCGACTTTTTATTCTTCCGATGGAGACGTCTTTATGCAATTCAGACTGGATTGAATTTTGAATGGAAGCGATCCAGTGGTCTTCAGTTTTTCTGGAAAAATATGAAAGACGAAAATTTTGATTTTTCATTCTTATTATATATTAGGAAATGAAAACCAGGAAGTTTTTGTTGTGAACCTGAATCAGGGAGCGCGCTTACGAGCGACTAACAATAGTTAGTGGAGATTAATATAGCCCAGATTACCCGCACTCCTTCACAAAGGTGTCCACAGTCGTTCTGGACTATTTTCAGCATGATGTCTGTATGCCTGAATGAATGTGTGTGTGTTTTTTTTTTGTGAGGAAGGGGGGAAATGCCTTATGCACCGCAGATACAAGTATTCGTATGTCGGACTCGCACCGACTAAAACCCTAATCTTCTTGCTTCTGCTCCCTGGTTCTCCGCGCGACTGCCATCAGGTATTACTTCACGAGGGGGAGAATCTAGCTATAACTTTTCCTTCAGGTGGGTGAAGTCATAGCTTCTTTCCTTCTAAGGTTCATTATTCTTTGCTCGCTCTCTTTCTATGTGACGGAGTTCCTGAAGGACTTCAGTGACTAATGAGCTCGATGCTTCCCAGGCTGCCTTTGATAACAGCATGGCTTTTATTAAGGACTTTGGCTGGATGTTCTGTTCAAGAACGGCCTCTCAGGTACCGCGTAACGTGTTGAAATGCGGGCACACGAAGAATACGTGCTCGGCATCTTCTGTAACTCCGGGGCAGACGGGCACTCTGGAGAATCTTCATGTTTGAAATGAAGATATTTTCGGAAGCACCCATGTCCTGAGATCATCTATGTCACGTAGTAGTTGACTTCGCCATGTTCACGGTTCAGCCAAACATTCACCTGGGGAATAAGACGGTATGTCCATCTGCCTTTCGTAGCGTTATCCCACAGTAACTGCCATCGGTGTATACTGTTTTGCCGCTCCTCTGTTCCGAGTTCTTCAGGGTTTAATGTTATTGATCCTTTCCACTGCTAAAGGATTCTTCGTCCTTCAGCTAGTACTTCGATGGGCAACATTCCGATGATGACGCATACAGCATCTTGAGACCCTACGCTCTCAGGACACTCAGTCGATATACTGGCGCGACCTTCCTCTGTGATTCCTGTGTTTTGAGTGCATCGACCCAGATGGAAATTCCATACGTGAGCACTGACGTGGCTACTGACGACAGTAATGCTCTCTTCCTCTGCTTTGGATCTCCTATGTTGGGCATCAGCCGTGATAAAGTCGCTCTGACTATAGACGCTTTTGCACCCACGTGATCTGCTTGCTGCTTGAATTTGAGTCGGGCATCGATCATCAGTCCCAGATACCGAAGGGTATGGCTGAGATGTAATTTCATGTGCTCCAACTTGCAGTGTAATGGTCTCCACTTGCTTCCTACTGATAATGAATTCTGCCTCAGTCTTATGTTCCACCCGTTTTAGACCAACTGTGTCCATCCACTGGCTGATCTTCTCAAAGGTAGTGTCGAAAGTAAAATTTATTTCTTCGAAATGCTTCGCGATGATCACTACAGCCACATCATCCGCATATGCAACGAGTTTTACTCCCCTTGGCTATACCAGTTTCAGTAGCCTATCGTACATGATGTTCCACAAAAGAGGACCTAAAACCGAGTCCTGCGGTACTCCCCCAGTGGCTCTGTACTCTTTCTGGCCGGTGTCTGTGTCGTATCTCATGATCCTATCGGAGAAGTAGTTTGCTACCATCCTCCGCAGGTATCCTGGTACGTTCATCTCAACAAGAGCTTTCATGATGCAATCCCACTTGGCAGAGTTGAAAGCATTTTTGATGTCCAGTGTTGCCACTATACAGTACTTCTTTGATCCGCCCTTCCATGTGGTCCCTGCAATCGCTTCCTTGGCTGTGTCGACGACTCGTTCAATAGCATTCAAGGTGGAGCGTTCTTTCCGGAAGCCATATTGGTTGTCAGCAAGCAGCGGTTCGACTGCTGCTTCAATCCTCTGGTGAACGATACGTTCGAGGATTTTACCGGCTGTATCCAATATACAGAGTGGAAGGTAGGATGATGGTTCGTCCGGTGGCTTCTTCCCTTCCGGTAGAAGTACTAGTCTCTTTGCTACTACAAATCCGGCCTCTTTGCTGTTGACAACGCTTTGGAACGGACACTTGCTACAGGACCAAATAACAGCTTTAGAAGTGCTATCCGTTTCCTAGGAGCAGATCGTGCGCAGCCTCACAGTGATTGCGATCGAGCTGGAGTATCTTCATACTCGTTTCTTTCTCACCTTCTGGAGTGCCTCTTGAAAGGTCGGGCATCTTCTGCTACCAGCAATGTGGGCACAATTTCTCTTGTTGTCTTTCTCAGCGCATAAGGTGCATCGATGGTCCTTTTTGCAGGTGGCGGCTTTGTGGCCACTTTCTCCGCACTTGGTACAGAGAGTGGACCGGTCCACTTCGCTTTTACACTTGGTGGCGAGATATCCATAACGCCAGCACTTGAAACATTTGGTTGGCCTCTCCACTGTTCTTATCCGGTAGTTGACCCAGCCAATCGAAGACACCCATTAATCGAAGCATATTCATATAACTTAGACCTGATCAGATTCACAGCCAAAAAGATGGACCGGATTATCAATTATTTTAATGAAGTCTCTGGAATGAATATCATCATTTTCTTTTCTATGATTCTTTGAAAATTCTGCAAGTCAATAACCTAAATTATAAATCGGGAAGCTATTGGTGTGAAATCATTTTCATCCAATTTTTCTCTTTTTGCAATCCCAGGATCAAGATACCTAACTCCGGTATCAGAATTATCAATTCTGGAATGAAGAATTCTGCCTACGTAGGAACGAGAAGGGTATCAATCAAGTCTATGAAAAAACATTCCTCTGACAGCGTTTTTTTCCTTCAAATAATTTCTTGATTCATTATTTTAACCCTAGATTGGTCACCCTATGAGGGCTTCACCGCGTCGCGCTGTTTTTATTTCTTTTCCGCTGACTGATCAAGCAGGAAATTGTGAAAAAAATGTATTTGAAAAAAATGTATTGTCAATCGAAACCTCTCACATATTATCATATTTTTTCCAAGTTATATTCTACTCAATTAGTGGAGTAATATAATGAATCCCAGGGGCTGAGAAAATTTTTCCCATGTTAAATGAAATCGCTCGTCGTACGGTGTTGCCACAACTCACTCAACGCGCCTGAGCGCTGTAGAGTGAATTCGGCAATGTTTTAGCTTAAATAACACGGCCGACGAATCGCTCATGAGGCGACCATTGTCATTATGTTGTGATGCGCGACCAATCTAGAGTTGAGAATATAAAAAAATTGGCCTCGGGGAGTGAGTAACTAGCCTCGTGCTGAGACGCGTACGTTCAACACTTAGAGCTGTTAACCTCTTGTCTAAAGGCTTTTTTGAAGTGAAACCTCTTTAGGCAAGGAGCAAAAGTGATTCGCGTCACAAATAACCGTACCGAAATGTTCGGCGTGTCACAGCGATAGCGATCGATGCGCGAAGCATTCTATATCAAATCATCTATATCAAAGTATTATAATAAGGTCCCTATGATAATAGGGATTTATCGACCGAGCCACTACGTTGCGCAGCACTATTAGCGTAGTAAACAACTAGTAAAGTATCTACAAGTGCCTTGTGCTATCATCAGTTTCCTTCTGCTATTCGTAAAAGTGTTTAATTGAATTAATTAGAAAGTGTGGCAGTGAATGAATAACTATTAAGAAATTCAAAATTTAATTAAAAAATGAATAATGATTCAACAATTTCAACGCCTAAATCTGGAACGACGATTGACGCAGTATTCGCACGATACTTGGATTAGCTTCATTCGGCAGTTTATGTATCCCATTTGAGTTATCACAAACCAATTGTATCATTTTTGACGTATGAACAGTAGGATAATGAATAAACGATTGATTAAATTTGGGGAACCATTTTGATAAATGAATATTCCTACAATTCCCATCTCTTTACTATCCGTAGTATCAACAAATACCATGAAGTTTCACTTCTGTCGCGCGTAGCTCGTACGCACTCACTTTTTTCTCTACAAAACCATCGCGTCTGACTGTCAAAGTCATTCACAGCCTTGTATTCAGCTCTCTATCCATATTCTTACGTTTGACCATCAAATTCCTTTGGCATCTTATTTAGGTGCTTACCGGATATTTTTTCTTTACATTCATATTTCGCAGAAATAGAACCACTTATTGCTTTGCAGCTTCTGAATCTCAAGAGAAATATGCCTACGTACTATGCACCACTTCCATACATCTCAGGACGATCATTTGATCGCCGAGAAGCGAAACGTAGGAAACTTCTAGAAGAACTGGGCAGCGAAAGTGAAGATGAATCATCCGACTCATCGATCGGTTCCTCAAGCGATGATGCTCTTTCTAAATCAAGTAAAATTTTGGAATTTGCTCTATCACACTGAGAGAAAAAAGTACTTTTGGCTAGAAAAAATTTCTTGACACAAGTTTTCAAATGAGGTTTTTCGTCCGATTTACTTATCCCAAGTAATTTTTATTGCCAAAAGTAGGTTTTTCTCTCAGTGCATAAAATCTAATGAGAAGTATTATCGAATCTTTAGTGATGCCGTCGAGATTTAGACGAGAATTTGTTTGAAAGATCATCACGGTTTGAAAAAAACATCGGAAGTTTTGGAATTGTTGCGATTTTGTAAGAATGTATCACCTCTAAGTCTCCGTATTTTTCGTTTTTTCAAATGTTAGTCTCGATATTGTCTCGTCTCGTCTCGTGCACATAAAAGGCTAAAAAAATCGAGACCCGGGCAACATAAATCCTTCCAGAATCGTGACGAGATGCGACGACCCAATGTCTTTCGAGATTGCAACAATTCCAAAACTTCCGATGTTTTTTCAAACCGTGATGATCTCTCAAACCAATTCTCGTCTCGACGGCATCACTACGAATCTCGCAAACTCCTTGGAAGCAGGGATCGGCAAAATTTTATTGTTTGAAATTTGAAATTTTACTCATTTCCAGTTAGAAAAGAAGAAAAAAATTATGGAAGAACACATTTAACAAACAGAATGGTAATTTTTATACAAATATTGATAATAATGTTTGTATAAAAATTATAATAATTATAGAAATATTGATACAGATGGATGCCGATCCCTACTTTAAAGCAATACACATAATGTGTTTTTATAAAAACTGATTTGAAACAGCGAGTATCAGCAATTTCGGTATATGCTATTTATAGGTTCTACAGATGTAAATATGAACGATCAGAATGATGTTTATTCTGATGCCATGGAAGATGGAGAGTCTGTTCATGGACCTGAACTATATTTCGATGTCCCTGAGGAAGCGTCGGATTCGTTTTTCTTAATCGATGGAGAGATGGAATTGGATCGGGCTGTCGAATATGATAAAGAAGATGAATCTGATGAAAAGGAAAACTTTGATGATGAGGACGAATCTGATAGAGAAGAAAAAAGTGACGCTGAGACTGAATATGATGGAGTTTCATCTGAATTAGATGACATATCTACTGAATCTGACTCCAGTGACGACTATGATGACCCCAATTTCCGAAATGATGACGAGACGCAAAAAGAACCCCTCTACCCACAATCTCCGATATCAATCGCTGAGAGTGTTATCTCTATTTTGGAATTTCATTTACGGCATAATCTATCTGACTCTGCTCTGTCCGACTTGTTGCGACTGATTGCTTTACATTGCCCGAAACCCAATAAATGTGTAAATACTCTGTACTTCTTCCGCAAATGGCTGCGAGGCTCGACGGTGAACATTAACAAACACTTCTACTGCACAGAGTGTTTTGAGAAACTCGCAACTGCTACAGATGAATGTTTGAAATGCAAAGAACAAGAAAATGAAGAAGAAGATGGTGAAGAAGTAAATGTTAATGGTGAGAAAGAGAAAACTTCAAAAACCTCCTATTTCATTGAAATCCCAGTTGAAGCTCAGCTGCAAGAACTGTTTAAACGACCTGGATTTTATAATCTTTTGAGGTATAGTTTAGAACGGACAAAAGAAAGTGAGGATAACATAGAGGATATTTCTGATGGTGATGTGTATAAAAAGTATGCGTCAGGTTCAAATAATATCGACTTGAGATCCCAATCCAACATTTCGTTCATGTGGAATACTGACGGTGTTCCACTCTTCAAATCATCGAATATTGGTATATGGCCGTTTTTCTTAAAAATCAATGAACACCCACCGACAGAACGCAATAAGCCTTGCAATATGATAATGGCCGGTCTTTGGTTTGGAAAACAGAAACCTCATGCGAATCTCTTTATGAGTCCCCTCATCCAGACTACAACTGATTTGTATCGCAGAATTCCTCTGTATGTTCATGATGTGAATGAGAATTTGACAATAAGAGCAGTGATAATTTGTGGTACATGTGATCTGCCAGCTAAAGCAAAGTTTCTTAACATGAAACAGTACAATGGGGACTTCGGGTGCCATAAATGTCTAATAAAAACCGAGAAAGTGAACGGTAAAACCGTCTATGCTCAAACCACAGATTTGGAAATGCGTACGTCGGCGCAGACAAATGAATTTGCAATAAGAGCGTTTCGCGAGAAAAAACCAGTTTATGGAGTCAAGGGTCCAACAACATTGGCAGTCTTGGTTGAGGATCACATTCGATTCACAGTTATTGATCCTATGCACGTATTAGCAGGAACATCGAAAATATTAATGGATCTATGGACAGACTCGAAACTCAGGAAACATCCAGCATCCTTATACACTCAGAGAAACATCTTTAATCAGCGTCTTTGTTATATCAAACCCCCTTCATTCGTTCAGCGAACACCACGAGACATTGCTGACGTAGCTTATTGGAAGGCCTCAGAACATATTCACTGGCTCCTGATCTATTCTCCAATCATTTTGAGTGACATTATGACTGAAGAACATTTCAATCACCACTTAAAATTAGTTGTCGGAGTCTATTTATTGTACCAGGGCAGCATACCAACAAATGATGTTGAAATAGCATCTGAACTGCTTCAATCATATGTGTCAGAATTCGCTGATATCTACGATCATGAATTTTTAAGTAACATCATTCACTGTTTTTTACACCTTTGTCAACAAGTTCGCGATTATGGCCCACTCCGTATATTCTCATGTTTTCCATTTGAAAATGCCAACGGCAAATTGACATCGATGCTACATGCAACAAGGGATGCACAATTGCAAATATGCAAAGGAGTGTCCTCTTATTTGCAGTTGGCTGCATTGAAGAAGAAGCATTTGGAAACAGCCAGCGCTATAGATTTTTGTAGCAAGTTAGAAAACAGTGGAACACATCGTTGCAAGATTTTGGCTACGATAGATAATGTTCATCTGATTGAAAGACCGAAAAAATTTAAAACTGTCCCCAAGCTCATCGACCAGGCCCTGCAAAATGTGGGAGTTGTTGGAAAATCAGTCTATGAATTCAAACGAGTGTTGATTAATGGTAGAATTTACTCATCAAAGTCCTACACCCGCTCAAAGAAGACGGATTCAACATGCGTGGAATTTATCAATGATGACAAGAAAGAAGTAGGGCTGATCAAGGTGTTTGTAAGGGTTGCAGACTGCTTATGTGCCGACAGTCTCTGTGATGACTGCAAAGTTTCGGCGAAAACCTTTGCCATCATGATCGACTGTGAAACTTCAAATCCATTCAAAATTTCCCAGTCAAGGCCGGATGAGACTCTCAAGCCACCCACCATCGTGCGTCACATCTTCAAGCTTCGATGCAATGAGCCTGAGTCAGTCCACGTGGTTGATATATCGAGACTTAGAACACTGTACTTCGTGATAGAACTACCGAATCAAGAATCTATCTATGCCGTCAAATCAATCATTCTATGATTCATCATATTAGTCACTCCGACCGTAATTCGATTCCTCCATGGATTCCCCATAACAGATGTTATCATTAAGGTAGGAAACTGCATTTTTCTTTGAATAACGGAAGGGTTTAGAATCATGGATGGTGATGCCGTCGCGACTGAACGAGATTTCATTGTCTGAAAGAACATGGAAATTTTTGGAATTGTCGCGACCCTACTAGAAATTGAATGTTGCGGTACGGTCACGGCAGCTCTCGTGCAGCACAAACTCACCTTCAGGTCACCGCGTGGTCACGGCGACTCGAGCGCGAGGTTGAGGCAATCAATGTCGTGGTGTCTCTCACAAGTTCTACTAGGGAAACTCAAAAGACTCAAATTGGATCGTTCGCATCACGTCGCGATCCTGGAAGGAAACATCAAGTCTGAGTCTTAGTATTTTCTGCTTTTTTCATGTTAGTCTCGTGCACCTAAAACCCAATCTTGTCCAGTCTCATCGTCCTTTATGATCCATACGAAAAAATACACCAGAATGTTTTCGTCTTATTAAATAAGCTGCAAACCCACAGCGTACGAGTATGTTTGCACCATCTCTTTATCGCGTGGAATCATTGGTGATTGGAATAATACACGGGTGAACGAATTTATGAAGGTTTGCAAGAATCTGAAAACATTGCCACAAGATTAAATGGAGAAAACTTTTTGAGGAGTGAAATGAAGACAAACATGCAGAGCATCAGCAAAAGCAATTGCATTTTAAAATTAGTAACTTCATAATTTTTTAAGTAATACTATGCACCACAACGACTCTCGCCCATTCTTCTCCCTGTCTAGGCGAGATTAGGTATCTGGACACATTTATTATATTGATGAGACTCTTATGATGGTTGCAATTGATTATGCGCAAGAGACTCAACTCTATATAAATGCTCCTCACGGTATACTGTTCCTTTCTTTTGAAGATGCTCGAGGATATTGCTCACGTGTAAATATATATATATCATAGCTGTTCAATTTGTTGATACGAACGAGAGGAATATATTTTATTTCGTCTTATTTCGAGAGGGAAGACACTACTCAGTATAATAGTCAAAGCTTGGAAATGAAATAAATATTCAAATTTTGCTTCATTTTCATGTCAACTAGATATTTTTGACATGCACCGAACATATTGCATCTAAACTGCATCGGATGGACTGTTTTAATCCACTACAATTGTTTCAATCCACCTTGTCCCTGAATGGTAGTTTTCGAAGTTAGTGCGTAAAGTGGTTTTTTGGCACGCATGTAAAGTTATACTCGTGAAAGGGGAGTGCATCCTCATGTGCTTGTCGATACTAATGCGTTGAGTGTCCTCTTAACAAGTATACTGGCCTCCGGCGAGTATATCCTCCCATATTCGCCAAAGATATAGTTAACGCACAAGTATCGAACAACTTTTTCCATCAACGAGTGCTTCAAATCACGATTTCACGTCAGGATGTGTACGTTGAATAAAGAGTGACTTTACGCACGAGTGATAAAAATGTATCTTCTTCTACCATTTTTTTTTTTTTTTTTTTTATTAATCTTCTTCTACCATGAACTGCTCTTTTGAAATTTCCATTGCGAATGAAGTAGTTGATGCTGAAAAGAAACTGCCTTGAGAAACTTCCATAAATTCAATCCACACATGGAATCCAAGCATCTTGCCTGTTCACTTCATGCGATGAAGGTAAGTATTTTGCATAGTTTGATAATCTTCTCCAATATGAAAGTAAATCTCATCGGTTTTGCAATGTACTGATGTATTTATGGGCATATACTTATCTCAATAATACACTCGGAGAGAAAAGTTGAGTGAAAATTACGAGTCTGTTCAGTAATCGTGGAGCGACCTTCAAGTGTTGGAAAAAATTACGTGACTTTCCGTAATTTTTTACTTAAAATCACGGAAAAATTACGTCAGTTTCATTGTGCACGCGAAGAGTGACGAAAACATTGCTTAACACACAGCATGAAGAAAAGAAATGTTGGGGTGGCCGTATCGAGCACGACACTAGCTAGTGCTGCTGATAAACCCGATGAGTTTTTGACGTGGACACGTCAGGGTGGCTCGGATAATGGTGTCAGAATGAGAGGAGAGCAGGAAGATTTTTGAACATTCTAGAACATTCTAGAACTTTCGAGAATCTCCGAGAATTCTCTAGAGCCTTCTAGAACATTCTAGAAGGTTCGAGAACTTTCTAGAACATTTCATGATCTCCCGGAGTAATGTACATGTTGAATGATATAGCGTATGATATGATTTTTTTCGAAAATTCTCAGAACTTTGTAGAACATACTAGAATTTGCTAAAAGATTCTAGAACTGTTTGAGACATTTTAGTACTTTTGAGAACCTACTACAACTTTTTGGAACCTTTGAGAACTTTCTATAACATTCCATGATCTTCAGGAATAACAGAAATCTTAAATTATATAGCGTATATGCGTGTTATTTTTTTCTCAAATATTTCCAGAACCTCTAAGAAATTTCCGAAAATTCTAGAACATTCTAGAAACTTGTGAGAAACTTCTGGAACTTTCTAGAAAATTCGAGACTCTCTAGAACATTCCATGTCACGAAATCGCCTGTCGACGTGTGACGTGTCATATCACAGTTTCATATCACAGTTTCGTGCTGGTTTTTCCGCGAAACAAAATTTATTCTCGTGGAGTTTTTTTCACCAACTACGGCAGTCAAATCAATGGCTCCAAGTCAACAGAAGTCGAATCAACGGTTTGAAGTCAACGGAAGTCGAATCAACGGTTTGAAGTCAACGGAAGTCGAGTCAATGCCAGTCGAATCAACGAAAGTCGAGTCAATAGCAGTCGAGTCAAAGACCTAAAGTCAACAGAAGTCGAGTCAACGGATTGAAGGCAACAGAAGTCGAATCAACGGCAATCGAATCAACGATTTGAAATCAACGGAATTCGAGTCAATGGCAGTCGAGTCAATGACAGTCGAGCCAACGAAAACCGAGTCTGCCCCGCTATTCGGCTCCCTCAGTTTTATCTTTGCCGTGAGTATCACCAATTTCTCAAATATAGCCTCCCGTTATATGTCACTTGTTCATTTATTTTGGATCTGTTTCAGAGACGTCGTTCTCCATTACTGATGCACCAGGATGGGGGATAACTGCCATTAGTCAACTAATCCACGAGAATTGCGATGAGAACTGAGCAATTTTATAATAGATTTCCCCTTTTCTTCTCGGTTGTACGATGATTTCATAAAGCAGTTCCCTAATATTGCTTCCATGATACTGATTTTTACAACCAATTGGTTTTTGTCTGGAGCCATTGATGATAAAGATGAATATATTCTTTATGAGAATCTGCTTCTCTTTTCCAAAATACTGCATTCTCTATGATGTGTTGATGATATATTTATGGTCATATAAATTTATTCTCATGGAGTTTTTTTCAGCAACTAATAAACTAATCCGTCAAATAATCTCAGAAATATTTACGACTCAATCTTGAAAAGATATGGCGGTAGTCTCATCGAGACTTGTTGCAAGTCTTGACGAGACTTGTTGGAGGTCTCGATGACACTTAACAGTAGTCTCAGCATGATTTTACAGAAGTCTCCCTAAGACTTAATAATAGTCTTATACAGACTTTGCGATACTCTTAGGAAGACTGAGTGGAGCTCTTTTTGAGATTAGACATTACTCTCATTAAGAGGTGATAGAAGTCTTTTCAAGACTCAGCTCAAGTTTAATCAAGACTTCATGGAACTTTTACGAAAACTTTGCGCAAGTCTCAACGAGATTTGACGGAAGTCCTACACAGACTTGACACAAGTCTCGATCAAACTTGGTGGTAGTCATATCCAGACTTGGCGTAACTCCCAGTGAGACTTGGAGTAAGTCTCGAGGAGTCTACCACCAAGTGTTGTCGAGACTTCTTGAACTATTCTTGAGACTTGGCGGTAGTCTTATCGAGACTAAGTCGAGCTCTTCTTAGCACTTGATGCAAGTCTCGACGAGACTTGGTGGTAGTCAGATCGAGACTCGATGGAAATCTTCTTCAGACTTGGTGAAAGTCTTGATAATACTTGGCGGTAGTCAGATCGAGACTCGATGGAAATCTTCTTCAGACTTGGTGCAAGTCTTGATGGTATTTGGCAGTAGTCTCATCAAGACTAAGTGGAGTTCTTCTTGGCACTTAGTTCAAGTCTCGACGAGACTCAATGGAAATCTTCTTCAGACTTGGTGCAAGTCTTGATGATACTTGGCGGTAGTCTCATCGAGACTCGGTGGAAATCTACTTCAGACCTGGCGCAAGTCTCGGCAATACTTGGCGGTAGACTCGTCAAGACTTTGTTAAACTCTTTGACAGACTTATCTCAAGTCCAATTAAAGCTCAGCAAGATTCACCCAGACCGTGACAAAAATCTCTCCAAGACTTTCCAAGACTTTTATCTTTCACCTAGAAGTAGTCTCGTTCAGACATCTCGGAGAAATCTCGGAAAGACTTGGCAAAAGTCTTCAGAACACTTGAAAATGTCTATAGAAAAGTCTTTTCAAGACGTAAATAAGTCTTTTTTCGTGCCAAAAAAAGATTTTCCCGAAACTTTTCTCCGATGTCTTGGGGAAATCTCACAAATATCTCGAAAAGATAATTCAGATTTCTACCCGGGTTATAAAAAAATTTTTTTTGAGGGGTAGCAATGAAATCTCCGTTTGCGATTTAGGGAGAGCATCTACGACGAATGAATTCCATTTGAATTAAAGGGTTAACTTCCATAAAGTCACTTGAAATAAATGAATTTACAATTAATTATTGGTGCGCCTCAATCATTAAAAAAATGAATATTTCAACAAATTTTTTCCTCATAGGTCGAGGGCAGAAAAACCCTCAGTGTCCGCGCCGCGCATCGAACATTTCAAACAAACACTGGGATTACAAATCCTCCCTCCTTGATTTTGGATAAAACAAAAAGAAATTATTAGTCCTTTGATTAAAAAAAAAAATTATTAGTCCTTTGACATTTGTCACATGGCATCATGCTACTGTTAAAAAAATAGTCTTTTAATTTGAAAAAAAAATAGTCCTTTGTTTTCGAATAGGAAAAAAAAATTATTAGTTCTTTGGTTTAAAAAAAAAATGATTAGTCCTTTCATAAAAAAAAATTAGTGCTTTAATTAAAAAAAAAATATATTAGTTCTTTGATTTAAAAAAAATGAAAAAAAATATTGTCCTCTGACATTTGTCACATGACATCATTCTACTGTCGAAAAAAAATGATTAGTCCCTTGATTAAAAAAAAAGTATATAAAACAATTGCCCTTTGCTGAAAACAAATTGTCCTTTGACATTTGTCACATGGCATAATGCTACTGTTGAAAAAAAAAGTCCTTTGATAGAAAAAACATTATTAGTCCTTCGATTGAAAAAAAAAAATTAGTCCTTTCATTAAAAAAAAAAAATGAAAAAAAAAAAATTGTCCTTTGACATTTGTCACATGGCATCATGCTACTCCTTTCGCAACTTTCGCCACTTTTCTCAATTGTTTCCCAACATTAGGAAATTTCATTGGAAAAAAGAGGTAAAATTGAATCAATTTTTATCCTCGGCCTTTGAGGCTTTTGAGGAGCTAAAACACTTTTGAGGAGGTAAAACACTCTTAGTATATGCGCCGCCAATTGAACATACTTCAGGTGCATTTCTTCCCTCAATTGCAATGAAATTGACACCAAACAACCCGGAAATATGAGAGAAAAGAAAATAATAATAATGATACTTTTTTCGAGTAACTGGTAGAGATATGGCGATCTGCTTTCCTCTTCAAACCAGAGTATAGTTCACTCAAATGTCTTTTATTATGGTCAAGTCATAAATTTCGGGATTATAAGAAAGTGAAAAGGCCTCAAAATTCTTTTACTTGCCATATGTCGAGCAAATGTGCACGCACAACAATTTAGGAATTGTAGAAAAAAAGGCCCCCAGTAGTGAAAGGGAAGGGTATTCTCAATTTTGTAAATGCGTCGGCGAGGAGCTCAACTCCGCCGGCAACTATATCGACTCGTCAAGGGTCTTGGATAATTCCTGCCGGAAACGAACTGAGAGCTGTCAAAAATTGTAATTTTGTGGTGACCTTGAAATCATATGTACTTGTCACGATAAACGATGTGAAAACGATATTTTGCATGTTTCATGCAACGAAATTTCCTCATTGCTGGAAGACCATTAAGGGAAAGTTCGAAATGAAAGTGTGCACTACCTAATTTATTTCAGTTCTTTGTGAAAATTACCCTTCCGTTCGTTAAATGTGTATATCCCCCTACATTTTTTTCTCATTTCTTACTGGAAATTTAGTTACATTTAATTTTAATGGATAAAATTTCATATACAAAGAAGTGAATTTTACTTTCCGTTCAGCGAATTTTTCCTGATGAGAATAAATAACGTTCAAGTTGTGTTAGATTTTACCTTTCCAGCACAGTAATTTTTTTCTAGAATTCAATGATAATTCTAGGTTTGATTAGTAAATTTTACTATTCGTCTGGATAAAAATCACCCTACCAGTAAAATAGGAATTACTGTACCGCCAGGGTGACTTTTATCCAGGCCGAATGGTAAAATTTACTAACCAAACCTAGAATTTTCATTGAAATCTAGACAAAAATTACTGTGCTGGAAGGGTAAAATTCAACACAACTTGGATATTATTTATTCTCATTCTCATCAGGACAATATTGCTCAACCGAAAAATGAAATTAAATTTTTATATATCAAATTTTATTATTCAAAATTAAATTTTTATAAATTTTTAAATGGGATAGTAATTTTTACCAAAAATTTCTCTCCGTGTATAAAAAGCAAGAAATAAAATATGATTGAAAGACAAATAAATTAAAACTTAAAAACCCTCAACATTGGAATTGTAGAAAGAAAGATAATTGAATGTTGGAAAAGGAAATAAATTATAAATTATGAAATACAAAGAATGAAATGCAGACAGCAAAGTCGGGGAGCACATTAATTCATGAAAACCTTGGTGTCCTCCCGACTCTCTTTACTGCCTGCCTTTCATTCTTTCTATCTTATCATTTTTTATTTTTTCTTTTTCCAATATTCAATGATCTTTCTTTCTACAAATCGAATGTCGGGGGTTTTCAATTTTTAATTTTTTCGTCTTTCAATAATATTTTTTCCATACCGTGCATGTTTGAACTCAGGGGGCTATAATTTTTAATCGAAGAATACATTGTTTCAACGGGATGACGCCATATATTTTGGTTTCTTTTAATATGTAACAAAAATGTGTGTTCTTGCACTCTGACCTATTTAATTCGAAAATATTTCAATATTCTCAATCCATTTTAGGGGCTGCGTCTAGCGATTTACGAGCGAGCAAAAAAGAACAAAATTAAAAAAATAACAGAAGAGAGAAGGCGTTAGACAGTGGATTTTCTGGTACTGTATTAAAATAAGAGGTCAAATGACACCCTGCGCATTTTCCTCTTTCCCAAACAAATCCTCACTTTCAGACGTCACACGAGGCATTTCTTCTAGAAGTATGAAATTTATGTGCCCTCGTTCTCGACAGGGGGTTCCACCATTTTTCAACTCCCAGAAATATTGGATAGAGAATTTTTTTCTTCAACTATTACGTCTAGCCCGATAATTTTGTTGTCATTATTCACCTACTGTTTATTTTCTCCACAAAAACTCGCAATTAATTAATATAAGAGGACGAGCTTCATTGCTCTCGTTTCACCGAAATTCACATTAAGCTAAAATATAAGTGAATAAGTACTTACGTTGTTGTTAGTGGCAGAATCCATGTTCACAAATCGAGTAAATTATATTTCACACCAAACACATAATCACTTTTCTTAAAATATTTAATAATAATTTAATAACGAAATACCGATAATTAACGCGAACGATGTATTTTTATATTCAGTCTTGAATTATGAAGAAAGGCGCAAAGAGAACCGAACCCTTATAATAAAAAGTAACCTCCCACTAATCCAATATTGCAAAAGAAAATATTGAGTAATTGAGTAACTGAGTAAAATTGAGTAATTAACACTGAAATGTAATGCTTTTCCCTGTCTCCAAAAAGTATGAGAGACACAAAGAAGATTTATCTCTTGTGACTTGAGGAACGGGCTAAGAGCACTGAAGTTGTTCACACTTGTAGATGTTGTTGACTGAGGGCATAGTCGGCACGCGCGCATGCTTTGGGCCCTCCTCCCATTATGACACTCCACCAATAGGGGGTGGTGGTTCAGAACGTCGACGGCCCAAATATTAAGCAGTTTCTAAGTTTCTCTAGTTGCCGCAGTCACGCAGTATCCCTAAATGGGTCGTCTTGTGCTCTTGAAAGTGTTTGTGTATCTTATGATATAATTCTATCGTGAATCTTCGCTCAACATATAATTGTAAACTTCTTACAATTGATTACGTGAACAGATAAAGAGAATCTTGATATTGTGTTTTAATCAAATCGTCACAAGTTTAATTGAAGGTGAGTTGCTTGTTTCGTTACTTCATTCAAGTGTGCGCACATGTTTTTTTTCGTTTACATATTCGTTTTTCGGCAAAAAATAGGGGAGCCCTGGGCATGACGGCGTTTCACGGGGCACGGTGAGATAACCCGAAAAATGGTCAAAAATTAAAGAACATATTTTTTGATGTAGAATACCCAAAATGACTCAATCGAGATTTTCAAAACCGTTGGGAGGTGTGAGAAATCCGAAAAAAGTGAAAAATCGAAAGAAGAGAAGAAATTTTTTTTTTATCCACTGAAAACCATTTTTGAATGTGATATGATACCTAATTATACGTAACTTAATTAAATTTCCACCGGATTGATACTTTTTTCTATGGTATGAAATGACCGCGGCAGGATGGGGTACCTTCAGAAATGTATGTTTTTGGGTAAAACTTGCTGACAAATTATGTTTATTTAAATATTAATTATCAGCTTGCGTACGAAAAATCTCACTTCCCACGCAGTGTCCTAAAAAATGGGGGTTCCATACTCGTTGGGAAAATGGTTTTTGGCGTGTGGGGAGTTGATAAAGATTACCAGAGGTCCAATATTCATCTCGAAATATACTATTTCAACATTTCCCAAAATTTCGCAAGGAGTAAGGGCAAAACAGACTGGAGGGGTATAATTTACCTTTGCAGCAAAATGGCCGACTGATGAATATAATATTCCGGACATCCATTCATGAGGGAAGTATGGACAGCATGGGTTGTCGCTCCCTTCGACAACTCCGGTTAAACTCATTCCGTTGGAATAAATTTTCATCGGGTGATTCGACTTGAATTAGACTCTCACGATGGGCTGGAAGATGGTAGCGTATATCCGGGACAAGATTTTTACCGAAAAGTCGAGGGGGTCGTGAAATGACTAGATGTAGGATTATCTGGACAATCCCATTTTTTGATGAATGAATTTTTTGGTCATTGCACTCGAATTCGCACACGGAGCGGAAATTTCCGTTACAATTACGTGATGTTCCGTAATCATAGGGCTAAATGCGCTTAACCATAATGATAATTCGACACATAACATAATAAATAATGAATAATAATAAAGATGAATAATAAATAATAATGAATAATGAAGAAATAAATAATGAATCATTTTTTTCTAATGATAATTTTAAAAACAGATGAGGCATGAGACGCCTCAGAAAGGGAATCATGGAAAGCACCAAAAAAATTGAGGTGGCGGGTTTTTGTTACACGTGACAGCCACTCTTCCCGTCATCCAGTGAAGTTTAGAGGCAATAAATAAATTTTTTTCATTCCTCTGGTCTTACACTTTAAACCATAAATTTTGTCGAAGAAAGGCTTGGAATGGTCTGAAAATTCTCCATTTTCGGAAAATTCTCGAGTCCTTCGCACAATAGAACGAACTCGACCGAAGAGGGAGTGTTGGAGTCTCCATGCCAAACATATGTTCCTCGAATGGTTCTTTGTAGATGGAGGAAATTTTTTTGTAGAAACTACCCTTCCGTTTAATAAACGTGTATTTCCATTAATTTTTTTTATCATTTCTGATTGGAAATGTAGTAAAAATATATTTTAAACAATACAATATGAAAAATACAAATCAAATAATATATAAAAATTAAAACACATATCAAGGTTTGGAAATCCAGCACACCGGGAAATTATTTAAAAAAGTTTTAAAACCAGAAAAAAATCGAGCGTCTGACCTTTCTCGCTTTACGTCGTCAAAACCACAAAAAATACGCTAAAAAGACATAAGACTTCATTTGTAGAGCATCAAATTTTTCACCAATAAATCTGCGGGGGCGGGGCATGTTTCTATCTAGAAGCGTTAAGCTGTTATTCCGCCACTGCCGTAAAGCCTCAGTTGCGAAATGCAAATTACTGGGGAAAAAGTTAAGAAAGAAATCTCAAAAATTTCAGAAAATATCTTTACTATCTATTCACAATTATTGTTTGAATTTTTATTCTTCCCAACTGTTTCAATTTGTTAAATTTTTGATGTAAACTCCTCTACCATATCATCATTTTTCATCGAGCTATCCGATTGAAATGAAAAAAAATCGAATTTTTGTGGTTTCACTCTGTTTTTCAGGAAATTGAATTATTTTATAATAGAAATAGGCCATTGGAAACAACTCTGAATTTTTTAATATTTTTCCTGCTAATTGTTAATATCAATTTTCAATCATCAAAGGAAAAATTTTCCATTTTCCAAATTTTTTGTGCGTCTAAAAGTTCTCCATATTTGTTGAAGCAACTTTTACCTCTTGTTTTTTTTCCATATATTGCATATTTACTGAGATATGTTTTTTTTCAGATTGACGTGAAAATATCACACGCGGCAGCTACTCCTTGCACCCGAACTTCCTTTTCCTCGTGCATCTCTCATTCATACACTTCCGCACTTTTTTTGATAGATCGTTCCTCAATAAACATTGAAGTTACAAAAAAAATTCACATAACCAATCTTGTTAAGAATTAATTGGACCATTATTTTTAGTGAAACTTTTTTCGTCTATCTTCAATCCTTATTGGGAAATTAGCCATTAAAGGGCTTGCGGAAGGGTATGCCCAGGAGGAGTATGGGGAGAAGAAAGTTGAAGCGCAAGGAGTGGGGATAGACGTGTCCGATAGTTTGACGTCAATCTAAAAAAATTCATATGTTAGAAAATAGGATAGATATGAAAAAAAACGAGAGGTAAAAGTTTCATTAAAAAATATGGTGAATTTTTAAATACCAAAAAAATTGGAAAGTGGAAATTTTTCCCTTTATTCATTAAAAACTAACATTAACAAATAACATAAAAATATGAAATTTCAAAGAATAATACACGTTAGTACAGGTACGGAAGGGGGAAAGTTCGTTCACAGAAATAAACAGGAAAATAGAAACAGAGCCATAAATTCAAAGATGAACTGAACGCATGGAAGACCACCCGAGAATAAAGCCACTTCAAATATTTTTTTTTTCATGTAGAGTTTTCAAGTGCAATTCGAACCGTATAGTCATAAACCTTTTCCTGGCGACAGTCTATTTTTCGGGATTTTTTCCCGTATTTTTCCTCTCTCTCTTTCTCTCTCTTTCTCTCTCTCTCTAAACACATGTGAAAGGCTCTTTGTTGCCAGGGGGGCCGTTCGTGGTCACGTCGACCCAAGACTCTGGGCTGAACCAGTGGCGAAAATGTGGGAGAGAGAGGCCACCATAGGCGAGGAAATTTTGGACAAATATTGTGGGCGAAGATTCGTGGCAACTTTATGTCCCGGCTCTGAAACCCACAGACGAGGCAAACGAAAATCTATGTAATTGATCCTCTGGGAATATATTTCACATGAATTTTTTCGTAATAGCAAAGGAGCGTATGTTTTTTTAATGGTATCTCCAGCACATACGCCCCGTCGTTTTTAGCTGTTCCAGTTCATTTCAAAAATAAATAATCACAAAGGGGCATAACTCCAGTACATACAGCCCCTTCATGTTATGATAAGCATAATATGTAATGTAAAAGGGCCGTAAGTGTGTTGAAAAAACATCGATTTGGAACATACGCCCCTTTAACTTTAAAAAAGAGGTTCTTGGTACTTACGCTCCTCTTATTCTATGGCGACGACATTATAAAGGCCATAGTATTAAATACCAATGGATTCCTACGATTGACATTTACTTTATTGACGGGCTTAGAAAATTATATATTTTTTTTATTTGTAAAAAAAAATATAACTTACCAACTACTCGGACTGGTACCTTCTCATTTTCAGAGTCTATTTTTTTTTTATGTAAACATTGTTTGACAATTCATCTCTTGAAATGCAGTGATAAAATCTTCTGCAAAAGTACCGCACCCAGAAAAATGATTTATTTAAATGAAATAAATAAACTTTCTTGAAATTTATTTATTTGTTTTGAGCAAATCTTTATTCAAATGAAATGAATTCATTTCATTATTTTTAATAAATGGATTTATTGAATTTAAATAAAGACAATTATTCATTTAGAATGAATCGTTTATTTGAATGGAATGAACGATTTGTTAATTTTAAGTACGTTTTTCATTCCATTGTTGTTAAATTAAATTTTTAGTGAATCCAAATAAATGATTTATTTAGTTGCAATAACACTCGAAAAAAGAAAAATTCTCATTTTTGATAAGGATTTTATTAGGTACTATTTGAATAAAAAAGTTCATTTGATTTAAATAAATTTTATTTGATTTAAAGAAATTTTATGAGATTTAAATCAATCATTTTTATGGCTCAAACTAGTGAAAGAAAATTAATTATGATAAAAGAAATATTTTCTTTAAACTGCGCATGCGCAGAGGCATTGGAGTTGCCGAATAATATTCGCCGTCACCACACACAAGGAAATTTCACAGCAAACTGCGTTCGTGGGGAACAAAATTTTCAAGTAGGCTTGAAAATATTTCTCGTCGAATGATGTTTCCGGACACCACAGACAAACGAATATTGGTTCCCAGAGGCACCATTTCTCCTTGTTGGCGAACAATGTGGTGTCTAGAAACATTATTCGACGAACATTATTCGACGAGAAATATTTTCAAGCCTGCTTGAAAATTTTGTTCCCCACGAAGTTCGCTGTGAAATTTCCTCGTGTGTGGTGACGGCGAACATTATTCGACAACTCCAATGCCTCTGCGCATGCGCAGTTTAAAGAAAATATTTCTTTTATCATAATTAATTTTCTTTCGCTACTTTGAGCCAGAAAAATGATTTATTTAAATCAAATAAAATTTATTTAAATCAAATGAACTTTTTTATTCAAATAGTACCTGATAAAATCCTTATCAAAAATGAAAAATTTTCTTTTCTTGAGTGTTGTTAGACCTAAATAATGGAATGAAAAACGTACTTGAAATTAACAAATGGTCTATTCAATTCAAATAAACGATTCATTCTAAATGAATAAATGTCTTTATTTAAATTCAATAAATCCATTTATTAAAAATAAAGAAATCAATTCATTTGATTTAAATAAAGATTTGCTCAAAACAAATAAATAAATTTATTAAATTATCATTAAATTTATAAAACTTATCAAAAAATGTTCAGAATTTAATAAGGGATAATTTATGTCTTCTGTTAATTTTCCGTATTTTCTTTGGTTTTTGAAATAAAAACACAATATGATATTCCGTGCGGCTTACCTCAATACATTGCGTCGGGCTCTCGCGCTGCGAGGCGCGTATGGGAATTTCTCGTCACATCACAATAAATAAGTGAGATACAGTAAATTTCCAAGATATAACAATTATTCCTTATCGAATTGTGAACGTTCTTTGTTAAGTGAAATTTTCTGTGGTGGGAATTTGAATAATTAAATTGTTCATAGCAATTCGGGCGACTCGATTTTGGAAAAATAACCAACGAATTCGGGATCAGCGACTCAAAAAACATAGATTTCACCCCAGTTATCTTGATATGAAGTTAGTTGATATGAAGCTAATTATATCGTCGCTGTAGAGTGGATGGGGCGTAAGTGCCTTTTATTTTAATAACAAAGGGGCGTAGGGGCGTAGAAGGGAAGGGTACAATCGATTCTGGACATTTTTTATTTCTTCCCCGTCGATAAATCGATGAAAATACCCCAAAGTGGGAAAGTTACGGTATCTCAGGCCGGCTTGCGCAGCTAGTGGAAGTCTATTCAATGTATAATAACCGAATGGAATTTGTTGTTGAACCGTTATGTTCCTTGTTAATATCATTATTAACTTATTTTTCAATGGTTGAACACTAATCAAGTACATCAATTAGTGTCTCTATGAGAAGTTTATTGAGGGCTCAACTCGTCCAGTGAAAAAATTCAGTCCAGGCTAAAAAAATTATTAGGGGAATGGAAAATTCGAATTAATTAATGAAAACTACATAAAATTATATTAAATATTTCTCTGGATATCGCAAGTATTGAAAAGAAGGTTGATGAAAATATCGGAAAATAGAGCCGCAAATGGTATAACGGTACGACAGACCTACAAATAAAGATAGAGAGTTTTGCAATAACAACTGGCGCACTGTCACGTTGGGAACTAGGCGCGCGTATCTGCTTATCATTATGCGTGATGTACCTCGATGGCATTTGTTGATATTCAAAAGTTGTTCAAATAAAAAAGGTAGAGGATTGAACAACAAAAATTTTGTTCCAATACTGATCCTGAAATGTTAATTTTTAACCCTCAAGTGATCGCACCTCTCCACCGAAGGTATCTGGTCGCGTGATGAGCGCTGCGCCGTTCCATGTATTTTACAGTTTTGAAAAAAAAAGTTTAAAAAAACTATATATTTACTAGTCGCTCCGCTCCCGTCCGCTAGATTAAATTACTTTCAATTATTTGATGCCCTTTTTCCCTTTTTTTTTCATTTATTCAGTCGTTTCTAATATTTTTGTCATCATTTATTTTATTTTTTTTTATTCATTAATTTTCCAGAATTTCTTTATATACTATATTTTTAATATAAATATTTTTGTCTTTTTTGTTTTCAACTTGACCTTCTCGACGGTGAAATTGGTTTTTATCATTGTTTTTTCATCAAATGAAGTGAAAAATATAGGAGAACGATTGGTCGAATAGGAGGAAAAAAATTCGATTTTTTAATGGAACCGGAACGCTCAAAAATTTATTTTTTTCCTGAATACAGTAGAGTTTCCTTAATTCTCCCGACTCGGGACGTGTCCTTGAGCGAATTTCGTGGAAAAGAGGATTAAGGAATCGATCCCACTCCGTCGCTCTGTGCAGCTTTGGAGAGGGAAGATAGGTAGTGGGTAGGAGGAATTGTAGTAGTGGGGGGAAAAAGAACATAACCTACAACTGTCAACCGTTTCATTTGTGTGACACTGCGCATTCGTACGCGCATGACGTTGTAAACAAGGATGAACGATGTAGGAGAAGTGGGAGAAATTTTTTGAGGGAGAATAGGCCACGAGGAGATGAATGAGAGAATTATGGAAGCGGAGAATTAAGGAAACTCTACTGTAATGAAGGAATTCCGGTGAAATTGGGTTTTATCATTGTTTTTTCATCAAATGGAGCGAAAAATATAGGAGAATGATTGGTCGAATAAGAGGAAAAAAATTCGATTTTTTAATGGAACCGGAACGCTCAAAAATTCATTTTTTTTTCTGAATAATGAAGAAATTCCGGTGAAATTGGTTTTTATCATTGTTTTTTCATCGAATGAAGTGAAAAATATAGGAGAATGATTGGTCGAATAAGAGGAAAAAAAAAACAATATTTTTATGGAACCGGAAGGCTCAAAAATCCATTTTTTTTTTCTGAATAATGAAGGAATTCCAGTAAATTTGATTTTAATCATTGTTTTTTCATCAAATGAAGTGAAAAATATAGAAGAACGATTGCTCGAACAAGAGGAAAAAAATATTGGTTTTTATCGTTGTTTTTTCATCGAATGAAGTGAAAAATATAGGAGAATGATTGGTCGAATAAGAGGAAAAAAAAACAATTTTTTTATGGAACCGGAACGCTCAAAAATTCATTTTTTTTTTCTAAATTATGATAGAATCCCAGTAAATTTGATTTTTATCATTGTTTTTTGACAAAATGAAATGAAAAAATAACAAAGGATGAAAATTGAAGATGAAAAATTTTATGCGATTATTATTATGTAATTATTTACGAGCAACTGACCGACAGTTTGGCGCAGTGGGTTCATCAATAACTCACACGCGGCGGACCCGGGTTCGATTCCCAACGGTTACACTAGTGAGATACTAACTAGTACAAAAAGTCTTGTTTCAGGGGGCAGAACAGGTGGGAACAAACCGTAAAAACCCGAAAGGGTATACGGAAGGAAAAACATTGAGGTATTTACGAGCAACTGTGAACCTTCAATTAACAGTTAATATCAGTATAAAACGTCAATTGTGAACATATTATCTAATAATTGAATTTCATTTAGTGCAAAAATTTGACATTTAGAGGTTATAACCACGGGGGTTTATAAACACGGGGATTTTGGCCGAGTCGGATTTTCAAAGAATTTTCATTGTTGATCAGTGCAAGGATGATCAAAACAAAAATTGCCAACATTTTTAATATGATGGAAAGTAGGAATTCTAATTTTTTGAGATTTTTTCTCAACATCGTCTTGGCGTAAGAAAAAAAATTCGAAACAGGACGGCGCCATCACGCGATCACTCGAGGGTTAACCGAGTTATAGTAATTCGAAAGGAATACTTTATTATAACTTGTAGAGTCGAGAAAATCTGCGATATGTACGAATTTTACATTTCTTACGAAATGTTTCCCAATATCACTTATAACAATGGGCGCAAAAAATCTTGCTTCTGATTCAGTCAATAAATTACTCCTCATGGCATTTAAAAGTCAATTCCCATTTCTAGCATATTCTTTGTTGATTCCTTTGTGACAACGGATTAATGGGCATGACTTATCCATAAATATATGGAATTATCCAGCCATGGGAATGAAAACCATTCATCCCATAAAATCTCGAAATCTCTTTTTTTCCACTCGGTTTTTGCACAATGTTCATATCTCTCACACACTGAAGAAAACTAAATTTTCTCATTGTCTTCATATTCTTCATTTCCTCCAAATTCCGCACAATGTTGTCTTTTTTTCCTAATTTTCAGAAAGAATTTTCTAAATTTTATCCAAATTCACAGGATAAACTTCACTTTCTAAAATTTAGAAAAAAAATTGTAAAAGTTAGAATCTTTTTTTCTCTGTGACCACTGTCAATAGCACGGTACATAACTTCGCTGTCTCTCTATCTCTGTTATCAACCTGCCATACTTTTGCCTATTGTCGTGATGGAATAAAATTTACATGTTCATTAAACTTGTGCCGACCTACCAAATGAAAAATTCTTATTTCAGAACCATGGCTGAGGAAGTGAAATCACTTCTATCTCAGTATGATATTGCACTTACATGTAGTGATTCTGTGTACAAGCGAGCTGCAAATTCGAATAGATGGTTGGTAGTAACACTGGTTCATCACCTATTTACCGACCGGGAAATTTTGAAACGACGTGTGAACAAGCGACCACGATTGAATCCAAACAAATTAAAAATTATTATATGTAAGTCTATCAAAGCATTGATCACATGCCTGATCAGCGTAAACTCATTTCTTCCCATTCAATAATATGTATCAAAAGCTCAACCATGTCTTGATTAAAATAGAAATATATATTCCAGGTGTGTTTAAAGCATGGCTAAAATTTAAACACTTTCCTTTGCCAGTAATTGTACAAGAGTTAAGGAAATTGAAGTATTACATAAAGAAAGAATTACATGAGCAGAAAGCAATTGATTACTATTGGAGGAAAAAGGTAATAATTGAGAATCATACTCTCCAATAATCATTCGATTTTGTTGGTTAACCTGAATGATTGACAATCAGGCAGGCACAGTACCTTCGGATGAAGAATTCCAAGATACCTACGAGGAATTATCATCCGACGACGATCCCCCTGAAACCGATGAAGAATCTAACGCAGATTTTAGCGATGTGTCTTCAATATCGGACATTCCATTGGATTGCAGCGATGAACAGTGAAGAAAAAAATGGCAACAGATCGATTTGGAGATGAGCCTTATGTTTTTCGTGCTCATACTCATTATTATTTACGATCGCATATATCCTATACGATATGTTAACCAAAAATAATATTTACCATTTGAAAGGGCAAAACTCAATTCTGCAAATGTCCAAACACAAATTTTAATTTGTAATATCACAATAGAGAATAATGATATCAGAGTAATGAACTGCGCCAGGGGACTCCATTTTATTTTCCTAGTATAAAGAATAAGTACTGAAATTCCATTAATAATTAAGTGATCCGATCGGTACAGCTCGAGTAGAAGCCTATGCAAAGAAAAGTAAATATAGCTCGGGAAAATATTCCGATTTGTAACTGAAACTTTGAGGTTTTAATCTGACTGAATGGGCATATTCGTTCTTGTATTGTTTTCGATTTTATTCCAATACTCACAAGCGTCTATGGGCTCTCGTCAGACACCAGTTCTTCGTTTATTCTATCCAAAGTGCAAATATATCATTTTTCGAAATACCGGCAATCAAAAATCTATCAATCAATATCTAGTTTCTTCTCTCATTCTTCTGTATCCATTCCAGTAGAATTCCCTTCTTTCTAAGAGCGGAGATATAGACGATTCATAGATATTGCCGTAGGTCTTCATGGTTAATATTGAATTGTCAAGTATTTTTGCCTAAGAAATAGTCACGACAAATGAATAATAGGGTGAAGAACTTAGATTATGATACTGCTGCCACTTTTCCAAATCTGAAAAACTTCACTCATTCATTAACCTCTTAAAATGTAGGTTTCCAGGCCTCAAAGCGTAAGGTGTCTGTTTGTTCCTCATTGTCAGAATTTCATACCATTCGTTCCTATTTTTCAATAAAAGACTCATACCTGGACATTCATGTGATATACGCAAACTTAATTATGCCCGGAGGTAATTTACAATCTATTCCATCGGATTCCTATTTGAAACATGAGTCGTGAAACCATCAAGCCGTAGTGAAAATATATTTCATAATCATTATCATTGATTTGATATATTTATATTATGTTTTAGACCTTTGAAAAAGTATCGGAGAAAATTAGGTGAATCAGCATTTGGACCAAGTTCTAGATATAGCTATCATGATGAATCCCCTCGGATCACCGGATCACATTGTAAGTATATTAAATGTAAATCCTGCGAAGTCAGGAATGAATTAAGAACGTTAACAAACATCCGAGAATAATTTTCATCAAAGTGAATCTCTCAATCCACGTGCAATACATTGATCACATTATTTTCTTAGTAATACATAATATTTTTCCTTTATCAATTGAATGGCTGTACCATCGGAAAAAATGTAATTCTGCTAGACCACATTCTCCAACGAAGATCAGGTTGGGGTTGGAAATGAAGATGATAAACCGAAGGCCGCGAGGAGGTCAAGAAAACATTATCTCTTGGATTCTCCGGAGAAACGAAAAGTCAGTAAGCGGACAGAGTATCGTTGGAGAAAGCACGAGTATGATTACATGCAAAGAACTTGGGGTACATTGTCAATATTACAAAATAACTTCAAGTGTAGTATGCAATGTCAAACAGATTTTTTTTTTTACAGAACAAAAGGCAAATAAATCGGCCTCGAGTGATGAGGAAGAAAACATCTATGATAACAACATTATGTACGAATCAGATGAATGTACTCCAAAATCCATCAATAGCTGTGGTGAATTCCCTGCCGATGAAGAAAATATTGGGGCAACTACAACCAATTGTCAAGAGCTTGCGCATGAGGAACTAATGTCAAAATCCTTATTATCTACTGTTTCGAATGTTGGATCAAATCTGGAGGATGATTGTGAATCCACTATCGATGAATATGAAATCTATTCGAGTAATGATGAAGAGAATTTCGATGTTACCACAGATTCCAAGTCCGCTGAGAATTCAGATAACACAAGCAATTGTGAGGATGATCAATCTTCCGATGATTCGGACCATGATTTTGATATTGATACGAGAGCAATCAAAGGTGATCAGATGATGTTTCCTGCAGCTAATCTCACGATTTCAGATGTAATGTTAATGGTGATGACTCTCTCTATCCAAGCAGATTTGAAACGAGAAACTCAAACCCGTCTCATAGACTTGATCAAAGTATTAGCGGGACCTGCTTTCGTTTCATGGAATGCGTCAGAGTATCTTCGATCGAAGATTTATAATCCACCCAGAAACAAAATGAAAGTTCACTTCCTTTGCGGAAATCTTGATTGTACTGAAGTAATCCTTACGAAAGTCAAGTCTCATCGAATCAAGAAAGGAGAAAAAGCCTTCTGCCCCAAGTGTGAAACAGTTAGCGAAATAACAACTCGTTCTCCTCATCAATTTATGTCCATAGATGTAAAATTTCAACTCAAACTCTTATTCCGTGATCAAGTCATTCAGGAAAACTTGATTAAAACTATCCATCAATTGGAAAGAATTGAAACTGATGGAGTAATACATGACATATACAGCGGGCAACGTTGGAAAGCTATTCAAAACCAATTACCTGGAACATTAACGTTCAATTTCAATGCTGATGGTGCTCCGCTGTTCAAGAGTTCGAAACAAAGTTTTTGGCCAATTCAATTACATATTAACGAGCTATCACCAGATATTAGATTCAAACACATTATCTTAGCAGGTCTTTTCCTTACCAGTAAAGAACCTAAGGCAAATTTCATGGCTTCATATTTCAAAGTATTTCTGGAACAAATAGAATGCTTAACCAACGAGGGAATCGATTTTACGATTGCAAGCACCGGTGAACGGTTGAACGTAAAATTCACTTGTCTCCTGGCCCCTTTCGATTCGGTTGCGCGACCTATAGCACAGAACCGTCTTCAATTCAATGGTTATTATGGATGTAGCTGGTGTTACGACCATGGATTATATTTTAGTAAAGCGATGAGATATGTGCTAACAGAAATTTCAACATTGCGGGAGCATAAATTGCACATGAGAGACGTGAATCTTGCTGAAACAACTGGAAAAACAGTGCGCGGTGTGAAAGGGTCATTCGCCTTCCAACAAGTGGCACACATGGATGCTGTTTGGAATTTCCCTTATGAGTATATGCATGCTCTGTTGTTAGGAGTCGTGAAGGCATTATGGAAGTTATGGACAACTTTCGGCAAAAAAGGATACCTGAATGCATCTGATTTGCGATCCATAAACAAACGACAGCAAAAAATCAAACGTCCTCATGAGATCCATCGATTGCCACGGTCTGTTCATGATGCGCTGAAGTGGAAAGCAGCTGAGTGGAAATCGTGGCTGTTGCACGATAGTGTACCATGTTTAGAAGGAATTTTAGACGATGATTGCTTTCAATCGTATCTGTTGCTGGTTCGTAGCATGAACACTTTTCTCAAATGTGAGATAACCGAGAGAGAAATTCGACAAAGTGAGCTAGACCTCCTGCAATTCGTTGGTGACTGCGAACAACTTTATGGAAGAGCAGCAATGACGTTCAACCTTCATGCCTTATTGCACGTTGCAGAAACAATCAGACGTTGTGGCCCTCTATGGGCATATTCTACTTTTCCTTTTGAAAATGGCATATTTCATTTTAAACAAGGTGTTCATTCACCAAATGGAATCGCACATCAAATAGCAAACATCTATTTGAAGAGAAGATTTATAAAGTCCATCATCGGTTCCAATGCAAAAACCGAGGCCTGTCGTACATTCTGTACAAGTTTATTCTCTCAAACAATCCTAAAAAATCATTTGAAAACCAAAAACGATGTGAATTTGGTCGGGGTTCATAAAACAAATAAAAAAATCCAGGAATTAGTAAGATCAAAATTTGATAACATTGAAGATGCTGTGAGAATATTCAACCGATTTATATATAAAGGTACCGTATTACGTAGCACTGCATACTTGCGAACTCAACGGCAAGACGATACCGTGATTCAACTATCAAATGGAAAAATAGTGCAGATCTACAATTTCCTCTATTTCAATGATGAATGTTATTTTCATTGCCGTGAGTTATCTTTGAAACCGTATGAATGGAAAAAAAAATCATTATCCCACCTTTTTTGCGTGATAGAGTATAAAAGCACAGATCTCATCGTTAAACCGCATCATTTTAGAATGAAGGTAGCTCATTTCACCACAGATGTGACTTCTTATGTCAGTTTTTTGCCCAATTTTTTTGAAATTCAGTAACATTATACACAAAAATTTTTCATTAATAATCGGCGAAATAACGATAGAATTACCTTAATTATGTAGAAGAGTAAACCGCTAGAATGTCCCACATTTTTCTATTCATGGGTCCGTCGAAAATTATACCTTGAAAATAAATTATGAAATGTATTACTTTGAAATGTCAATTATCACTGTAAGAATGAGTGATATAATGGAAATGTCAGTCAATAATAATTATGATAATCCATATTTATGATAGAGATACGTACTTACCGGAGAATATTATACTTACCGATGTATCTGTGAGTTATTTCCCAAAAAACCGAGTGGTCATTTGGTGCCATTTCATCGATTTCTCTCAATTTTGGATATGTGTTTGTACTTGATTACAGCTCTGTAGCTCTGTCAGTTCACGAGATAATTGTCATCCAAAATCCTCCCAATTAGGAAAAAAATTAAACTCATTTCTTTTCATATTACTTCAGTCTAAAATCACGATTTTTTGAGTCGAAAAAACACTTGTTACAACGCATTAACGGGATAAGCCAAAGTAAAATGTTGAAAACCCGAATTTGCCAATGGAAAAGAAGAGAAATTTAAAAAATAAAAATATCAGCCCTTCATTTAAAACTTCCCGATCCACCCCATTCTCTCTCGATGAGTATCCCAACGAGAGCAGGAGCTGAATATTTAGTATTTTGACTAAAAAAGTCTTAGCTTTCCCAAAAAAAAAGAAAAAAAAATCGTGAAAGTTTTGGAGAGTGCATTGAAACAAGAGTTGTTTTAGCTTATAATCGTGATTTTGGACAGAAGAAATATGACAATCGATTACTTAATTTTCTTTTTTTTTATTTATTGAGAAAATATCGCGAAAGAAACGTAAAGGTAATTTTTTAACCCAATAAACATTTGTAATTGAAGAATTTTGAGCGGTAATTTCGAATTTCGTTTATCCCGTTAACTAACAGAGCCGAAGGGTTAGAAATGTAACCAGAACGACCTCTAATCAGGTAAAAAAACATATTCAAAATTAAGAAAAATCGAAGACAGTGCCAAATGATCGGACGGTCTTCTGGGAATAGCTTCTATACATAAAGGTATAATGAAGCCATTCTTTGCACTTGTACTTAAAACTGACACAATATATCTCATTTATATAGATAAACACTCGTATTGTGGCTTTCTTGTACCCATTTTCAATGCAATAAATGCATAGTTATATCTATAGAGAAACCAATAAGAAAACCTTTCATAACCTATTCATTCCCATTAGATATTATCTATTTCCATTCCCATTGATACCTCGCCCCGACCTTGAAAAAAATCCATTTTTTTCAATAGGATAGCTCGAAAATTCTGATTCATTCCCATTGATATTTTCGTGGGTAACAAAACCATGTGTCTTCTTTTATCAATAAGATACAAATGGAAATCCCATTGGTTCCCAAAGGAAAAACACTCTCCACTATTTGGTACCAAAAATTATAGGCTTATGGAACCTATAGGATCTTAACGGATTTCCCATTCGTTCGTATTACTTTTCTCCAAACTGATCTTCTTCTCACTTCAAAATGTATCAGCAAGATCCAATAAGAAAATGACACTAACCTTATTATTTCCTACTACCATAAGTTATACCCAATAAGAATCAATAAGGGTTCATCACCAGGGTTACGTTGAAATGTATGTGAATTATTGATTATTTTTTAAAATAAATGATTCTCCGACAATATCACAGATAATTTTTTGAAAAAATACATTATCTAGCGGTGTAAAAAAAACAGAAAAAAATAAAAGCGCAATACTTGTGCGAGTTATTACGCACCTGGATTGGGGGGAGTGGTAGGGACTCGATTGGTGTGGTGGGGTTGTAGTTGCGTGTGCGGAACACCGCAGCATTGTCGAACGAAAGCATCGATTCAGAGCACAAAATAAAAGTGATTAATCATTGATAAATTCTATCAACATCAATTTATTTGGCAATACTTTTTGTTAGAAGACGATTTTGAAAATTTTGATATTGGGGGGTTGAAGGATATCTATTATGTTTACAATGGTAAGTATCTGTTCAATTGATCATTTTGCATGCGATCGTAATTTTTTATCACAATTCGTGAGTTTAGAAAAAAATGGCTTCATGTGATTAATTTTCCATCCCATGTGTGGCAAATTGTGAGGTTAGAAAAATTAACTTTCATTACAAATTTGTGATAACTCATAAAGATCATCGTATATACTGTTCTCTTTATTCTATCCTTGTGTTGATGATTAATATATATTGACTCTACGAGTCAGTTTATGGACTATCGCATGAAATGAATAGAAATGTCAATTACTGATAAAACATAAAAAAAAGGGAGAAATAATTGATTACCGATGTAGCTAACTGTAAAAAGTTAATGATAATTTTTTTGTTAATTATCTATTTATCTCGAAAAATAATAGTTGTCAGAGAAAATTTGAGAAGACTCTTTGTGTGATATAGACAATTCTTTGAGAAAAAAGTTCTCTTGACATTTCCCCATACAATTCTTTATCACCAAGATAATTTGATAACTATCAACTGATGAAAGAGGCACCGAAAGATGCACTTGTTATGTACTATCACTGTACAATTAATGTCCATTTAAAATCTATAGAATTCTCAAGAATTGTCAATAATTATAATTTATGCAAAGCGTAGATTTAATGAATTGCATTTATGGCTCATAGGGTGATAAATATTTGAAGATAATACAGAGTTGTTTTTTCCAGACTGAGAATAATGCAATTGAGATTAACGGGACGTTCTCTTCATTTGAAAGGTTAAATAAATCGTTGACAACGCTTAAAAAGGATACCGGTTTTGACTATACCATTAAAACTAGTAGACAGTTTCCTAATGGACATTCGTTGAAGGAGGTACTAAAATATGAGAATGTTACATTTCATTGTCCACGTAGTGGCATCCACAAGTCCAAAGGAGATGGAAAACGTCAAATCGAGTAAGTCATATGGTATTGCTTGATTATCAGTCATTGTCATTCTTATCACACCTTAATGTAATTAAAAAAAATAATAATTCCAGATCAAAAAAATGTGATTGTAAGGCTTCGATCAAAATTGTAGCTCTGAGGCGTGAGAAAATGCTGAAAATTACAGAAATATCACTTGAACACACGGGACATGAACCGGTAAATAATTCAACTAGATTCAAAACAGTATCAGTCATAAACAGGGGCCATTTGTGTTAGAATCTCATTGTGCATATGAAATAATGCATGAGCTCTTTTTGCAAACATTTAAAACGTATCAAAAGTTTACAGCTTACAAATTTGCTGGTGAATGGAAGGGGAATTTATTGAAAGGGCATATAGAATTCAATAGTAAATTGGTAATTAGTACTCAGTCGATTTTTAATACTTCAGTAAATATTGAATAATCTCATTGTTAATTCCATTCGTTCATCAAGTGTCTATGCCTAATCCCATGTGCAGAAGTCCAACCAAAGTCTTTCGTTACTTAAAATTAAAAAAAAAATGTTTCTAGATGCATACAAACTCTCCTGCAAGTGCCAATAGCAATGATGATGATGATGATGATGTCTTCCAAGCTGATAATTCACTGGTCACTGAAGACTTCTCCTATGTAGTGGATAAATCTAACCCCGATACAAGTAATGATTCTCAAGTTACTCTAGCGGAAACTAGTAGAAATGAACAGAATACTGATGATAGTATCAATGATAGTTCTTTGAAAGAGCCTTCGAATGTCGTTGACTCGAGCTCTAGTTCAGATGACGTTGAGAATGAAAAAATTGAAGAGCAGAAATCACAGGTAACATTTTCTAAAGAATATTCAACGATGGGTATTGATGATTCATTTCATTTTGTTATAAATCAAAATTATTTCTCATAGGGGCAGATGAAGTCTACAAAGCAGCACATTCAGTCAAAGAATACAGAATCAGGGAAAGCTGTTGAGAATAACAGGGAGAAAAAACCTTGTGAAATGGTAAAAACAAAAACTAGTATGAAAACATCAATAATTACATCAAAAATATCCCAGAAAGTTTCTAAAGAATCTGAAGATTCTCAGCAATCTTTGCCACCTCTTGATAATCTGGTAGGTTTCCAGTGAACTGCATATTTTAATTCTCCTTTATTTAATTATCCTTTCATTATTGTATTTCTTTCTTACAGAATAAATCACGTAAAAGAAAATGTTCAACTTTAGAAAGTCAACAGAATATCCAGTCTAAAATCCCCCGAAAATCATCTCGAAAATCCTCAAATACTCTCACCATTCGTAATTTGAAATTAGAAATTCCCAAACCAGTTCAAAAAGGGGCCAAAAAGAAACTCAATGTTAGTGGATCCAAAAAGAACTGCGAACTTCTGCCTTTCTCAAAGTTGTCAAAGCAGCAGAAAGCACGTTACATCCTCGAATGGTTGAACTTATCAAAGCCTATGATTGACAACATGATTGACGAAGAATATAGAGCTAAGCTTGACGACATCAAGGACGTATCGAAAAATTTATCAGATGCTTTTGTCATGAAGGATGTCAAAGTAGAATTGGTGAAATTCTGCATGCAAGAGAATGCCTACATACATTTCCAGAAAGCTGTCACAGCGAGGAGGAAGAATAAAAAAATTTCTTGCAAAAAGTGCCATGGTGATATCAATGATAAGCTTCTAGCACAATGCAAACGCTGTTTATTATCATTTCATCTCTCATGCACCGATGAAAAACAAAGTCCTAAGGATCTATGGTATTGTTCCCCTTGCAGAAAGTTATTCATTGCTTAATGAACGCCGTTATTTCTATTATTACTCAGAAAAGTAACATGATACTTTTACTTAATAATTCTGATAAATAAAACTGAAAAAAAAATATTTCGTATTCTTAATTAACGCCTCAAGTCTCATATCAGTTCAATGTAACCATTATTCCAATTTGTAACGCTCATTTGCTCAATTTCCATTATAAATTGATGAATAAGATGACTATATACATTATACTCTCTCTTCCTTCCCAAATATCTCTTCACCCTTCGCCCCACCAATTCAAACTGAACCCGCGTAACAGATTCCGGTGTATTCTCGTATGATACAGAGATTCTACTACGTTCAGAGTGATGTGCACATTGACTTGGTGACCAATAGCAGACGTGCACTTTGGAGTGACTGATAACTCTTCGAAAAACTATAATACAGTTCATTTTATAAACTAATAATATAACTACTCAGTCGTAATCAGTCTCAAAAGTATTTGGAGCATCAATAATACAACAATTTATTCGTCAACAGTATTCAATAGTTACAATAATACCTGTCAAATCATTAGACTTTATTAGAGGTTAGAAGACATTATTCCCAATATAACATTACCAGAAGAAAAGGGAGAAGTTGGAATTTCCAGAAGAAAAAAAAATCCAATACGAATGGATCATCGAGAAAATTGCAACATATGTTTGTAAGTAATGAAATGTTATTTATGTTAATAAATTTAATTGCTGATGGTATAAAATTATCTGGAGAACGACAGACTCTAAGGAAAATATTTCAGACAATATTAAGAAACTTTTGTCTTACTTAGTCAAAATGGAATTCACAACCAGATCTCGCCACTTGGTGAAGTTCCTCGGCTATTGTCGTCAATAAAGCTTTTTCGTAATCAGTTGCCGCTGTGCGTAAAGTATTATTCATGCTAGGTACCAATTCTTTAAGGCGTCTGAAAATTTGTACATACAAATCTTTGGTACGTCTCTTCATCAACACATATACTGCTCCAAAACCCTGTAATCATATGGGGGAAATTATTGGATTAATAGGCAAACATTGACCTATGGTTCTCGTTAATTGTATGAATAGGATTAGATATTTACCGCATCCAATAATCGAAGATGAATAATGAATAATTGATCTACTCGAGGAGCGAATGGTGTGACCTGTGATGGCAGATAATAACAAAATAGTGTATCAAAGTCTTATAGCCAATTTGTTTATAGACAGAAGTGAATATCTTCATAACTAGGTGCAACCAAGTACACCTATGTGGACGTTGACATATAATCTCTACTGAACATTATAGTCCTATTTACATTCTATAATGGATTTTATAGCAATAAGGATATAGTACAAACTTTAAAAGTTCCGTCCATGTGTACATGCACAGCTCTTCCTAATTCTACCAGCATGTCGTCAGAAATGAATATATGTCCAACTGCTCCCCCCGATGCCTGTACCATTCCTCGATAGCAAGTCGCTGAGAATCGATACCTTTGTAGAGGCATTTCGAGACCTTCAACTGTATGGGGTATCGAAGGGCGTTTTTTTTTGCGGCGTCGATTGACAATCCCCTGACTCATCGATTCCGTAACGCAATATCTTGCTGCATTTTCATATCTTAACCATATAATTTATAAACTGTACAGAAATCGCTACAAGGGATCAATTAAGTTTATACCTTAACGCAGCAGCAGTGTAAATTTCATGGGGTGATTGGGTTACTTCTCCAGCTAAGTAATCAATGTACCTCCTCATATTTCTTTCTTCCAATAAATATTCTTTAAGCTCGTGCCGAGTATGTAAGGATTTCAGATAAAAAGTACTGTCAGAATTGAAGCACAACCTTCCGTTACAATTCGCAACAGTCTGTTTGACACAATTTAAAATATTGGGATTTTTCGAGTCACGCCAATATTTTGATCCTCTGTGGAGGAACACACGAGACCCACTTCTTTGACCCCGTACTACCACTATTTCTTCAGCAGCAAATTGTTGATGTAAATGTTGTGCATGTAATGGAAATAGTAATTGTTCCCTGAAAGGTCTGGCTTCATTAAGCGGTTGTGCAAGAACCTCAATATTCTCCTCCATCTGGACAGATTCAGCGAGAAATTCACGTAATCTGTAGGCATCACAGTTGAAATCGTGATTAAATTTATGAAATGGTCAAAAGAGATTCAGTTTTCAATCGAAATCTAGATTTTATGAGATTTACGAGCAAAAGTTTAAGGATCATTTCTAGCACAAAGAATAGGCCACAAAGAATATCTCTTGCCATTTTTTTCTAGAATCACTGAGTACCAAGTTAATTAAACAAGAAAAAAAAATGCTAAAAATAGATTGAGTTTCTCAATCAGAAATTTCTGGGAATTGAATTTCGTTGATCAAGAAGACGAATCCCAGGAAGCCTTTTTTCTAGCTGAGAAAATCTATGTCTAATGAGATGTGAGAAAAGATTCATAGCAATGGTTAAACTTGCTTTATAAGAAAAGTTGAGCATTGATCAACATGATAAGCATGTAATATATCAGCATGGAGAGATTGTGCTCAGGTCATAGGATTTTATCTGATATTATATGATATATATGTTTGTCTTAATGTGGTATTTTCGACTTGGTTATGAATTTCATAGCTCGTTTGTTATTGAAGATATCTCCAAAGAAATAGGAGGAGGTGACGAGCTAAATTCATTTTGTTTGAAAATTGTGCAATTATCTTGGTAATGAGTAATTTCGGGAGTAAAGATTACAAGATCTTTTCTGTAGCGCGGGAAACTAGCCACAGCTACTATTTTTTAACATTTCCTCCTGAAATCATTCAGTATCGATAAAAATTGGATAATAAACAATAAGGATGGATTTTATTTTACTCCTGAACTGGAATTCTCATTCAAAATTATTACGTTGACATTTGTTATTTAGGGGGAAATGTCAAAAAATCATTTTTGTAACTCAGAGAATGAGCCATGAAAAATATGTCTCAATAGTGTTTCATAATCCCTCACTTCCAGGGTAATGAACAGAATTATTAAAAAAAATATATAAAAATTTCAAAATCAGCTTGTCTCACCACTTCAATAGAGAGTATTTTGGAATATTGCACTGGGACGTATCTGGTGGTATATTAAAATCATGCCAATCATTCACAGTAATATATGAAGGTCTTGGTACTAGCAGCATGATTGTGATAATATTCGAAGTGCCAGGGACAGTGTAAAATGAATGAGGAAGCGAATGAGTATAATGAATCCTGTAGCGAAGTAGTGATGGCCCATGACTTCGATAATTATCATTTTCGTTGGGTGTAAGTAGAATTGAAATAATGCATTAAGAGCTAAGCAGAAGTCAAGCCAGAAAGAGAGAGTAACAAATTTTATAAATCAATAACGGAAGATATCTTTCTAGATTTAGATTTGTTGCAACAATGAAAAACGTCAAGATTTCATGCAAGTGCGTGCAAGACAGTTGAGCATTCATATCAAGCTATATTATTCGGCATAATGTAAAGAATCCAACAAGAAAGTTATCATGAAAATAAACAAATTTATTCGATACAACGTAAAATAAATATCTGTGATTCTTTTCCATCACCAAGTGTATCTAGATTTATTTTCTTAATTTAATGCTTATCGTTAATCAATTGAAAGATCTGAATTTGTTTCAATGAAATAATAAACAATTGAGTGAACGTTTTGTAGTACAGAATGTGAGTTTAATTTTTTTGCCAAAAATAATCGTTATGAGGATAAATGAGTATGAACGAGTGAATAAAGAATGAATGAATGAGTATCCAACTAGCATTCAACTTGTACATTTTATCACGTCTCTTTATGAACTAGTAATATGTCTTACCATTTTTCCTCAAGAAAACTCATTATGGAGATAATTAAATGTGAAAACTAAATTTTAATCCTCAAATGCGATTGTTATAGAATTGAATAAAATTGTTGTTGGGAGATCTTTTCTTTTTTTCGCAATTTTCTTGTGCAAGAAAATGAGAGATACAAAAAAAATGCATATGAAAATAATACCGTCTTCATTAGCTTCAAAGATTCGTATTAACACCATGCCCTCAATTGAGGCTGATTTTACCTACCGCTTTTTTGAAGAACAAAATAAGAAATAACAACAAAAAAATATAAATCAGAACATTGAGATCATTAACGTAGTTGAATAAGAAAAATAGGTTGTCCCCCTTCATGGACTCCCCCTATTTACCAACCCTTCATTATGGATTAAATCCAAAGATGACATCAGCCCATACATATTGACACCGTTCTCATGCGAACGACAAATCTGATCAACATAATTGCAAGAGTTTAATGCACAAAAATTAGAGACCAGTCTTGATAAGCGAAAAGGTTGAGCAATGGAGATTAGTATTACTGATTATGGAGTAATCTAACTGATTACTGATTATGCAGTCCTCCTGGGTAAATATGTATCGATTCCTGAACTCCTGCACGACAGACAATACATTCTTCTCCAATAAAACGCAGTGCACAGTCTGGGCGCGTGTACATGTGACCACAAGGATAAAAAGCTGTATTGGCTGGTGTATCAGCACAAGTCATACATAGGTACGCATATTCAGGCCTTCCTTGCCCATCCCCTGGTGCATTGGCTGCAGGTATCACTTGTCCACCTGCTGGGACATCTGCTGGACGTTGCAGCTGATTCCCAGCAGCAACTGGGACCTGAGGTGCCGGCAGATTCCTGGGAACTGCAGGAATTTCCCTTGGTGCTGGTACGTTTTGAACATTTTGTCTCCTGCATCGTCTCAGATTAGGAAGTTGATACGGTTGAGCCCGTGCTTCTGGTTGTCTGACTCTCCTTGCTCTTCCATCTCTACGAGGTAATACCTCACCATAAAAGAGATAAGCATCAATCTGGTTGGCATTTTCAGGTAATGCCTCTACGATGAGATTCCTGCTCACTCTAATGTTCATGTCATCTTGAGAAATGTCAGCCCTCGGGACCCAATGAGTCCTCCTCAAATGTGTACGCATATCATTACTCATTACATCTTGTGCGAAAGCAGCCAAATTTTCTCTGCAGTAGAAAATTATTATATCATGATGATTATTATGGCGATTATTATGATGATTATTTGTATCGGTGGAACTCCAAATGTGAAAATCGAAACTTTTTGAAGGGTTGTCCACTAAATGATAGGAAATGTTGATTTTTTTTTAAATAGAAATCTCATCATAAAAATTCGTTTCAGATATGCCAAATATAATGCAACGTCTGTTTTAATTAGATGTAATTAGTCAATTCGTTAATAATTAAATTAACTTGAATTGCATTTAACAGGCAACGAAATTAAATTTCTAATTCTGTACCGATTTCGAATTTGTAATTCTTTTTCTAATTCTATATTCATCAATTCTACTTTAGATACTTATTAAGAAACAGTAAGGTTTTCACCTGTCAAGGGGATGATAGATGTCCCTCAATCCTTGGATTCTCTGATGTTCTCTTCGCCACTCTGTGATATTCCTTAGGACCCCAACAGCTCCCGCGAGTCTTGCCTCTATTTTACGATCATTGGCAGATATAGTAAAATTTAGTTGCTCTGGAAAGAAACAAATAATGATATAATGACCTTCATATCAGAAATATCATCTCGTTTAACAAAATGATTTTCAATCCGAAAACATTCAAATTTTGAATGATATATGGATAGATATATGCAATTAATAAGGGATCTTGTACGATTTGTTTTCATAGGACAAATAATTGTGGCATAGGCAATGATGATTGTTTCTACGTGAACAACTGAACCATTTAAAACGTTTGACCATTCTCATACATACCAGTGAAACGAAAAATCGATTCATTATCAGCACAAATCAGTGACTTGAGCTCTTCGTTGAAATTATGTACTACTAAATCCTTTCTAACAAGTGACCCTTCTCCGGAGATCATGTGGGGTGTATCGCGCCACTCTGTTCTCATGTAAAAACCGTATTGCTGAGCTAGCAATGCATCAGGCATTCCATCCATTTGTTCTTGCAGGAGTTCGAACATACCAGGCCACATCTCCTGATTTAGATAAGGTAATATGCAGCTCGTCCAGAGGACTTGGTCAGATTCTTCGGCGAGACCATATCCCACGAACTGCCTGATGAGCATCTGATAAATAATTGGATACATGTAAAACTCGTTAATTGAAATAAGTAGATTTTTTCTATTTACTTTAATGTCGAATCATTTCAATGATGAGTGATTTTTGAAAATATCAAGAGACATGTTTCATTTGAAAATTATTCAGCTACAAAAAAAGTCTCCAGTTAGATGATTTCGTCTAAAACAACTCATTATCGAGTCAATCTTCTATTCAACAAATTTTAATCACATAGAATTTTCGATTAAACATTTTGTTTATTGTTGAATTATCTCCAAAATGAATGATTTTATGAGGAAAGATCGGAAGATATTTCATCTTCTCAATTCTCTCAGAAGGTCTGTTAGAATTTCTCCCCAGAAATACTCATGAGGGAAATATTTCTCTGCTTAACAAAGTTCAATTGAAAAAAAAAAGTGGTGCGTTGTTGGTCGCTCGCAAGCTCGCTCCCATGGGTGAGTGTGTTGCAATATTGGTGTGACCCGTTCAGCAGGTCGCAACAATAACTTCCCGGTTTCTTCCTCACTATTGTTAAGAAAAAAAAAAAAAAAAAAAAAAATTCCATTTTACGTTTTCCTGGAAAAACTGGAGAATGACTGGAAATTTTTTTTTCCAAAATCCTTTCGGCTCTAAGTTGGATGAAGACGCTTCGATTGCGTCATTGATGACCTTGATCGCATCATCCGTTTAAGAGATATCGTTGACGAAAATTTTTGGTCACACCCGTACAAACCCACACACACACACACGCACACATACATACATGTTCTTGAAAATTATCGGGGAGTGTTGTGGTGACCTTGAAACGTGGAGATATGATAAAAATTCGATTTTCGATTTTCGGGGTGATTACAATAACTTCCCTATCCCGGGAAGTTAAAAAAAAAAATTTCAAAAAAAATATCACAGAAAAGTATTGATGAAAAAATATTATTAAAAATAAGTATCACAAGGGGTCAATATCACAAAAGAAAAAAAAAGAGAAAAATATGAAAAAATATGAAAAAAATTTAGAGCAAAGTTGGATGTTAGCTGATGAGAATAGTGAAGGAGGATCCACCCCCACGACCACCACGTCCTCCACGTCCACCACGTCCACCACGCTCACCTCGACCCCCACGACCTCCACGCCAAAACTTACGGCTGGTTCCAGCGTTAGTTCCACGACCTGTATCATAGAAAATCGATTTTTTCATCAATTTATGATAATTACTGAAATATCCTAATATGGACCATAGAAATCTCTACTTACGATCGTTCTTTTGCTTCCGGACGAGGAAGCTATGTAATTGACCATTTTTGACATCGTCCAATTTTGCCTGGAAATGATGTAGAATGTCATGAAACGTAAAGATATGATGTTTTTAGAAAATGTCTGTGTGTATGTATGTATGTGTGTGTGTATGTGCGGAAAAAATTTCACAATTCTCTCAATAACTGCCCAAATAATAATGAAAAAAGTCTGAAATTTTGTAAGATAATAGATATTAATAAAATACAATTGTGTGCAAAATTTCAACTTGATCGACTCAGCGGTTCCTGAGATATAGCGATTCCTCGAAAATCGTTTTTGTCGAATATCTCAAAAACTATTCAACCGATCAAAATTTTTTTTCCGTCAAAATATTTCTGACTATTATATCTATCGATTTCAACCGAAATATTTCCATCGACCACGGAACAATGAGACAGTTATGGCCGTTTTTCTTTTTCATGCTGGAATCGGTGTGACCACGATAACTAGAGAAATAATAGAGATAGAAAGCTGAAATTTGGTACGATTCTAGCTTTCATGAAACTTAAGGTTGGGATTGTGTATTGGCGCAATCGAACTATTACTTCCGGAGATATTCAACTGAGTGTGTAAAACTATTTTGTTCAATATCTCAAAATCTACTGAACCGATTTTGATTTTTTTTTTTTTTAAATGTTCGCCATGATGTCTTCTATCTAGCACAATCAAAATATATATATCCTCCGATTGAAAGTTTTCGAGATATAGCAGTTTTTCTATTTTCATTCTCGAAACTCGCTCATACAGACTATAATTCGACTAGAAGTTGGAGTGAGAAGCTGAAATTTTGACTAGTACTTGATATTGTTGAGTCAGACTTCTGTGTAAAATTTGAGATCAATATGTCCATTAGTTCGTGAGATACAGACAATCAACTATTTCTTTCTCATTTTTTTCTGCTTCAAATAGGATGAAGTTTGGGGTTGAGCGCAAAATATCAGAACAGAATGAATTACAAATCCATCCGGAAGCTTGTTACCAATAGAATTGGTAGAAAAAAAAGGGAGAAACATATTATAACAATTATAATAATAGAATAATAAATTGGACTTAATAATACATAACGCATTCCATCCAATGCTTAACACCAGCCGCATGGGAGTGATGGCCTACTTGTTTTTTCTTCTCTTGGGACTGCAAAAAACCACGAAGTATACCCATGAACTCCTGAGCATTTCTTGGGCGCCTGGCCAAGATAGCTTGCAGTAAATCTCGCTGCAACTGCTGCTGCTGTTGTTGTTCTTGACGTTGTAGCAAGAGAACCAAATTTTGTATCACTTGACCAGCTGTTGCACGAGGCTCCCCCTCATAGAATGATTTCTTTCAAATCGGGAAGTAGTAAGTGGAACCAGAGCTCCTTACATAAATTTTCATCACCATGTGTTGAAAATGGAGTTTGTAGCGGAGAAAATAAATTGTGATAAAAAATATTGTTCGCAACTCGGGCGGAGAGTGATTTTTGGCTTGTGGGATTTAACCACTCGCCTTCGGCTCGTGCTATAAACCTCCCACGTGCCAGAAATCATTTGTAACGTGACATTTTCGGATGGGGGTTGGAAAATGAGAGTTACCTTCGCCCTCTTCCTCCCAATCGAGTTTTACCCTAAAATTTAAGTATTGGGCACCAGATCATTTTTCACCGGAACGATCAAACCGAATAAAATTTGCAAATTCACTAAATCGCTAGACTCAAACTAATGTAAAAATCCAAAAAAAGAGAGGTCACTCGATTGGAAAGGAAAGGTCACGGTTGCCGGTGTCGCTCAGGAGGCTGGGTTATGGAGAGAGGGGTGGATTTCAGGTGGAAACGAGGTGTCGGGCTTGAAACGAAAGAAAATAAAGCTATCCAAAATAATGTTTACATGTTCCACTATTGAAAACTTAAGGCAATACACTTCGAACTATTTCTCACATTTGTAACCCATAACGGGAATCAACCGGTACCAAATCCGGAAATTTCAAAAATAATAAAAATAATGAAAATAATAATAATCAATCAGAGAGGCTAAAGAGAATCATAATAATAATTATTTAATCGGATTCGTAAACCCGCAAGGCCGTTGTGTTCAACGGAGCTGAAACAACGCTAAATAATTTACCCCAAAAATTTTAATTCCCGGGGAGATCGGAATTCCGAATTAAAATAAAATAAATCCGAGATTCTGAGAATCAACGGAGACGGAATCCCAATAAGGGACGGGAGAACGAGAGAGAGAGAAGAGAAATATGCCACTCGTCATACGCAATGATAGTGGAGAAAAATAACTCGGAATAATTAATTCAAATGTACTAAAATCGCGAAAACTCGCAAACCACTCGGCCGATTGTGTCCACTCGGATATTGCCGTGATCCTTAGGATCCACGGATACCACCTATGCATTTTCAGGCATAAAGATTAAAAATTACCCCTCTAAACGAGGACATAAAACACGCGCAATTTTAAACGACTAACTGTGCCGCTCAGCGCGCAACACTTACCGCCGACGCTCGTAGGCGCGGGGGACGAGAGGGGGTGAGGCAACTCACCGTACTCGAGCCCACGCTGCACGGTGAACACCGACAGAGAGGGAAAATGGCCGACTGCGCGTCGGAAAGAGACGCCACGAGGTATTTCTCTTTTACCTCGGGATTTTTTATAAAAAATAAAACCCTCAGGGAAACCCTATGATAGGGAAAACCACGAGAAAGAGTCTCGAGAAACATCAACACCTCAACCCACACAAATACTTATTTATCTCCCGATATATCGGGGAAATATTGCGACGCACGTGGCTGAAGGCCAAGGTGGTCGACCCGTCGTGAGACGGAAAAGCCGGCGCCATTATTTTAATGGCGCGGATAACACTCAGAAAATAACCCAAAAACTCACCCTTTTCGCCTTCTTGGGCACCTTCTTCACCATTCTAGAGCTGGTGGCCTCCTCTGATCACACTAAACTTAATCCTCACACAGGGTGGGAGCACTTAAAAAGTTGACCTGTCTTGACCGGGTCAAGACGAAGACTGCCTCACTAGGTCAGTGTCGCGACACTGACCCGTTTGGAAAATGGAGGGGGCAGATCAGGATCGGTCCTGATCGGCGCGAGCGCGACACTCGGATAACTAATAACTTTTATTCTAGGGAGGTGGCGCCGTCGCACCTTGACCCGACCAATTCAGTTCGAACTTGAATTGAGGGAAGACTCTAACTCTAATCATATTCCTCTAACGCCACAAACTAGATTCGGGGTTGCCACCCCGAGTCATAGGGACGGATAGAAGTCCCAAAGACCTAATACTTACTCTTGGTACCTCCCACGGATCGGTTCTCCGGGATAAATGGGATCGGATTGATAAATGAAACGTAAAAATTAATCTAAGAAAAATACTACTTCACCCAATGCAACCTGGCAATTCGGGGAGTACAAGGGTTGCACTTGTCTCCCTCGACCTTCCACCGAACCAAAACTGACCCAATTAATCCCATTTTATCCAACTGAAGTGGAGCGCTGATATTGCAATCAGACTTGGTCGATTCCCCGTGTGATTAACAGAAGGGTACTTCCCGTAGACAAACCGGATGACTCTTATTTTGGCCCTTCTTCGCGGAGAGTCTACGGGCCCTCAAAAGTGAATAGCCCGGACAGGATTTTCCTGTTCTCGAGAAAGATAACCCCAAAAACAACTTCTAAACCACCAATTTGGGGAAAAATGACCACACCGAAGCGGGAAAATAACCTTAAAATTAATTCTCTCTCTCTCTCTCTAAACCCGTGGACGGTGGATGTACTGGTTAGGAGGTTGCTGTTGATTAGGTGGTTGGGTTCTTTCAACGGACATCCCCACATGTCCGTTACACATTATACCGCACTTGTAACGAAATATACTATTTCCCATCGAAATATGGGAACGTCTCTTTGTTCCTATCTTTTTCGATCTCGTTTCGCTCAAAGTAAAGGGTCATTGTCACTTTATTTTTTTCACCTGAACATATTCCATACTTTTGGTTTAACAATAAAATATCCTCAGATTTCACGTCAACGCATATTGTAATCCATTAAACTGCGATTCAACAGCATTGATGCCACCTGAAATCGCATGAGACTTACATTGTGGTCACTCTGTTGACTGGGATCTATGTTACAGCATAGCAATGTTGCGAAAAATATCGCGAAAACCCCACAATCAGTGCCATTCGTTTGTTGTTGTACTCTGTGGAATTTGTAATTTTTAGGAAATCTGTATAGTGCATCAAGATAATCTGTTTGAATATTAGTCAAGTGACCTAGATTCATGCTGTCATACACGTGAACGTTTCTATTACCGTCATATCTTGTGCAAACCCAATGTCCAACCGGTAAATCTCTGCCATTAGGATTGCCCGTGAGTCCATCATAGAGAATTTGGATATTGCTCGCAGTTTCGGGAATTTGACGCAGATTGCATACGAATACCCCTACAAAGCCGACGTCTTGTGCATAATTGAATATTCCACGTTCTTCCAACCGTTTGTTCATTATTTCATGGAAAAAATTGACGTGATAATCTTGAATATAAAGCCCATCATTCTCCACTTCTTGGCATCTTTCCACCATTATCGCATAATTATAATCATTGTCTGGACAGTAAATTGGGGCGAATCTGTCTCTGTCAAGGTCTTGATGCATATTCTCCTCATCATCCGAAACGTATATACATTCAGTATCCATATCCGCTTTTTTGCTAAGTTGTGTATTTCTACATTGATGCAAATCTGGAAGATTACTGTCACTATCATCTATAACGTCGATACGTTCAGTGTCACAATTCATTGTTTCCGTGGTATGATCTTTATTTGGAGATATTTGCTGCTTTGTCACTCTTTCTATAGACTTCCTGCCGAGAATGGCATAAATTGGCTTGTGATAACTGAAGTATGTTTCATATACACCGCAATCAATATAATTGAAATTGGCAAAAATAACATCGATTTGGGTGTTCATATTAGTCGTAACACCGGAAGGCGACAATTTCGTTTGCAATTGATACGGATTCAAAAGGTTTATTAGGTAATTTTGCTCATTTGCATCATCTCCACCATTCCATTGATTGTAATTGAAATCTCCCATCAAAACCACCTTGCTTCTCTTGGGGATATTTTTCATTACGTTGTTCAGAGCTTGTTCGAACATCAATTTGGTCGCTTTCGGAGATTTGTATCCACTGATGATGTGATAATCGTTGATTCTCATCGCGAATAATTCTACCTTGGATTTTGCGTTGAATTCGTGTTCTACCGCCACTATTTCGGCCTGTAAGTTGTTTCTCACATAATAAATTAATCCATGACTATTGGTACTGTAATTGTATCAGAATGCAATTTGGTAATGTTCTATGGCTACATCATCATTATTATTCGTTAGAGTTTCACTAAAAATTAATATATCACTGCGAAGAAACCACGAATCATTTGTTATGTGAATCAATTTATTTTTCAATGTTCCTACATTCTGATAAACAATTTTTGGACCATTGTCACACATTAAATTATCATATGATAATGTTAATTGCCTGGTATTCCTCAAACGCGTTAACTCGCTCAAAGCCATATTAGTTGAAGTACCTTTTTTAGTTTGCCTTTTCGATATTTGAAATTCCCCCAAAATGTATAGACCGCTCAATCGTGTTACTCTACTGAGAGCAACGTACAGCATTTGCACGCTTCTCCGTTCAAATTTAGTAAAATCCAAGCATATTTTCTCATAAGTTTGTCCCTGACTTTTATGGATTGTTATTGCTTCTGCAGGGATAACAGGGAATTGGTGTCGCATGACTCGATGTCTTTCATTATCAGTGTGATCCAATTGGAGTGCAATTTTGATGATTGGTGTCCAGTTTCGATCAATATTTTGCCTTTCCATATAATCGTGATGTTGCCTTCTTGCTTTAGCGCCAACTCTTGGCAGTTGGAAATCCAACCATAACATTGATGGGGTTGTGCTATTTGCTTTGAATGTGATCAATTTCAAAACCCCACAGGCTCCATTAACCAATCCATCCTCAACATCAATATTGCTGATGATCATATATTTTATATTCACTTTGAGTTCCAGCTTAGGCAGTAATTGAACCGGGCTATGGTTGCCTTGTTTTTTGAATGATTGCAATAGAATTTTTTTGGTCAATGCATTCATATCTTTGGGGAAGGTGTTTTCAGCAATGGAGATAACCAGCTCACTGGTGCATTGGGCAATTTTAACAGCATTGTAAGAAATAACATTTGCGTTGGTTGCATATAGTCTTATTGCTGTGTCTGGAACCTCATTCGCTTCTAAGATTTCTCGTGATCTGATTAATTTTATATCGTCTTCTGTCATGTCCCCAAGTGCAAGATTATTTAGAGCTTTTATGAATGCTAAATCGTCTTTTTGACGCATTATCTCAGTCAGTTCGTAGAAGTTGAATTCATCCCATAGCGGATTGATGTCAAAAAATAGAGCCATTTCATTTCGTCTTGAGACTTGATAAACGGGTTTGTCTTTAACAGGTGGTAATTGATTTAAATCACCACAGGCTAATACAGAAATCCCTCCGAAGGGCTGATTCACACCTTTTATTTGTCGTAACCGTGTATCGACCCAACCTAATATTGTGCAACTCACCATTGAAATTTCATCGATTATTAAAAGTTGCATTTGTGATAATTTCTCACGAATTGTATTAGCTAAATCACTAGACAATTGACCCATTTGTGCTCCATACTGTTGACATGGTAGAGCAAAAGCAGAATGCAATGTCACACCATTGATTAAGAATGCTGCTTTTCCAGATGGGGCGCATAATAGAACTATTATCTTATCCATATTTCCGCCTGGTAAATTATCGAAATGATTCGTTACTAATTGATACAGTGTGTTGATAACGTAACTTTTTCCAACACCAGCTGAGCCACTTAAATAGATTTTGAATGGTACACGGCCCAATTTGTAACAATTCAATATATGCATAACAAACTCTTTCTGTTTGCAATTCAATTTCTTTATCATGTCATGGAGTTCATTCTCATTCACCCTGGCCGGCGAAGTATATCTCGTTTTAAGAGTTTCATTCTTCTTCACATGTTCATTAGCTTTGCAATTCCCTCCATCTTGTTGGAAGATGTCAATATCATGAGCTGCTGAATTTCCATCCGTTTCTTCATTCTCACTAGTGCGTATATCATTCTCAACTTGTTCCAATGCCTCATCCATAACTTCATCACTTATGATAGAGTATTTTGCCTGATTGCTCTCTATAATTTTGATATTGTTCTTGAACACTACATCATAATCTACATTTTCTACCTCAAGTTCCTCATTTCGCTAAGGCATGAACAATAATATCTTTTCTCTGTAATAGTTTGCTGGATCTTGCTTCAAACTATATCGTCGGTATCTAATGACAGCTGTTTGTTGACGAAGCTTGTACCCTCTATCCTCATCGTCGTCATCATTGTCATTTTCATTAGCATCTCCTGTTGGCATTTTCTCCGAAGGTTTATAATTCGCCGCATAATCAGCAAGGCAAATATTATCAAGGTTTTCACTTCTTCTACTGTATTTATCACAAACATCAGCCATATATATTTCATTTCTGATATCCGTCCTGTGTTAATGAATATTGTCTTCCTACTTTTTTTGGACAATGACATTTGTAGAGCATGATACGCTGCCTCTTGAGAGGACATTAAGTTACCGTTCAGAAAAACATTAGCCATTTTCCGAAATTTTTCCCTAACAGTACAATTGTTGTTATCGCAGTCTATTGCAGCTTCTTTTAATAATTTTGACAATCCCCCTTCGATTTTACTGATGTAATTGGTCACATAACTCATAACAGCATACTCATCAAGGACAACTTGGATATCTATATTCGATTCGAACAATTGTAATATATCTTTATTATAAGAGTTGATTCTTACTTCTCGACTAGATCGTTTCAAGAATACCCGCTTCTGTTTCAAAGTGCTTCGAATAGCTAGGATATACTCTGCTTCAGTCATATCCAATTTCTCTAAAATTTCGTCGTAACTCATGCAGATATCTTTTTTATAAAACTCATTCATTAGAAGGTCAATAGAATGATACTGTTTTGGTGCAGTTTCATTCGTATTCAATGGCTTCAAAATCACTGTTTTCTTCATAACCGGATAAGGGATATGGAAACTGCATTGTTTGCTTTTCTGTCCTTTATAGCAGCTATGCCCATGTTTATGCATTTGAAATTGAACGTAAGGATTCTTTTCATCATATTCACAAGTGAGAAAACGATCAATAAACTTAATCAATTCGTCGTTGTTGCCATTGGTATCACTGTCATCATATTTCGGGGAATTTTTCAACCACAAAAGCATATGTTCGTGCGGGCTACCACGTTGTTGAAACTCGACTCGTTCATAGCTGTCTTCGAGTACATATTCTCCGAAAATACTGTGCTGTTGTCTCAACAGCCACATGAATTTCTGGACCTTATGATCAAAGTAACGCGCACACGTTACTGGATCATTCCTTATCAAGTCGGTTTTGGTGTTGTAATCCAGATCATATGCGTCTTTGATGGACAAAGTTTGGCCCTTCTTGCTATACTTCATTAGAGTTTGTAATAATTCAGGCCAGTGACTTTTCGCCGCTGATAATGTAAGGAAAATCGAAGGTTTCCCAAGTTGGCGAATCATGGCCAATACTTCTTTTTTCTTGTTCTCCCAATATGATGGCGAGGATCTGACGTATTTGAGCATCCTGAATCGTTCGTCGAATTCAATTAAATCCTTCCTAAAATTCGCATCCAGAGCATGTTTGGCATTTATTGGATTCTCAGTATTTTTCTTCCTATTGGATTTTAGAATTTTTCTTCGTTCGTCTCAAGCATATATTTATACTTGATGAACATGTCATTTCCAAAGCTTTCTTGGCCATGAACAAAATGCGCGAAGGAATACACGATCGTCGGTCGTAGCGTTTTGCTTCTGATTTCATACGATCCGAATAAGATATACATTTAGGTATATTAAATGTGTGCCCTGCAAATATTCTTGAAAAGCATAATTCGTCCAAGTCCGGCATTTTATGCCAAGCCATTGGATGTTTGTCTTGTCCGGGAGCGACTATATTGACAATTGGTGCATATTTCTCTACGACCTCTGCATTATGGTCAACGAGCATAACCTCGTCATTGTTTATTTGATCGAAATCAATTAATCGATCAATTTCCATCTCTCGTTCCTCATCATCGATAACATCGCGCCCAAGTGTTCTGTTTATTCCTTGAACTGTTTCATCCTCCACTTTTTCATTGTCAATAGCATCATTATCTTCAACGATGAAATTCATCAGACGATCATCGTTTCCAAAGTTCTGATAATGTGTCTCATCTATTTTCACCTCGTACTTTTGATATAAAGGAGTAGTCATCAAATATGTCAATGCTTTGTAAATCAGTCTTGGCCGAACAGTTTCAAACATATAATCACTTTTGTGATCCACGTGTCTCTTTAATTTAATTTGGGTTGTCTGCATTTGATGAAATTGGCGTGGTAATACGCGAAGTATATCATTTATATCGATTGGAACGTTAACGACACTCCCTTTGAGACCTAATTGCGGATTCAAAGCATAAGGTTTGAGTGCTCGAATTTGCATGAAAACCAATACCGGAGCCACCATTCTTTCCTCAAGATCCGATAATTCTCGGATGTACTCAGGGACTTGTATGAATTGAAGACCATTGCTTGTTGATAACTTATAGACTTTACCACGATATGCCGCATTTTTGCATGTATTACAGATGAAACCTGATGGGAAATTATTGATTTGTGGTAAGAATGAAGCTCCATTGTTATTAATGATTTTCGATTCATTCAGCTTAACGACAGAAGACCTGAAGAAGAGTCCTTCGCAACAACAGCACACAAATGAGGCTGTTTGAGCCCGGAATTGCAGAAATTTCAGCTGAAGTTTTGCGTTTGAATCTGTTTTTTGCCTTGTCAATAGGAGACTATTAAGATCTTCACGAAACTTCAATACATTGTTTATTCTTCTTTCTCGCTGTGCCTGTGAGTTCCGCTTCAATTCGCGTGCTCGGAATCGGTCATTCGTTCGGTGCTTTTGTATTCTTCGCCGATTTAACAGCCTTTCTTGCATTTTATACTTATTCTTGCAGCGGATATTCTTCATTCGTTTCTGATTTCCTCTCACAGCTCTTACTTTATATATGCTATTAGATAACAATTTCTTGTTTCACTCGATATTACGTGCAATTTCATTCTGATAATATTTCGCATAGGATCTCAACATTTTGTTCCTCGCCACATTGAGCGTTAATTCTCGTGATTTGTAGGCTTTATTTAGTCGGAGAATGCGATTACGTTTGACATTGTTAGCAATTTCGTTCTCAAGAAATTGTTTATTTTGTCGAAGAATATTATTTCTCGCAATATTCCTCCGACGTTCATTAATCGCATACTTCTCACGCTTTCGGATGGCCATCATTCTGATGCGATTCTTCCTACGTTCATTCTGTCGGAATTTGGTGTTTTCTCGTTTGCGTTTCATGCATTTTCGGGTGGTCTCATTCATTTTTTTTCTGTAATGTTCGTTTTGCCTCTTGAATTTCTTGTATTTGGCCTGTTTTTCATTCTCCCTTTTCTTGAAGACCGGATCCTGTCGCAAACGTTGTAGTCTTTTTTTCTTGCGTTTGTTTTCTTTCCGTGCAAAAGCTCGATTCATTCGTGATTGTTGATTTCTCCTTCGGTTCTGTTCTCTCTCCCAACTTTTGTAGGAGGAATCAGAACGTTTGATTCTCATCTGCTCTTTATGTTTCTGTCTTTTGTTCTTCACGAGTTCATTATGCTTATCAGATTGTTCTTGATAAGGAGCTATCTCATTGAAATCATTCGCATGAGTAATGTTTGTGGTTTTGTTATGGCGAATATTTCTTTTTTTCATGTTCACTGTACGATTGGACTGTCGTTTTGTCCTCATTTTATTAATTGTCCTTATTTTATTATTTTTGCTTCCGGACGGAAGCTTTGTTTTTACAAGATTTTTGATATTGTCTAATTTTGTGTGGAAATGATGTGGAGTGTTATGAAACGTCAAGATATGATATTTTTAGCGCCTGTCCGTATGTGTGTATGAGTGTGTGTGTGCAGATTTTTGATTTCTTTTTTGAAATTGGGATAATAAAACGGCAAAATTTTTTCAAAAAAATCTGAAATTTTTACACATATTTGGTATCTTTTATGTTCAACTTCAGGCAAAATTTCAGCTTGATCGACCGATTAGTTCTCGAGATATCGTCATTTATCGGAAAATCGTTTTTCTTCAATATCTCGGGAACAGTTTAAGCGATCAATTTTTTTTTTTTCAAAATATTCGTCATAAAAATATCTATCGATTTTGATAAAAATATTCACTCCGACCCCCGAGAAGTCACATAGTTATGGCCCTTTTTCTATTTTCTTCGCTAAAATCCTTGTACGCGTGATAACTTAAAAAATAATCTATAAAAAAAGTTCAAATTTGGTATGATTGTAGGTCTTATGAAAATAAAGGTTGCTATTTTGGATGGGCGCAATTGACCGATTAGTTTCGGAGATATTGCATTTTATGTGTAAAACTCGTTTCTCTGATATCTCAGAAACTACTTGACCGATTGGTTTTTTTTTTTTTTTTCAAAATATTCGTCACGGTGGCTTCTATCTAATACAATCAAAATATGTATACCGCCCTATTGAAAGTTTTCGAGATATTGTCGATTTTCTATTTTTATTCTCGGAATTAGTCCCAATGAGCTATTATGCAACTAAGAGTTGGTGCCTGGATCTGAAATTTGGGCTACTAGTTGGTATAGTCAGGTTACAATTCTGTGTAAAATTTGAAGTCGATATGTCCTCTACTTTCCAAGATACAGCCAATTATTATTTTTTTTCCCTCTTCAAAGAGGATGGAAGTTGGTGTTGAGTGCAAAATTTCAGCAAAATTTCAATCGATTTAGATTTTCCTTGAGGATTAATCGAAAAGTAATTCATAAATTTATTTAATTTTTTTTTTTTTATTTTCGTTGAATACGATGGGACAGCTCACGGAATAAATAATCATTATTCTATTCTATTTCCCTTTTAAATGGGATGAAAATGGGATCAAGTAGGAAATTCCAGTAGAAATCAACCATTTTGGATTTTCTTCCAACACTGATTGAAGAGTAATTCATAAATTTATTTCACTGATTTTCTTTATTCCAGTGGGATTTTCCTTGAGGAAATGTAATTCATAAAGTTTCTATATTTTTTTCTGGGCAGAATCAATTCTAGATCCGTTCGGAAGCTAACTACCAATGAAATTGGTAGAAAAAAAAAACAAGCTTAATATAATACCGCATTTCTTTGACCGCTTAATACCAGCCGCATGGCAGTGACCGCCTACTTGTTTATTTTTATTTTTTTGTCCTCGTTTTATTTAAATTTCGATGATTATAATTTTTTTATCAAATATTTCACGTGTCATATAATTGAATAGAGCGGATGATTGAAAATTTTCAAATTTATGGAATATTCCTATCAACTCTCTTCACAAAATACACGGATCAAGGAATTAAATTCCCAAGACCGACGAAATGTAAACATGACCCTTTGTACTACCAAGTGACCTTCAGGCGTATACCATATTACTTTACACTGTAATTCCTTCTATTCACCGGTCACACATTCCCATTTCAATTCTCGTTTCTCCTATTCTCATGGATCAACCTCGTGTACACCCATTTATTTTATTGAATATAAAGATTGATATATTATTGACGATAAAGAATAATTGTTAATTGAAACATTTCACTGCTCAAGTACTATTATTGTGTCACAATGGTACTCACCATTAAATTCTTTCGAGATCGTAATGTCGTTCAACTTTTCTTCAGTTAAATCGTTATACCTGAAAAATTAATAAATTGTTTTGGGTTGAAACAATTGTACTGATGTACTAACACAAATTATGATTCTATTCTTTTTTCTAAATACACTTTTATGAAATTCCAAGCTTATGTACTTACGAATCACACCTGGTGACCGGAAGGTCTACAGAATACTAATCTGTATTCTGAGGATCACCGCAATACACTTCTGTTAGATATTGAAAACGCCTGCTCCTGTTTTCTCTATTACCGACGTGTATTGCCATGTATGGCCACTGCGTGTGGCGCTGGCGTATGGGCGATCACATATTCACACACTTGTACGCTGTATCTCATAGAGAGTGCATCGAATAAAACAGTTCTCTTTATATTAAACATTTGTATTAATTAAAACCACATTTCCTAGCCATAATCCTTCAACTTCATTACCTACGAACACTTATGACATCTAGATGATATTTCCTCATATTGGTAATCGATAAGATTCCTGTAATTTAGCAATCCATCAATGAGCTGCCATGTTATTTTCGTACTGTGTCGCGCTCTGTATTCTTATGGAACTTGTTATGGGGAAATCTCACTTGGGTACTCATGAAAAATAATCTGTTTAATCATTCATTAAATTTCCTTGACTCATGGAAAATTACTAATTCGTCAGTGTTTTACTTGAATTTCTGTCTTTCGCTGTATTTATCAGATTATTAATAATTTTTCCAACCCCACTCTTGAATTTCAAATCAAGTAGCATAGAAACCTGGTTGTGTTTTGCAGCACATTCTCCGTTGTGGCATATCGAAACGTCTGATTAAGCTTGAATTTGCGCTTGTTGGAAGACTGTTTATTTTTTTGAAATCGTTCTGTCGTGAAATCAAGTTTTTCAACTCCTCACTACTTAAATGAAGTACTAACATCAATTACAGAAACTCCAATAGAATGATTTCTTTCAAATCGGGAAGTAGTAAGTGGAACCAGAGCTCCTTACATAAATTTCTGGGAGTGAAGAAGCTTCGATTGAATCATTGAAGACTTCAATCGCATCATCCGTTCATGAGATATTGTCAGAAAACCTTTTTTCCCATCTTTTCCCTGAAAAAACGGGATGATGGCTGGACCGAAACGTTTCAAAATCCTTTCCGCACTAAGGTGAAGACGCTTCGATCGCGACCTTGAAGACCTTGTCGGATTATCCGTTTCGGCGGAATCGTTGAACAAAATTTCAGTCACATACACCCGTATTCACACACACACACACACACACACACACACACACACACACACACACACACACACACACACACACACACACACACACACACACACACACACACACACACACACACACACACACACACACACACACACACACACACACACACACACACACACACACACACACACACACACACACACACACACACACACACACACACACACACACACACACACACACACACACACACACACACACACACACACACACACACACATACATGTTCGTAAAAAGTATCGGAAAGTCATGTGGGGACCTTGAAACGTGGACATTTGATGAAATTACGATTTTCGATTTTCGGGGTGATTACAATAACTTCCCTATCCCGGGAAGTTAATAAAGTGATGAAGAATATGAATTCGCTATCTCTCACTTATTGTCTAATTATCTCAATAATGAGTGATTTTATGAGGAAATGTTAGGAGATATTTTTTTCGGCTAATTCTATTAGCTAGAAAAAATGTCTCGTTAACTCATCTCCGAAAATAATTCATTACCGAGATCATGGTCTATTTGTGAGTAGTGACGTTGAAATGAAGATCAGTATTTCATCTCTATGTAAAGTAGAAACAATATATGAAGAGGGGGAAGGAAGAACCTGGTGAAAATAGTAAATATTCCCATGTCTTTGTACTCTTGGGAATTCCTCAATGAATGCCTGAACCATTCTATCTTCCTAGGGCATCGTCACCCTTTCTAGAGCATCAGCTAAACCTGGGACCAAAACCTTCACTCTAGCGAAAATATCTCTGAACTGCCAATCTCTCTGGCAATCAACAAGAATGTACATCACAGGTATTAGCTGAAAAATTATTGATAATTAAATTCGTATTGCGTTCAAACAAATATTTCAGTAGTAATGGAGTACAAGGCGATATTTTATATCTTTTTTATTGTCTAAACATCTAGACGATGAATTATTTTATGAGGAATTATCAGAAGATATTTTTTTAAACTAATTCTATCAGCTATAAAAAAATCTCTCTTAAAATTTCATCATAAAAATAGACAATATCATAATAATTCTTTTTCGACAAGAATTAAAATTTATGAAATATTCAATTAAGATAATCTAACATCTAACAACGTATAAATGCTCGCCTTATTAGGATTGAATACTTTACTACTTATATGAAGTCTATCAACGTACTTCTGTGTCGTGATGGGGAGCTAGGGCAAATAAGTAAGAAATTGCTGGACTGCTGACTGCTACCTATTATGAACAGGATGAATTTATGGCATTTACGTAAAAGTTATCTATAATGAAATCATAATCACTCACCTTGATAACCGATGAAATGTGCAGGTGTCTACAGGTATTTAACTGCTGAGCCCCTGTGTCTGACATGAAAAGGAGGGAAAATTTGTCAGGCTAAATAATGCTTCCCCTGTATAGCCCGGATGCGAAACGATATTCTTCTAAGAGCTCTAAGGTGTCGTTCAAGCTCTCTGGAACTTCTGGACGATTCCTTTCATGGGTTCGATTGACCTGTCTCAGGACCGAGGCACGTGAGACTCCACCCAGTGGGACCACTCTGGGATAGCAGGCACTACTATATCGGAGAATATCTTCAGGAGTGCAGGGAGTTTCTGATGCCATGTCTGCTATAAAACAGTTCACATCTGCGATGATATGGAGGATACGACTTGGGTCATGTCCTTCATGTTCACTTACGACGTGATAACGACCATCCTGTGTGATCGTGACGAGAGCTGGACAACCTTGTGGCCTCTGCGCACAACGGAGTATACCTCTTGTGCGTTGGTCACGATAGAGTTTATTACCTCTCGATAGTACAAACTGGGAGTCGGGAAGTTGCCCCTCCACAACCCTGATATGCTCTCTTGGGATCTCCCCCCCGGCTCTTATTGGAGTCATCACTAACTCTCTTGCAGCTATTTGACGCTGCTCATCACGACGAATGATGTTCTCAATGATCTGATCACGGTCTATAACTCTGAGTGCGCCCCTCACAAGCCCTAATCCCTCAGGTTCGAAATAAGGTATATTCACTGGTGACTCGACATGTTCTTCAACGATATCCCTGCCCCTCTCAGGCCCCACTTCCTCCTGGATATCACCTACTGGCTTTGCAACCTCTGCAATAACCAGATTTTCCTCTAACATCATTCCTCCATCATGTCCAGCCTCTGCTGGCCTCGCAGCCTCCTGAATGATCATATTCTCTTCACCCATCACCTCTCCTCCCTGTCGAGCTACTACTGGTCCTGCAACCCTCTCAAAATTCATCCCCTCTTGACCATTCACTTCTCCTCCTTGTCGAGCTACTGGTGGTTCTGCAAATCTCTCAATATCCATCTCCTCTTGACCATTCACTTCTCTTTCCTGTAAAGCCCCTGCTGGTTCTGCGACCCTCTCATCATGCATCTCCTCTTGACCATTAACTTCTCTCTCTTGCCCAGCCTCTGCTGGTCGTGTAACCCTCTCATCATCCATCTCTTTTTGAATATTCACTCCTCTTTCCTGCCCAGCCTCTGTTGGTTCTGCAATCCTCTCATCCTCCATCTCTTCTTGAACATTCACTTTTCTTTCCTGTCGAGCCTCTGCTGGTCCTGCAACCCTCTCATCATCCATCTCGTCTTGACTAATCACTTCTTCTTCCTGTCCAGCTTCTGTTGGTATTGCAGCCCTCTCCTCTCGAATAATCATTCCTCCTCTCTGCGCAACTTCGGCTGGTTGTTCAATTTCCACAACAATAATCTCCGGTGCTCCAGTCACACCTTTCTCCTTTACAGCTGATTCTGATCCGACAACAGTCTCCACATCCGGAGCTACCGCTGGCCCTTCATAATCCTCAACAATTCTTCTATCACCGCCATGATCTGTTCTTGTCACCAAGTAATTCGGAACATTCTGCTTCAGCGTAGCTGCCTGGATGAAGTCTTGTGGCATTACCCCATTAATTTCATCAGTTCCTTCAGTCATATTTGATGAGCCATGGGCATTCTCTCCCCGTAAATCTGCCTCATTCATTGAAGTAGATGTTTGAGGGATCGCTTCAACGCCCTCATCAACTTCAGAACCAATCCTTTTCACGCCATTAACCTGAGACATGAATTAACTAGTGGTGCAGCAGGTACACGCATATTGTTGGTCGCTCGCAAGTTCGCTCTCATGTTGGGTGTATTAATAATGGTGGATTTGAGTGGGTATGACCCGTTGAGTGAGTCGCAGCAACAACTTCCCGGCTGATTCTTTCTAATCTTTCTTAGGATTTTTTCCCCTCTACCTCTTCAATTAGTTCTGGAGGTCCTACAGAGCTCGGAAGTTCTCAAAGAGCAACAAATTGAAGAATTAAGAGTGAAAAAAGAAGCTCACAATGTTATTCAAACCTGGTGGAGATCCCTGAAGAGCAGAAGATCCCCTCTGAGGACTAAGAACGCTGTCATAATCCTCCAGAAGACTTCCTATAGGGCACAAGATTCTAAATGACTTCGAAACTTAAAGGGATCAACAACCTTCATCCAAAGAAAATTGAGAGGAAGTAAATCAATGAAAATTGATGGGAATGGTCATCTGGAGATCTCCAAGAGTATTTGCGTCATTCAGAAGTGGTAAAGAGGTGTTTTATTGGCTAAGAAGACGAGGAATCAGTTTATCATAGAAAGACATTCAGTTAGAATCATCTCTGATTCGTTAATTAATTCTAAATTGATGAAAATTAAGAAAGAGATTTTTATCGAGACGAAAAATTCAGCAATTGTTCTTCAGATAGCTTTTTGGAGATTCAGAGGGACTGAAGAGGATCGAGAATATTTTAAAAATGTCATGAAAGCTTCAGTCGTCCGCCAGACTTGGCGAAGACGAGTGAGCACCGAAAGAATTCGAAATTGAATGAAATTCTGTTGTAATCATTCGAAAATGATGCAAAAGTGTCAAAATCACTGAACGATTCAATGCATCGTATCTTCAGTACAAATCCTCTGCAATCATGACCTAGAAGACATTCAAGATGCAGAAGGGGCATTATCTACTGATGAACAAAAATGTTTCGAACATTGAAAATTGGTATTTGGGTGCTAAAAGTGAAAAATCAATCAGAAATGAATTGAAACAAGACAAATTCAGTCATTTGCGTTCAGCAATGCTTCAGAAGTGTTCAAGAGACTAGAAGTCGTAGAGAAGAATGTTTGAAGACGAAGAATATTGTCATCGTCATCCATGAACTCTAGAAATCAAAGATTTTAATGAGGAAAATGAGAAACGATTTTCTTTCATTTATTCTTCTATGATAAAAAATACTATTGTTAAGGTTAACGCCCGACGGTCTGGCGCAGTGAGTAAGTTCGTTGCCTCAGATGTGAAAGGTTCCGGATTCGATGCCTGGCCGGGGAAAATTAAATACTGAGATCTAACTATTCAAAGTCTTGATCAAAATCGCAGCCTACTCAAAACAGAGCCAAAGCGATTGAAAATAATAATAATAATAATAATAATATTGTTCAGGTTCAGATGATTTCCAGAAAAATTTCTGTGGAGAGGATTCAAGGATTTTCAACAATGTCATAAGGCGGCTGTTGTCCTCCAGAGGAAGTGGAGGACAAGGAAATTGGGAGAAGAAACCAGGAAAAATTACTTGAAACCGAACAATTCAGTTGTTGCTGGAAAGGCTCGGGATGGTTATTCAAAGCTCAGAAATTCTGTTATTAACATTCAGAAGAGATTCAGAGCTGAAGATGATGGAGAACATAAGAGAATCATATTTGAAATTGAAGAAATCCACAATTCTCCCACAATTTTTCTTCAGAGCATAAAAATCCTCAAAAAACTACCAGAAGATCATAAAAATCGATCATTGTCATCCAGACCAAGTGGAAATCGAAAATTAAATCTAGAAGAGTTCAGAGTAATTGGTCAAACCTAAAGAAATGAACAATTTATGTTCAGAGAAGATTCAGAGGTAATTTCGAAGCTAAAAGATGCAGACATGAATTTCTGGAATTGAAATCATCATCAATCGATCTTCATTTAAATGACCTCATGGAGAGTTAAATTGATGGGTAGAGAACGCGAAGAAGTTGCAATTATCCTCGAGACTTGGTGGAGATCAGTTTGACTATGAAAAGAAGGTTGAGAATCTTTCAAAACCAGAAAAAATCAGCTGTTGTTATCCAGCGGTTCTTCAGGAATTACAAACTCTCTAAATCGAATCAAGATCATAACGAAGTCTTGAAGATTTCCGCGATGATCATCCACAGGTCCTGGAGAAGATGCTGGGCCAGGAGAAGACGTCAAGAGTTTATAAAACTCTGGAAAAATTCGTCTGATCATTGGAGATTGATGAAAATGCATAACAATGCAGAGAAAATTAATTGAGGAAGAGACCCTAGGACAGTGAAACAAGGCTGTTGAAGTAATTCAGGCTATCGGAACCGGCCACGACGTGAGAAAAGAGAAGTCAGTGAGAATAAAAGAGGTGAGGGGGAGATAAAAAAGAGCTGCAGAGGCTCCTGTACCTTCGACAACGATTGCTTATTGTCTTTAGGGAGCCATGAATAGTCTCATAACCTTCAGCGATGGTGGACAACCATCAGTCAGTCCATAAAATGACATGACTTGTGGGATTTTTATATTTCTTGTCATTTTTTCCCATAATATATTTTTCGTCATAATATTGAATTTTTTAGTCATATTTTGACTAAAAGTCAGAATTTGACATTTTATTGTCATAATTTGTCAAAATTTGACAACCCAATTTCCACGAGGGTGATCTCTAAAATGAATGATTTCAGAGGAAAATGTCACAAGACTCTTTGTGAAGAAAAAAATTCTCTACAAAAACGGACTCATGACAGTTCCCCCTACAATCATTTATTATCGAAATAATACCATAATTAATTGACATTGGAACAAGGAATTTAATCCATTACTGACATAATTGCTGATTGAACATAATGAAATTTCATGGAAATTTAAATATACGAGAATAATTGTTTTTTTTTCTAAAACTTGTGCATTATCGCCGTCCAAACAAGAGAGAGAACAAAATATGGGTGAACCGATGCATTAAATATGGATTTTCCTTACCTTATCAATTCGTCGGCTCTTTGAACTGTCAGTCATTTTAATAGTACCTGGAAAAATGAATAAATAATAAAAATTCTTGTATATTTTATTTATTTTCAGGTGAATGTGAAAATGCAAAATCATACCTTTTCAGCCAAACGAAGTGAAATTAACTGCCCAGTCTCAGCCAAGGGGCGAAATGAGACAAAATTGAATTGCTTTCTTCAGACTTATCTTTGTTTCAAACAAATTTTTTCTTCTATTGATTCAGACTGATATTTTTTTTTGTTTCCATGTGAACAAGATGTTCTACTGTTTATCAGAATATTCGAACAATTATACATTCTCTACATGTACTCCATACACTGTGCCCCTATCTGTGTCAAAAATTCATTTTTTGAGGTCCAGTCAGTTATATCTTGGACTTCATGTTATTTTTCGAGGGTGCTGAATATGAATCTGATGATAATTATTCCTAAATATAGTCAGAACCCTCGAAAACATGAAGTCCAATGATGAAACTGACTGTATTAGTAGCGAAGTGGTAAAACAGTCAGTTTTTAATTTATATCTCAGGATCTAGGAGAGATAGCAAAATTTTGATAAGCATCTTCTTTTCAGAGCGAAGTGGAAGCTCTATTATAAGTTTATTGAATATGACGATGAGGCAAAAAGACACAATAGTTTTTTCCACTCTTCCGTAATTGCTCTATCGGAAATAATAGGGAACGGAATGACTGAAGGACAGATAGAAAAGAAACGAATAGGCTAAGAGACAGATGAGATAGAATGCTGAAGTCGAGTGCTAGAAGTCAAGTGAACCCAGTGGATGTGAGGGTTCATCAACAACAAGTACTCTGCATGATGCAGAGTCAGTTTCAACAGTATTAACTAGACTAATCGTATAGTTACCTGTATCACTGCGTTTAGCTTCTGAATTGATGAATTTGGATGAAACGTCAGATGTCTTAAATCTAATTCTCATATCTGCGAGAACTTCTTCACCATTTATTGACCAGTTTGGTCTTGGTTTTGGATTAGCATTGAATGGCACAGTTATGGTAAATGGATCTCCAGCGATCTGAAGTTATTCCTCCTTTAGTTACCTTGGCAGCATCATGTACTGCCATGTACTTCCAATGGTCCAAGTCCCAGCATTCCACTTGGGACCCTCTGTGCGGTGGCCTCCGTTTTTCATGCGGTAATGGATCACATCTAGATCATGTGCAGAGTGCCAGAAAATACCCTGATGGATCAATCCCAGAGATGCGGCTATGAGAAGTTTCCTCAATCACAGAGGGGATTGAGGATAAACACAGAGCTGGTTATTTTCTTGAATAAAATTGATTTAAATTAATTTATTATTTATAAATCTATATAAAAGTCATTGAATATTGTGAAAATAATGACTTAAACTATTCAATTATTTATTTGATAATTAATAACAATTGCGGGGGTCATTAGACGTTGTCTAAATGATTTTTGAACTATATTCATATGGGGGGAGGGGGGTCAGACTCAATTTCCCCCTCTGGGATCACCTCTGTGATTACTCCCCGTCACAGAGCACAACACAGAGGTATTTATTTATTCAATAAATAAATTATCAATTGATGAATAATAATAGGGGGGGTCATTAGATATTATCTAGATGATTTTTGGAATATGTTCATATCCGGGGGGGGGGAGGGGGAGGTGTAACTAAATTTCGCCCTCGGGGATCGACTCTGTGCTTGCTCCCCGTCACAGAGCACAACACAGAGGTATTATTTTATGCAATAAATCAATTATTAATTGTTTAATAATAATTGAGGGGGTCATTAGACATTGTCTAGATGATTTTTGGAATATGTTCATATGGGGGGGGGGGGGGGGGGGGTGACTCAATTTCCCCCTCTGGGATCGCCTCTGTGATTGCTTCCCGTCACAGAGCACAACACAGAGATATTCATTTATTCAATAAATAAATTATTAATTGTTTAATGATAATTGAGGGGGTTATTAGACATAGTCAAGATGATTTTTGGACTATATTCATATGGGGGGGGGGGGGGCAGACTCAATTTCCCCCTCTAGGATCGCCTCTGTGATTGCTCCCCGTCACAGAGCACAACACAGAGGTATTTATTTATTCAATAAATAAATTATTAATTGTTTAATAATAATTGAGGGGGTTATTAGACATGGTCTAGATGATTTTTGGAATATGTTCATATCCGGGGGGGGGGGGGGGAGGTGTAACTAAATTTTGCCCTCGGGGATCGCCTCTGTGCTTGCTTCCCGTCACAGAGCACAACACAGAGGTATTATTTTATGCAATAAATCAATTATTAATTGTTTAATAATAATTGAGGGGGTCATTAGACATTGTCTAGATGATTTTTGGAGTATGTTTATATCTAGGGGCGGAGAGGGGGGGAGGTGTAACTAAATTTCGCCCTCTGTTGTGCTCTGCGACGGGGAGCAATCACAGAGATGATCCCAGAGGGGGAAATTCGGTGAAATACCCCCCCCCCCCCGGATATGAACATATTCCAAAAATCATGTAGACAATGTCTAATGACCTCCTCAATTATCATTAAACAATAAATAATTTATTTATTGAATAAATAAATACCTCTGTGTTGTGCTCTGTGACGGGGAGCAATCACAGAGGCGATCCCAGAGGGCGAAATTGAGTCTGACCCCCCCCCCCCCATATGAATATAGTCCAAAAATCATCTAGACAATGGACTCATGACCCGCCCAATTGTTATTAATTAATTAATAATAATTGAAGAGTTTAAGTAATCATTTTCATAACATTCAATGACCTCTATATAGATATATAAATAAGAAATGAATTGAAATCAATTTTATTAAAGAAAATAACTCGCTCTGTCTTTATCCTCAATCCCCTCTGTGATCGAGGAAACTTCTCAGTATGTGATTGTGTATGGGATGCTATGTGACTGATCCATCAGGGATATCCTTTGAAATGCGCAGGGTTACCTTCACGGTTACAGGAGGAATTCCCGCCTCTTAAGGGGGCTCCTCAGTTGGTGCGAGTGGGGATAGGCGAGCGGGCGAGTGGAGAGTGAAATGATTAAGTTAGTGAGGTTATTTTTGACAGAGATGGAACATCAATATGGCGTATGTTGGAGAATGACAGATATCGCGCAGCATTTTTCTATCGTAAATTTGTTGATAAAATTTATGGTAGGGACCGATTAAATTTCTAGTCCGTAGTCTTGAGGGTTTTATATAGATAACTATTGTTTCTTTCGCTGGCTGTAACCTTGTCAACAATATGAGGGGTAAGAGAAAAATTAGCGTCCATAAGGCCCATGTTAATCGGAATTATTTCATCAGTGATTACTCAGATTTACGCAGGTAAAAAATTACCAATTTTTTGTAGTAATTTTTGCCCTCTTTTCAAGAACTTATCGTGCAAATATTATGTTCGTGGTACCTTGTCATCAACATGACGATTTTACTGAGAAGACCCCTTAACTTTTCATAATTTTTTTCCCCGAATCATCAACACCTGTATGCATCGACAGTCTATAAATCTCAAATTCCTTTCAGAATGAATATGCCTAACAATTTAGTAGGGGAGTGATAAAGCAAATCACATCGATTAAGCTCTCCATTGACTATTTTTTCAATATATCTCAGAATCTGAGAGAATTAGCAAATTTTTTATCAAGACCTTTTTTGTAGCTTCATTTTTTTTCTACAAAAAAGGTCTGTTTGGTGAGGAACTTAATTTTGCCGTGGATATGGGTGGTGTGATGGAAGTGGTTATTTGTGGAAAACTACATTGATAACACAGTTGATTAAAATCACTCTCAAAGGTTTATTGACGGAATCGAACCGCACGTTAAATGATTTACACTATTTACAATGTTGATAATTGTCTCGGATAACTGTTGATTAACTTCACTGAATTGTCTTGAATAATGGTTGAAGTGATAAAGTCTGAGATAATTTGCTACTTAATAATATCACTGATTTAACTAATAATTTCTCTGATAATTAACTCGTTGAATAATACACTTGGATATTTTACTCTGATAATTAACTCTTGAATTGAACTGATGAATGTCCTTGAACTGTTGCTAGGTGAGAAACTACTTGAATTAAGAACTGACTACTTGATGACTAATTAGATTATTAACTGTTGAATTACTTGATAACACTGACTCGATGATTTTACTTATTACTGATGTACTTGAGAATTTACTAATTGATGAGTTACTCGAAAGCTAGGGAATTACTTGACTACATGTTGAGTGCTAATTTGATACTTGTTGCTTGCCCGAAGGCTTGATGACGACTACATGAGTACTAACTCGAGACTATACTTGCTTGCCCGAAGGCTAGTTGACTACTACTTGACTTAAGAGTGGGGTGATTTACTCCTGGACTGACTGTTGACCCGAAGGTCTCGATTGTTTCCGAATTTACTCGAACTGCCTTATTAAAATTGATAGAAAATTAGTTGCGTTTCCAACATCCCGGGGGCATTCATCATCAGGGATGATGAATTATCTATGATTTTTCCCGTTGCTCATCTTCTATGTTGAGTGGATAGTCTGGTTAGCTGATGCTCTCTCTCTCTCTAGTACTTGGTGAGCCACGACTGCCCAGCCTCGTTGAGTTCGTCTGTTATTTGAATAGGCCTCTGGATTGTTGGCTGCCTCTGTTGATGTTCTGCATTGGTGAACTCGCTGATGATTCTCTGATGCTGTTTATTTACCTCTCTTCATCTAGTTGTCCTCTGCGATCCCGAGCCTTCTAGTAGGAGATTGGCTGCGCTGATGTACTCTGAATGGAGACTGGAGTGTCTTCTGATGGATTGTTCAGGAATCTGAACATTCTAGTTGACTTCCTGATGACTACAGTTGATGATCTGCCAGTTGACTTGGTGATATGCCTCTTGAGGCACATTCTAATGGATTGACTGTCTTGTTGAGTATCTGTTCTTCCTCTGATGGTGGTTCTCTTGGAGGCAGACCTATTTGATGGAAGGTCTGCTGATTATCCTGCTGATCTTCTCTATTTGATGTCTCATCTGACCTTGTTGATTTTTCTACTCTCATTGATTGGATTAATGTGACTCTGATGAGCCACTCAGACTCTGGGTGCGTTGATATTTCTCTATGACGAATTTTCAATGATTGAATCGTCTGATAAGTCTGAAGATAGACTCTGGACCACCTGGACCAGAACTGCTGAATCTTTGAGTAACTAAATTTCTCCTCTGTACTTTGTTGAGATTCTCATCGATGACTGAAGGCACTGGTATTATTGATTTGCTGATTTCTCTCGCCTATTGATAGCCTGTAGGTGATTAATACTCCCGTTGAAGTGCTTGATGATCTGGGGCAAATAATTGCCGGATTTTTTCTTCTTTTTCCTTTGCTGATCTTCTTTGATGACGTGGGATTTATTCATCTCGCCGAGGGCGTGACTCCCGGATAAATTAACTTGGACCTCTCTAATTCTTCATATAGTTGATCGTTGAATTATTCTCGATAATCGACCTTGTTAACTCATCCGAGTGCTCATAGGATGCGGAGTCCGGATAGAGGGAAAAAAAGAATTGACACTTTAACACATTTAACTCATATATATTGCCATTTAATTAATTACTAAATTGTCCGAATTTCACAGATGACATGATATTAATTATGACTCTATACAGAACTATAACTCAGTGAAATAACACATAAATTCATTTCAATAGCGGACTGTAATAACTTGACTCAACAAATACTAACTGTCAACTGAAACAAGCGACACTGACTCGTCCGAAACACATTTGAATACGTCGATAACACTCGAATTGCAGGCAATAATCTAATTAAGCGTCAGATGTCGCCTGAACTTCGAAAATAGAATTAATTAAACTGATCCAGTCAGCAACATTCTCCCACCTTTTGGCAATGCTAATTGTTAAAAATCTGCAACATAAAATTGTATTAAAGAGAAAATAACAAATCAATGGTAAGGAGCTTGCACGATGAACACAAAAACAAAAAAATAGAAAAGATCATTTTAGCTAGCAGCATTTTCTGCTGGGACAATTTCAACAGGCAGAGGACAGATCTTAGTTATCGGTCTCTTGTAGCTCGATAATGCTGTTTTTACGGTGACAACTCTGCAGAGTCCATCCGCACCAGGATGCAGTTGCGTCACACGACCCATAGGCCACTTGGTGGGTGGAAGCCTCTCATTAACTATGAGCACCAACGACCCCAACTGCAAGTTTGGAGTAGCTCTGTGCCACTTATTAATCCCACGTAACTTCTGAATGTACTCTGAAGACCACTGCTCCCAGAACTTTTCCACCATTCTCCGGATTAACTGATACCTTGATAACTTTGATATTGACAGGTGCTCGAATGAGGGCTCTGGTACTGTGGTAAGCGCTGACCCAATAAGAAAGTGCCCAGGAGTTAGCACCGCAAACTCGTCAGGATCATCAGGAATCTCACACAGTGGCCTCGAATTCAAAATTGCCTCGACCTGCGTCAGCAATGTAGAGTACTCCTCGTAAGTCAATCTGGTCTCTCCAATGATACGCTTCAGATGAAATTTGGCAGACTTCACAGCTGCTTCCCACTTGCCACCTTGATGAGGAGCCCCTGGTGGATTAAAAATCCAAGCAGTACCATCCTTAGCCACACTGTGAGCTATACTTTGCCCCTCCTTCATGACGTCGCTGAACAAATTTCTGAGCTCTCTGTCCGCACCAACCAGATTAGTACCCTGATCACTGGTAATCGTTTCACAAATCCCTCTCCTGGCAGTGAACCTCCTGTAGCAAGCCAAAAATCCCTCGGTAGTACAGTCTGTGGGTAACTCCAAATGTACCGCTGAGGTAGTGAAGCAGACAAATACCACCATAAACCCCTTGTAGGTTTTAGCACCACGATGTCTCCAATTCAGCAACGTCAATGGCCCTGCATAGTCAACACCACAATGCAAAAAAGCCCGAGCTGGAGTGATCCTCCTCAACGGCAGCTGTCCCATGAGTTGCTTGGCCACAGTTCCACGAAACCTGGCACACGTTACACATCGGAAAATAAAATCTTTCACAGGTCTACGACCTCCAAGTATCCAGTACTTCCTCCTCAACGTCGCTTGCATCAACTGTACTCCACCATGAAAGGTATCTTGATGCGCCTGAAGTAGCACAAGCTGCGTAAACTTCGAAGTCGAGGGCAAAATCACCGGATGCTTGAAATCCTCCTCCAAGGAAGACTTATGCAACCTGCCCGTGAGGCGAATCAGACCTTCGCTATCCAGAAAAGGCACCAATCGAAACAATTGACTCCTCCGAGCCACCCCCTTTGAATCTCTCATCATTTTCAAATCCTCAACAAAGTACTCTGCCTGCACCTCCTTAATCCAAAAAACTCTAGCTTTCTCGATCTCTCTGGGCTGCAAAACCAAGTTACAGAACTTTCCAACCTGCTTCTCTTTCCTCACGAGGAAGAAACGTCTACACCAAGCAGTCACCACCAGCAACTTCTTCAAAGACCCGTACTGATTGACCAGTTCCCAAGTCTGATACCTAGATTCCATCACCGCAGCATGTACCGCTACTTTCCGAAGCTCCAGACCCTCTACTTCATCCACTGCAACCCTCTGTTCAGGCCACTGAGACTCTCTACTTGCCAACCAGCTAGGCTCAGCCCACCACAACTGACTATCAACCAATTTTTTACTAAATACCCCTCGTGAAACTAAATTGTTTGTATCTAGCAGCATCTGACTTAATCCACGTGAGCGCCACTGACGAGTCTGTCCACAAGTGTACACCCATTGTCTCCACTTCCAAGGCTTTACAAACTGCTTTAGCATGCCTAACAAGCAGAACTGATGCCATGAGCTCCAATCTCGGTATAGTTACCTTCACAGAACCCTTGCGGTCTTTTATTGGAGTCAACTTGGATTTTGATGACACCAAAGTTACATTCGCCCTACCATCAGAATCTATAGCCTTCAAATAAATGACTGCACCATATGCTACGCCTGATGCATCTCCAAAACCGTGGAACTCTAGCTGAACACCTACACCATCACTCTTGAAGTGCCTAGGCACTCTAATATCCTTCAACCCTTGAACTTCTTGAGCGAACAGCTTCCATCGATTAACGAACTCTGTGCTCAGCTTCTCATCCCATCCAACCTTCAGTTCCCACAACTCCTGGATAAGCAGCTTGCCCTTTACTACAAATGGTGCAATCCAGCCTAGAGGATCATACAACTGGGCTACCTGTGACAGAACAATTCGTTTAGTCAGTACCTCGGTTTCTGGCTGTACCTTAGGCGAATAAAAAAACACATCTCGAACCGCATCCCAATTGAGACCCAACGTCCTATGAGACTCTTGATCATCTATCAGAAGAGTCGACGAATCACTCATTGCTACAGCAATGTCTTGAAGAAGCTCAGTCCTGTTTGAAGTCCACTTTTGTAATGGCATACCTCCTGAAGCGAATACCTGATTCACCTCCTTAATTTGCCTTTTACAATCTTCCTCCGTGGCAGCTCCTCCATAGACATCGTCCATGTACGTGGTCTTCAAAATTATTTCCTTAACCTCAGGGTACCTAAGCCCTTCATCCTCGGCCAGCTGCCGCAATGTCCTGATAGCAAGATAGGGAACAGATCGAGTGCCATAGGTTACCGTATTCAACTGATATTCCACAACCTCACCAGAATCATCTCTCCACAATATTCTCTGAAAATCTCGATCCTCAGGATGCACCAGTATCTGCCTGAACATTTTTGTCACATCTCCTGAGTACACAAACTTGTGCTGCCTCCATCTAGTGATAACGTTGAAAATATCAGCCTGGAGCTTTGGACCCTCATGCAGCAGATCGTTCAATGAACACCCATTAGTTGTTTTAGCTGAACCATTAAATACGACCCTCAATTTAGTCGTCAGACTAGACTCTCTAATTACTGGATGATGAGGCAGATAATAAGCTATTGCGGGCCTTTCCTCTAACTTCACCCGAGACATGTGACCCAACTGCTCATATTCCCTCAAGAAGCCCTTGTACCTCTCACGCAATCCTGGATCTCTAGCAAAACGCACATCCAGCCTGTTCAGCATCCTCAATGCCAACCCACGAGAGTCACCCAACTGATTCGGAGACGACTTGAATGGTAACTTAACCACATAACGTCCACCTTCCTCTCTCGAGTACGTCGACTTAAAATTATCCTCACATTGTAAATCTCCTGGACTATCCTCCACCGAGGGTTCAAGAAACTCTTTCTATAGGCCTCCTCAGCGCTCCCAGCATAGTCAGCGCTTGAGTTACATCCGAATATAATTCTTCCAAAGCTGCAGCAGAGCTCTCAGCTACTTGATGAGCATCGAGAAGCATAGCAACAGCCACGTTCACTAAAGATCTTTTATTATCATAAAACTCCATCAGGCCATCCCATACCAGCTGAAAATTGTCACCACTCAAGGCAATATTTCTCACTCTCTTCTCGGCAGCACCAACAAGATGCTGCTTAATAATACACAGCCTCTGAACACACGTCAGATTAGGATTCGTAACGATCAAATTCACTACCATGTCTCTGAAATATGGCCATTTACCTGGATCTCCATCAAAATCTGGAATTTCCCACTTTGGCAACTTCAAACCGGCACAATGTTGTTCAGACTGGGCGTTCTGCCCTGCAGGTGCTAGAGACAAGTTGTGACCAACATGCTCCGCTGCAGTCGCAGCATCCAGAGCATCTTTCAGTGCTTGCATGTTCTCAAGAGCCGTTAGATAGACCTCCTCACATTCTCTGTGGAGCTTGTCTCTGAAATACGTGTGCTCGTCCAGCGCTGCTCTTACGTCTGGTTTGGCATTGTACTTAAAACGCCATAAGGTCGCATGATTGTCTTGGTACTTATTCCACTTAACATTCAGCGCTCTGATTCTAGTCTCTAACCTCGTAGCAGTAGCTTCTGACCTCATCAGTGCCTCGTAGGCACTCCCAATAACCTCTCTAATCTCCATTTGTTCCTCCAACAGTGCCTGATAAGACGTCATGATTGCTAGCAAAGAAAACTACCAGAATTATTTTCCATTTATCAACCGAGGTTGAGACTAAAATCAGCATACACTTACCGACGTAGGGTATCTTTACCTATGCCGATAATACGATTTCCTCATGAGCCGACCTCCAGCGCCAGCTCCACGTCAGCACCAAAAAATGGCCGTCCGCGTCCCTCCAAACCTGTTGCCTCCAAGTTAAATGCAACATCCACGAGGACACCTCAAGCCTACCGCCGACCACGTCCCAATGTTTCACCCAATAGGCACAGCAACTTCAGATGCAGCTGTCACAATCCACCGTCTCTTTTCCCTCAGCAAAGCCAATGATTCCGTGAATCACCCCACCGGCTTCCACTCGCCGAGAGTAACACTAGACGCTCTCATAAACGACGCCAACGGCAACATCAAACTCCTGTCTAAACTCAGAAATATACTCCAGCCCACATCGCACAATAATTTCGGAATATCTTCCAATCCACCCAACAAAACTCAGCAAGGGCACACTAACCCAGTTCACAGATTCTTCAACCCCCTATCCGGCTCGAAGGACCAAAAAAAATGTTAACTCATCCGAGTGCTCATAGGATGCGGAGTCCGGATAGAGGGAAAAAAAGAATTGACACTTTAACACATTTAACTCATATATATTGCCATTTAATTAATTACTAAATTGTCCGAATTTCACAGATGACATGATATTAATTATGACTCTATACAGAACTATAACTCAGTGAAATAACACATAAATTCATTTCAATAGCGGACTGTAATAACTTGACTCGACAAATACTAACTGTCAACTGAAACAAGCGACACTGACTCGTCCGAAACACATTTGAAGACGTCGATAACACTCGAATTGCAGGCAATAATCTAATTAAGCGTCAGATGTCGCCTGAACTTCGAAAATAGAATTAATTAAACTGATCCAGTCAGTAACAGACCTCCACTGATGATAATCGATTTGACTAATTTTTGTTGATGGAGAACGATGCTTGAAGTTCTCGTATGCTCACTGATTGAATGATCTCTACGATCATTGGATGAATCTCTCTGTTTATGATCTCTGGTTGAGGATTGATGCCTGACCCTCAGGTCAGCTTGTTGATTCGCAGGTGGATTCTTCTCTGAGTTGGGTTTCTATTGAATTGGATTTTATGAACGTCCTCGACGTTCTTGATCTGATCTCTTCCTGGTTGAGCTCTTATTCGTTGATAATCTGTGTTGATTCTTCTTTGATAACTCTCCTGAACCTGTCAATTGCTTGGTTCAAGATTTCTCAGTTCTCTAGAGGATCTCAGCTGCTGCTGAATGTCTATTGAGTGACTCTCCCAAGGCGTAGACTCTCATTGCGCCTGGGTGATCTTCTGATTATCTCTCATTTAGATAATCTCTCTACTTGGATTTCTGTTGGTGGTTTTCTCGTTGTTGGTCTACTGATAGATCGGACTGAGGTCATTTCCTGCTATTCTCAGTTCCGTGTTAATTGTGTCGTCTTCCAGACCCTTGATACGATTGATAACATGCTGGAGCTGGTTTTGGAGACTGTGATATCCTTTTTGATTTGTTCCAGTGCCTCTTACTCTTTGGTGAGTTCTCTATTGAACTGGAATGTGATTCGTCTGACTTGAGACGGCGTACAACTGGCTGAAGTTGACATGAGACTGTAGATTATACTCCCTCTGGGAGATGCTGCTGATATTCTTCGAGATATTCTGTTGATGTAGCGCTCAGTTATTTCTCTGCTGATTGTGTAGATCTTCAAGTTATCTTACACTTGAGTTCATCTGGTGACAGCTCTGATTGATGCTTGACTCAATTGATAGTTTTTCCTGGTTCCTTGATTCTTTGGTGAGGCTCTAGTGTTTGCCTGTTTGTGAATTTCCCCTTAGCGCACTTAGAAAAATCCTCAATAATCAATCTTCCAATTGATTGTGTCTTGGACTCTGCAATCAATGGTTGTGTGTTGGCGCCAACCCTCTTTTGAGAAGTTCTGAACTTGACAGCGTCTTTGATGTTCGCCTTGACTGTCAGCCCCTTGATGATTGATGATGATCTCTACTGATTGTTGATGACCAGGAATTTGATAGTGTTGATCGGCTAGTTGGAGAGCTTGATGAGTGCCGATCTCTGCTTATTGTTGAGGACCATTGTTTTATTCTTTCTCTCGTTTAGTGAGGATCTCTCGATGAGGTTACTTCATGATTTCTATTGACCATTGACCTTGAAGTCTGCTGGTCGCTTGGTTGTCGTCGCTGTTGAATATTCTGATGAGAGGGCTCAGATTTGATGTTGTCTGTTGAGATGCTGCTGTTGATCGTCTTCTCGAGGGATTGATACTGGTTCCTACTCGATCCAGAACCAGTGTGTTGGTCTTACAGACCATTCCTGATGATTTTCTCTGATATGGAGTTGCCTCGGAAAAGAAACAATGAATGAGGGCGGTATCTCTCGTCAAGATTGATAAATAGAGAAGATGATACCTTACCTCAACATTCAGTTGTCTCCTTCAATCCCGGGGGCATTCTGGCTGCTGATTCACTGTGTTGATGTTCTCTTGATGATGCGACGACAATCGCTCACTGTTATTCTCGTGGATGTGTACCTGAGTGTGTCTGCGGACTGTTGACAGCACAGTCGTGGCACTCTCTTGATGGACTTTCTACTCTGTTGATTGCTGCTGACGGGACGCAACTCCACTCACCGGAGTCGAAAATTCCTGATGAGCTGGACTAAGCTCCCTTGATTCTCTGCTTCGATGTCGATGACCTTCTTCAGATCAGTAGTTGATGCTTCAATGGATCAGAGATCAATGACACTTGTGATACGTTGTCGATAAGAACCCTGGCTCCAATCGACACTCTCTTTGATGACTTGTCGTTGATTCTCTAGAGATCTCTCCTCTTTCTGGTGAACATCTGATCTTCTGGTGATGTTCTCACTGCTGATGAGCTCTATTTTTCGACTCTAGAGGGACGTCAGTTCCCTCAGTCGTTGTTAAACTTGCTGTTGAGGAATGTTAAGGGAGAACACCAGGGTGAGAGACGTATCACTTGCCAAAATAATAATAAATGGAAGATGATACTTAACTCTCGTTTCTGGAGTCTCTGGATTCCCTTAACGTCTGCTGATGTTGATGGTCTCTCTGTTGAGGTGCTGATTGTTGAACTTTCTCATTAATGGACTGATCTGAGTTCGATCGTTGACCTTAAAATCGTTCGAAGACTTGCTGGTCGATCGACTATTGATATTTGAAGATTCTCTGAATTGGTGAGCTCACTCACGACTTCCTCTAACTAGGCATCCTCCGCTCAGTTGATTGCTATGGATGAGACGCCGCTCAACTCTCGTGTTTCTTATTGAGTTGATGACGGATCCTACTCGATCCAGAACCGTCATCAAGAACTGTCGTGATGTCCTTTGTCCGATGCGCCGTTGATAATCAACTGGGTAAAGATGAACGATGCTTCTGATGCTGGATTGATTAGACTTCTAGCCCTAGGCTTGAGGCTCTCTTTGGTGACTGTGCTCTTGCTCGAATTGTTTTCTGATAGCACAGCTCGTTGATTCTCTGAAGCATCTGACCTCTTGGTGATGTTCTTATTGTTGATGAGCACATTGTTGACTTGAGAGAGACTTCATTTCCCTCAGTAGTTGCAGAGCTTGCTGTGGATAAATTTCAAAGGGGGGAGCCCCGGAATGAGAGACGTATCACTTGCCAAAAATACTAATAAATGGAAGTTAATACTTAACTCTCGTTCCCGGGATCTGTTGCTTCCCCTTAGCTGTTGATGATGACCTTCCTCGTTGATGAATCGAGACTGCCGAGGCGAAATTATTGGGCGAATCTCGTCAGGGTCTAATGCTGCACTTTTGAGGAGGTCCACTTAGCCTGATGATATTCTCGTTGACTAGAGTTGGAGTGAGACTGGCTAGTGGATGACTTCTGCGTAGTTGATAATCTTAGATCTCTAGATAAGTGACTATTGTTTATCTAGAGCATCTCTGATTAATTTCTTCTAATTGATTCATTTGTTGATTGTCTCTCAATGCTGTGGACCACGTTGACCTGGCTTAGAGGAGTCGTAAATTCCTCGTGGGCCAGTTAAGTCCGATTTTCGATGGTCTCCCTCTCCTCGCTATTCTTCATAGTGAGATGCTTGGAGTGAGCGAGAAAGAGATATTGATACGTCACTGCCTTTGGTGAGTTGCTGCTAGCCTGGTTGATGCAGAGAGGGGATGACTGCTCTGCGTGCTGAGGAGGACAGGTAGAGAATGAGAGAATCCGAAGATACTCGAATCCTGTCCGGCTAAATTCGGTGATCGTTCTCTGATGGCACAACGAATGGTTGGAGATAGAGAATTCGCTTATAATCCAACCGACCGTCTGCGATGAATTTTCTTTTCTCTTGTTGAATTTACTGAGCTCTTTTGTTGAGTTTCTCTCGAATATTTTTCTCGATCGCTGGGCGCGCGAGGCTCTCGCTTCACGTGTCCAACACAATGCTTGCTCCGTGACCCTCACGGAATGTAAACAACTCTGAACAAAGCACTGATGAGTCACTTTTACCTTGCCCAAAAATTATTTGCTCGGTATAAAATTCTAATATATTATACACGAGGCGTCCTTGATAGTCTTCTATAGATAATTTTCACTTGATTTTCACTGATTAGTTTCTCACAACACTTATCACACTCTTGCAACCCATAGGTCGCTGGTTCAAATCCGGCTCGAAGGACCAATGTTTGGAGAGGAACTTAATTTTGCCGTGAATATGGGTGGTGTGATGGAAGTGGTTATTTGTGGAAAACTACATTGATAACACAGTTGATTAAAATCACTCTCAAAGGTTTATTGACGGAATCGAACCGCACGTTAAATGATTTACACTATTTACAATGTTGATAATTGTCTCGGATAACTGTTGATTAACTTCACTGAATTGTCTTGAATAATGGTTGAAGTGATAAAGTCTGAGATAATTTGCTACTTAATAATATCACTGATTTAACTAATAATTTCTCTGATAATTAACTCGTTGAATAATACACTTGAATATTTTACTCTGATAATTAACTCTTGAATTGAACTGATGAATGTCCTTGAACTGTTGCTAGGTGAGAAACTACTTGAATTGAGAACTGACTACTTGATGACTAATTAGATTATTGACTGTTGAATTACTTGATAACACTGACTCGATGATTTTACTTATTACTGATGTACTTGAGAATTTACTAATTGATGAGTTACTCGAAAGCTAGGGAATTACTTGACTACATGTTGAGTGCTAATTTGATACTTGTTGCTTGCCCGAAGGCTTGATGACGACTACATGAGTACTAACTCGAGACTATACTTGCTTGCCCGAAGGCTAGTTGACTACTACTTGACTTAAGAGTGGGGTGATTTACTCCTGGACTGACTGTTGACCCGAAGGTCTCGATTGTTTCCGAATTTACTCGAACTGACTTATTAAAATTGATAGAAAATTAGTTGCGTTTCCAACAAGGTCCTTAGAAAAATAATGATATCTCTAATAGGTTCCAAGATATCGGGCAAAAATTGAGGATGAAATGAAATGGCATAGCTCATTTTATCATTTATGATTTAAATTACAAGAGAAATAAATGAAGGGGCTTAGGGCCTCAAGGGTTGGAAGGCTCTAAAGGATCTAATCAAGTGAAAAAATGTACACGAAGCCGATTTAAATGTACACACTAGAATCCTGTGTTTAATATTCAACACACACCATAGTTAATGTTGAATATTCAACACAATCGCAATAACAAAACATCGGTGTATAACAGAGAGATGAAACGTAACTTAACTGTTATTATAAAAACATCTAACTGTTACATATTTTTACTTTGTCTGCAGAACCGTGTTAGTTTTGTGCTTTTTTGTAGATTAAACCTCTGTGTACATATTTTTATCATGTGTGTACAAAATATTCACTGATGTATTCAACACATCATCTGCTTTAAGGACAGTGTCAATTAGGATCTGCATAAGAATAATGTGTTTAATCCCTTCGTGTATACAATACACAGCTTTAAAAGATCTGTTCCACAATACGTGTAAACGTTTCTCTTCATCATGTGGGGAATACTTAAAGCACGTAGTTAGGCTGTGCACTTTCTACGCGACAACAGATAATCGAGATAATTTATTTCAATAATAAATGGAAAATATTTTCCCGAAAGTTGTCTCATTACACTCATATGAGCACAACTCTCGTATCGCAACGAATAGGATCGTACACCGAAGAAAATTAAATAACATTTCATGTATATAGTTTTGAGTTTGAATTTTCAGCCTATACAAACAATTTGCGCCTTTGAAATAATGTTATCATTAGATTGAGTACTACACATGCATTACTAGCTACATCAATAAATGGATCATTCTACGAAAATTGTGATTTTTCGAATTTCATTTTTCTGGATTATGCACATGTCTTTAAAGTAGATTTTTGTTCATATTTCGATTCTATGCATAGAAAAAAGAAGTTTCACGAAGCCATTTTACTATAGCCTCGAAAAACTCGGAGTAATGGCCTGATTATAGAATTTTATTAATAACACGTAAATTGATGGTTTTCTCGGGCTAAAAGCATATTGATTTGCAACTCAATCGAACTGAAATCGATACAAAGATTATCAGATATAATGAGTGTATTTTGGATGATAAATTTATTATTTATTAACTGGAAATATTGATTATATAAATTTATAACAGTGATAATATTTATGTTATGTTTCTTTTTATTGATCACAGATCAATTTCGCAATCATACTCTCTTTAGAAAATCGTTGAAATTTTCTCTTTCTCTCTGTCATCGAAAATACCATCCGATTCACTTATCAATATGAAGTGGAAGTCATAGGAAAATTGGAATCAATTATGGAGTAAGAAACATCGGGTAAGTCGTGGAAAATCAGACAGGGAATTATTTCTTCTGCAGGATGCTGAAAATTGAACCGGAAAAGAGATAAGGCAAGTGAATTGAGGGAAAAATAAAAAAGGCATCTGAAAGCAGAAAATATAGAAGAATGCGCACCGTGAACTTCTTCTAACGGGTTGATTTCGAGACACCTTAGAGACAGTCTCGCACTCTTCTGTCGCGCTTTTGTTCCTCTTTCGTCCTCGGACTGGCCTCTCGTCCGCTGTTGTGAAATTCTCGTTATTTGATGAATGAGATTGAGTGCTATTCGTTTTCCCACGCCGTACTTTTAGTTTGGTTGACTTGGTGTTATTTCCAAATGAAGGTTCTACAGTCGAAGGCAATTGCACATCATAATTGAGTGATCCAATTGAGAAGTGCATACAGGCAATATTCGGAGGACAATCAAAACAACTCAAAGAATTGAACAAAACTCTAGTTGAATACTCCTCTGTCCATTGATACTGGTGCACTTGCATGGTGCCTACAAAAGGTTTCAATTTTGTAGGCAATATAGCATCCATAGCACGAATTTCTTCGCTTGTCACCGTATCAATGTGAACCGCCTTGACTTGAGTACGAAGCGTTGAGACGAGAGTTTCGAAATCGGAAACATCATGCCCATACTTCACCTGATCGTCTGCTGACTTCTTCAGCGCACCTCCGATTCCATCTGCAGGCCCTTTTCCATGCCCCGCTTCCGTAAAATTGTATGTAATTCGACTTATTTGTGGATAATCTCGAGGGAGTTGCTGTGTGATCAGGAAAAACATTGTTTTGTTTCGATATTGCGTGGTGGGACCATCGCTTTGGAAGTGAAGCTTCGTTATTTTTGGAAATTGAGGCAAATAAAAATCCAAGATTTTCTTCACATGGACGAGAATCGCCAGAGGATCATGTCTTAGAGATTCCGACAGAGTTACAAAACCTTGAGAAAAACCGGAAGTATACATCATTCCGGTGTGTAAGGTGTATTGGTCCCTGCTGGCTCCAAAGTGTACTGCTTGTACCTCCCTGTTGTACTTCATTGAATAATTTTGGCTGAAATCGATTATGAAGAACATTTCATTGGCACTCAAATTCTGCATCAGATTTTTCAGAACTGACCTCTGATGCTTTATGCGAAACTCGTGAGCTATCAAAACCTTCAGGTCATTTTTGAATAAATTCACGGCTCCATCGATGTTGCATGTGATTTTTTTTTTCGTGGTGAGTGTAACAGTGATGGGTTGCTGAGTTTTCCCGTTAACACGTGTCACCGGAGCTGTTACCCACTTCATGTAGAACATCTCTTCATTGCAACTCTTACCTTCAAGACTGATCTCCAGTTCACGAGTTAGACAATTTTCACATGTTCTCGAAAGGCACTTCTCTGATAGTTTCTCACACGTAACACTGGCGATAATTTTTTCAGTAGAATTTTCTTTAATAAGTTTCAGTTTATGTAAGGCACTCACTAATAACCTGAAGTTTTCATGGAGGTAGCAAGCACACGTATCTCTTTCTGTGACTTTCGGTGCCACACAGTACGAGGGCCGATTTCTTGCAAAAAAAGCGTAACTGACGCGGAAAGAGCTTTCAGTGCAAAACTTTGTATGCAAATCCTTGATACTCGCATTCAAATATCTCTTCGAGACCAATTCACCATTAACCTTCTTGCAATTTCTCTTCCCTGGATCGATTGTCGAATTCTCTTCGAAGAAGTGTTTGACTTTCGTTTTAACAAAATCGAAAGTTCCATTCGATTTTCGTATCACCGTTAGTGGATTTTGATTATGACGTATTCGAGAAGATACGACTGGTGCTATTTGTTTTTTCATCGATGTTAAATGGCGATATTTTTTAATCACTTTTCCACACAAGACTCTGCCGAAAATTTGCTTAAATTTATCGCTGTAAGAATCTCTGTAAGATGATCTCAATTGTTCATTAAGAACTTCAGATGCAACAAGACGTTGTCGAATATCTGCAGGCACCTTCCTACCATTCAGAAACCTTCGTACCTTTGAATTTGGTAATGGAGATGCTGAATTTTTCTTCATCCTGCTAATTTTTTTCCTCAACTTATCCACAGTTTTCTTCAATGTTTTATTCTGCTCGACCAGTTTCATTTTGTCACGATAACACTTTCTAACATTTTTGGCCACTCGTTTCTTGCCCACTTTAGCTTGCTTCGAGAGTACATTGGCATCAATACGATTTACTTGCAGTGGAAATGAGTCTGCTGTGATTTTTTCGCGAGAATTTCGTTTCCATTCATTTTGTTTTTTACGACGAATTTTTTTCGCCTCCTCTGTTAGGTCCTTGACAGCCTTGATTTGACCATCCGATTTTCTCTTTTTATTTCTGGCTCTTTCTTGTTGGCAGTACTGTTTGTGCTTCTGTGGATCTTCCTTAATTCTTGCTCTCCTTGCCCTCTGTGCTTCCCTTTGCTTCGCCAATTGCTGTTGTCGATGTATGTCAGATTTTGTGTTCTTTTTTTCACTGTTTCTCCTCGTTGTTGTGTTTGAATCGATTTCAATTTACTCTTTGTCATGGATTTCAGAGCCTCCTGTTGATTTCTTGACTGTCGATTACGTTGTCGAGTCATCTGAAATGAAATAAAAGTATTTTTGATACATTAGATTGAATCACGAGGGGTTTAGCACTTAATATTAGATATCAGATACGGTACTGACACTGACGGTACTGACATTTACATGATCAACGTGTCCTCATGGTTTAATGGTTCACCGCAGAATAATTTCCAATTATAATCATTTTTTGATCACTAAATACTATCAAACGTGGAAAAAAAAAAAATGAATTTCTGAACGAGCCACGAGATTCATTATAGATTGGTACTGACATGGAATTTCATGACTTACCTTTTCTGAAGAATCTGCGTTGCTCCAATCCAACAAATAATAAATAAAACGCCCACCGGTGGTGTAAACATTCAAGTTGATGTCAGACAACCGTAGTATGGCAATGTATGCCCCCTCGACACGTTGAACTCAGTGTCACAGCGCTATTCGTGGAATATTTAATTTCTTTTGAAAAACTCTGGACAAACTTCGAACATGATTAACCAGTTACAAAATCGATATTCAATTCATTAATCGTCATGAAGTTAACTAGACAGTATTCCTGTTGAATAATCCTCAAGAGTATGCGGTGAAAACCTCGACCTATGATAATAAATGAAACGATAACATTCAATGCCGGGAATTGGACACACTACGGTACTGACATCTACCGCTGTTTACGTATACTCCCCCCACTTAACTGTTGTAGGTGGCGGGGTGTCTTGATCAAAAACTTCGAATATCTCAATAATACACAGAAAAGATTGAAAATTCGTGAATTGATTACGTTCTAAGGATAAAAACCCTCGTGGACAGAAATATCACAATTTTCGTAGAATGACCCAAATAGGCATTAATTTTACCTAAAAATAGTGAGAATGAAATTTCAATCATACCAACAGTGTAAAGTATTTAACGTATAATTACCTCAATCCAACGAGGTGGTGGAAATTGTCAATCACTCATTTATTCACCGCCATAGTTCAGTTATTAATTTTTTTGCACAGTCAATTTATATGCTTAAATTCAATATTCACAGAAAACTTTATTGGATATTGTGAGCGAATATTTGCGCATGAAAAGAGACATATGATATTCAACCAATTAATCACATGAATTGTAGAAAATTTATTGAACTCCGTGATTCTTATGCCACATTGTGTATTCTAATGTAAAAAATTCAAATGCATGACAATTTGCGCGCCTTATATCCTCCCGACAATACGCGACCATCTCACTCACTTCATGTTCGAAGTAGGTTTCATTGATGTACATGTTTCGGTGTGCATTTTGCATGTGGAGAAATCATCTGTTAAAATTCGAGTGTGTTTGATCGAATCGTGTACAATTTCTGCTCTGTGACTTTTCATAAGTTGAGCTGAGACGCTTAGACCTAGAAGACTGCCGATTATGAGAGCAAAAAAATTGAAATTGATCGGTTAGAAAAATTGAAATTGATCACAAGTTATTGTCAATATTGAGTTGCAATTTTTGGAAAAAACGATTTTACAGGAGGTGGAAGCAATGAAAATGGAAGCTAGGAATATTTCAATTTATTAGAAGAGAAAAAACCAGTCAAAAATAGTGTTTTTCATATTTTTTATAATTTTTTTCTTGCCACAGATCTTCGGATGGCTCTAGGGGATGAACGGTAAGAAATAGGGGTAAAGTGGTAAGGACCTTTTTTGTAGAGGATCACATGCTCTACAACTTTATATTTCACTTTCTACCCCGTATCTTGTGTAGTTTTCGAATTAAAGCCAAAAAACCCGTTTTTGGGGTAGTTTTTAATTTTTTTCACCAAGTTCCCCGAGGGGTTGAACTCTCAAATTCTTCCCTGACTTTCACACACCCAAAACACAAATTAAAAAAAAAAACGCAGACTAGTTATGTAAAACATGGGGTTTACGCCCCCCATTCACTGGACTATAGACCTGTTAGGTGCGCACGTGTGCTAATAATTTTGAGAAAAAAAGTGTAGAATTGATTCCATTATGGACGCTGAAATCCCAGAGATTGAGTTCTCGAGTACTGAGGAGCTGGAAAATCTTCAGTCTGATGATGACACATCGTAAGTATTTTTTTTATTTTTAAATTTTATCACTTCCAATTTTTTATTAAGAAAAAACGAATAATCCACCGGTGGGTTTGTGGGAAACGCGTGGCCATTAGTCACGTGCCAAGGTCAGTTTTTTCTTTAATCATGATAATTAGGGCCGTGCAGTTCCGTTTCGGTTTTGCTTAAGCTGTCTGTATGCCTGTCTGTCTGTCTGTATGTCTGTATGTCTATCTGTCTGTCTGTATGTATGTTTGTCTGCCTGTCTGTATGTCTGCCTGCCTGTCTGTCTGTATGCCTGCCTGTATATCTGTCATGCAGATATCTTCAGCTTAAGCAAAACCGAAACGGAACTGCACGGCCCTAATGATAATCATGATAATTATTCAATCGAGTAGCTTTCCGAATTAATCGTTGAGAAATATGATAATAAATTAAAATAGTGACGAACAAATTAGAATTTTAATTAGTTAGGGATAATTGTTTTGTGAAAGACGCGCAGCCATTGACTACGTGCCAAGATCTTTTTTTTTTCTGCACTTTGCATTTCAATTGACTGCGTCATAATGTTTCAACAATTTAATTATTTTTTGAATCAATTTTTAAGATTTTTTAATTAATTCCGTCATCGAAAATCTACTTCAGAAAATCTAAAATTCAATGATTAAAAACGGTAGAATTGAATTTCCATTTTACGATCGGTCGGTCGGTTTGTGAAAGACGCGCAGTCATTAACCATGTGCCAAGATAATTTATTTTCATCTTTTGAATAAAAAATTTTCCCATCTACGAAATTGCAAATTTTGTTTGTTAATAAATAAGATCATAGTTTGAAGAATAAATGCGAAATTAAATAGAGGTAACTGAACTCTGAACTAGAACTCTCACTCTGGCTATTATCAGATTCGATCCTCGAAAGACTCGTCCCAATGCACCACTACCAAAAGTAAAATTACTCAGAGCAATTGGGAGTAATTTGCAAGGAACTCAGCTCAGGCTTCTATTTTGGGAAGAGCTAGCAACTCAATACGAAAGCTTGATTTTGAGGGAAGTTATTGAGATCAGTCGCCCTCGAGTAGTACCAGAGAATGCCATGTATGCAGATCGTTTACAAAATCTACTCAAAATCGAGCTGTCGATTCAGAAGTCGACAAAGATCAAGATTCTGGGTCCAATAGTTGAGGAGATGGTTCCTGAGCCCCAGATAGCAGATGTTGACTTGGTGAACTTTAATGCTTCACTTGGTCAAACCATACGTAAGTTGATATTTTCTGAGAATCAAGTAATTATTTCCAGTGTCATCCCTCTAAATCAGATCCTGAGGTAGGACCTTTTTAAATTCAAATTTTATTGGTTCACTTTCTTCAAATTTCAATTCTCTATTTTTCTATTCTATGACATTTATTAATTCGTAATGAAAAAACACTCCCTCCAATTTTCCGATTTATTTCAAAATTCACGATGCTCTAATTGAGTGTTTTTTTTTCTTCTATTTCCAGGTGTCACTGTGTTCGTTAAAGCTGTATTCGTTAGAAATGCAATTGGTAACGTGAGTTACGGGAGCGGTGCTCTAACTGATGGAATATACCACTGTATCACTCATATCACTAATTTTGATCAGCAAAATAATCCAGTACTTGGTGCTCATGTCAGAGTCCAAGGCCAAGTTCGACGCAATCGTTAAAATACACTTGTACTACAAGTAATTAATATGAATGATATTGTCATTGTTGATGATCAGATGATGGCCATTGGGGACCTGAGACAAGGCTATGCAAGAATTCCAGATCCAGCTGTTGATGTGAATAATCCCCAAGCTGCACAGATACAAGCTCTTAGAAATATCCCTGGAGCTGGAGGAGTCACAGCAGGTGCTGAAAATGGTGCCGATGGTGTGGTTGAGCCACTCAGAGCTGATAATGTTCAGGAAAAGGAGGTCGCTGAAGTGGTCATTGAGGCTGAGCCAGGCAGAGTTGAGAACGTTCAGGAAGTTGAGGTGGTAGCAGGTCTAAATAACACAGGTTATCTCAACACAGGACAACTCAACACAAAAACTCAACACACACAATCTCAACACACACAATCTCAACACGAAAAATCTGAACACAGGGACAATTCAACACAAATTTCATTTATTTCTCAATATATATTTTAATGAAACAATTCACGTCATATTTCTTCCTTTTATTCACAAATTTCGATTATTTCTCAATGTATACGTTTCGGGGGGCCGCCGGGGGTGGGGGGGGGGGTGGGAGGGGGACAACACACATTTTGATGATAAGCTGCTCCCGCCGTTATAGTCCCGGGGTTTGTGGTAAGGTAAATTACGTACACATTGGAGCACACGAACATATAACACGAAAGGGGCGTAAGTGCGTTTTATTGATTAAAATGTTTAATTGAAATGTATATTGAGAAATGAATGAAATTTGTGTTGAATTCCCTGTGAGTCCCTGTGTTCAGATTTTTCGTGTTGAGATTGTGTGTGTTGAGATTGTGTGTGTTGAGATTGTATGTGTTGAGTTTTTGTGTTGAGTTGTCCTGTGTTGAGATAACCTGTGTTATTTAGACATGTAATCGTTGAGGTTGATCCAGTGGTTATTGAGGAGCTCAAGGTGGCCCCAGTCATTCTCAATGCTGGACATGATGAATTGAAGAAGGCAGGAGACGAACTTCGTGCTAAAGTCGCAAGCTTTAACGATGACGACGAGTTTCCACCTGCATTTACCTTGGGTCTCAAAAGAAGTATGTTCAATGACAGTCAGCAAAGTGGAGAATCAAGTGGATCAATGAAGAGAGTCAGAGCACCATCTACCAGTTCCAAGAAGAACATTATTGAGATGTCTTCAAGACCTGCTGATATTCAGGATCTCACTGGGGATTCGACAAGCGATTCAGAAGGTTAATTAGACAATGAAAACGAAGAATTATCATTGAAATCAACCTGAGATGATGGAATTTCCTATTCTTAGGGTAAAGGTGGTAATTTGTCACTTTTTGAAGTGAAACTTCTTTAGGCGCGTCATGGATTTTCGACGACCGGAGTGAAACTCACTCAAGATCGTCACGAAAAACCGTCATGGAGAGGTGGGGGTAACCAGACCCCTGGGGCCCCCCACCACTGCTCACAGTTCACTGTCGCTCTCTCACCGTATCCGCTTACTGAGGTGAGGGAGCCACTGACGAAGGTTCTCTCTCTCTCTTTTCTCTTCTCCTCTCTCTCTCTCTCAGAACCTAGCCAATGACACCACGCCAAGCATCAGCTGCTTGGTTAGTGTACTGCGCCGTGAGTGTAATACAACGAGTGAAATACGTAATTAATTGTGGTTTATTCGATTTGAAACAGAATTTGAGTGTCAAAAATGAGTAGTGACGAAATAGAAGTGATGAACATATCCGTGGCACAAGAGAAAATATCCCCTGAAAATCACCAAAGAAGAGGAGAGTTTGATTCACACAGTGATAACATTAACATGAGGTAAATATAACCAAGAAAAGTTGATAAATATCTCACAAAATAGTATTGTTGTTATAGTAGGATTGTTTAACATATTGGCGAGATTGTACTAACAGTGAAATATGATGTAGGGATGTAATTTCTACAACTGAAGCGTGTGCAAATAAGCGTCAAAGGAGTGATTGGGTGATAAATTGTAGGTAAAAGTCGTTAGTCGTTCGATAAGTCGTAGGTCAGCAACCTTTCCATTATATAAAATTAAATCACACAGTAAAATCCAAGCAAAAAGAAACCATTTTCCACTTAAGCCAGCATGCGCAATGACTATTCACAAATCGCAAGGAGGAACATACGATAGTGTTGTGTATACGTATAGCAAAAAACATTCGCAATCCTTAGTTTATGTAGCTTTATCAAGAGTTACAAGTCCTCAAGGTCTCTATATTGTGCCTGCAGAAAATCAGGTGATATTTCATCACGGACGACGAGAAGACACATCAGTAGCTCAATTGAGAAAAGAATTTGAGAGACTTTCTATGGTACGTTTAAAAACTCTCGATCTAGTACTCTTAGAAAAAATTGAGAAAGGAGATATGACGATATTTTCATTCAATTGTCAAAGTATTAAGAAACATGCAACAGACTTACGAGGTAATGTTGTAAAAAATTCGGACATATTGATGCTTTCCGAAACTTTGCTTGACGATGACAGACATGTTAATGTTGAAAATTTTGATTGCATTGTACAATACAAGAGACCCGGTGTTAGAGCAGGCGGTGTAGGTATATATCAAAATGTTAATAGATTCCAACATGTTGTGGTAAAACATAATGACGTTCATGCCCGTAACCATGAATTCGTTTCTAATCATACATCCTCCGTTGGGGATTTGTGTGCTGCAGAATGCTCTCTGGCTAATGGCAAAAAAATTATTATGGTGTCAATTTATATCTCACCAGGTAAATCAATTACAGATATCAAAGATTTTATCCACCATGTACTTTTGCCATACACAGAGGGTGGTTCAAGGTTATTGAATAAGAATTATCACGAAATTCCGATGATTATTTCAGGAGATTTTAATGTAAATTTCGCGAAGAATGAATCTGTAGAGTTATTGAACTTTTTCAAAAACACCCTTAATTTGGATATGGTTAATGATGTTAGGAACATTAGTACGACTAGACACGGGACAACAATCGATGCAGTTTTTGCACGATTCATTAAGGATTTGAGTGCTAATGTATATATTTCGCACTTTAGCTACCATAAACCAATTATCACGATATTAGGAAATAATATTCGCGAAAGTGACAATGAAAATGTCACATGATTGGCAAATTGTAATTGTAATGTTTAATTGTAATATTGTTGTTTATCTAATATTAAATCATTGTGAATAAATTGAATAATTGTAAATAGTATTGGATAATTGTAAATAAATTGAAAATTTTTAGAACTGTACATAAATCGAACTTCATTCATGTATGAGAAAATATAAGGAAGAGAAAATCTATGCTTCGTCGTTGAATTATTTAACCTATAATCTTCAAACTAACCTAAGAGAGAAAAAAAAGAGAATGAAATGAAAAGAGAGAGAGGAATACTAGTTTCACTTCCGTCGTGCGTAAGCTTGACACACCCATTTTTTTTTTCTTTTTACCTTCATTTTTCATTTTTTTATTTTTTTTTCCATCGTTATCTCCGACGAGATATATTTCACAAACTTTTATAAATCAAGGTTTTTCATAAGTAGAATTTTTCATAAAAAAATAACCTGCAAATAACTTTGTATTGTCTTAAATTTATTCTCAATTTATATACTCTTTTTTCTGTATTAAATGATTTGACCCTATAATTGGCCTTCAGGCTGTTGGGTCTGTACACAGAATAAATAAATAAATAAATAAATAAAAAAAAGACTGGAGTTCGTTCAACATACGAAAAGATTAGCATTCGTTTAAAACAATTGACTAGAGAATTTCTATAATTTTATGTCAAGAGGACTGACTTGAAATAGTTTTTATTATTAGCAGACCTTCGGAATATTCCTATGATCTCGAGTATTAATTAATTATTTAACATTAAAATCTCCATTCTATCACTAGAAATATCAGAGAAAAATTTTCAAAGCAACATTTTCATTCATCACTTGGAAATACTAATGAGCAGTTCAATATAAAATTTTGCCTTTATAAAACATCTTTTCTTTAATATAAAACATTTCTTTAATAACAGACCGAATATAATGATCATAATTAGCTGATTAGTTTTTTTTCCGAATATTTTTAAGATCTATTTTATGTTTCGTAAAGAAGTGAAGATAAAATATTCACTTATCAGTACAAACATTGTAGTACAAAATATATACCCAACACTACAAACAATTATCACAAAATTGTGGATCATCGAAAGAAGGAATTGATGATTGTTAAGAGAAAAGTCATTAAGTTATAGCTTTATTAGTTATAAATAATGTTAACTCTTCATAAAGTATGTAGACTAATAATAATGGATGATTTTATCATATTATCATCATTCATATTAAAATCATTCATTGGTGATATTAGGAAGAGAAATTAAAAAAAGGAAAGATAAGATGATATGAACGAGAAGAGAGTATTTTTTTATGATAATGATCGAGCAAAAAACTTTGTTGGCAGATGATGTGTTTGTAGAGAGGTTCAAAACTTTGCATACCCATTAATAATGGTTTATAAACAGATTTTTGTATTGAAATTTGTTATTTGTACTGAATATTACTGTTCATAATAAATGTGGGTTTAATTCTCATTGTGAATTGTTTTTAAACTCTCCCGCTTTCCATGTGGCGTCCTCTATTGATAATTTGTTCAACCGTTCTAACCATAATCTTCAAAGTTCATTGGTTTTGCACTGAATTTGTTGCTAACCAAAAACGGAAAGCAGGTAATTATTTTAAATGATTAAAAATGAATTAATTAAAGCCCCTGTGTCTACATGAAATTTCGGAATAGTATTTTCTTCCTAATCGCTCATTCTCTTGACTGAAATTATTTCATTAACTGCACATTGAAGCCATCGAGTCAATGACGTACTTTCATGAATAGAAACTAATGATTTTAGAAGAATTGTATAGAATCAGAGATCAAAGATAGAAAAAGAGAATGACAATTAATTCAATTATACTTTATACATTTTTTTTCGCAGTAATAGATTCGCATAAAGCTGAGATCATTCACCACATAACCTAAGAGGAATCCACGTGTTTCATCATCAGAAATAAGGAATTATTTCTTCCCAGATATCACTCGAGCAGTCAAATTTTATTTAAGGTAAAAAATGAACTCAATTAATCTTATGACACATTCCATAGTTGAATAGGACTCCGAAATTGTCTGACATAATATCACAATAGAAATGAATTTGAATATTATTAATTAATTCATATATTTTATTATTTCAGCGACGTTCAATCGCACACAGACATCAAATCTATATCAATCTTTAAAACAGTGTTGTAAGTCAGAATTTATACTAATGATATTTGAATTACTTCGATATTCAGATACTTTTTCAAACTGATTCTTGAAATTCATGTTCCAGGAAACGATTTTCTTTGCCGAACCAGGGGAGATTGAATTTTGGAAGCAAGAGGAACTCTTCATATAAAGATAAATTATAGAAAAAATTCGTATAAATCCTTTTCTTTTGTAATCAATCAATAAATAATATTATTGAGTATCCATTATATCCTAGCAAAAAAACACCCCTCTGATAAACAGTTTTGAAGACTAATAGAAAACAGAAAAAAAGATAAATAGAAAACGGACAAACGACAATAAGCAATTTGAAATTGAAAAAGATTATCGAAGACTCGATTGAAAACGTTATAAAAATGTCAAAAAGATCGTCAAATTTTAAAGATGAAGGAACGACATTCAAGAAAGTTAAAGAGAATTTGCAAGTTATTAGAACTACAAATTTGTCTACCAGTGAGCGAAAAGTACAACTCAATAAAGAACGATCGAATATAGAACCTCTACCAACCATTTCTCACAATTGGCAGGAACATAATTATTCCAAAGCATCTAAAGTATGCAGAAGGCCATCTAACTCTACACATACAAATTCTATACAATTACAATTACCTCAAACTGAACATTAATACAGATGCCAATCAAAATGTGTCATAACTACTATGCCATGCAGTAATGGTGGAAACATTGGATGAAAACATTGAAACAATGAATATCGAATCTTATACAATTCCATCATTTCACGTGGATATTTCTTCGAATCGTCTATTGTCTAATAATCCCTCTGATCACCAAGAAGATTTTTCTCCTGGACGTTCCCGTCACGTGTCGACGTCTTCTCGTGCTTTCAATCATTTTTATTGTCGTAAATCAGCATTTATTTCATTCAATACTCCAATGCATTCACGAAATGATCACTCTATCAATGAACCAGTCATTCCTCCGCATGCTAATAATTTTGAAGAAGTGAATGAAACTCTTGAACATTATCTTGGTCCTATGAATATTTTATGTACACATTGTAATGCAAAACATTTCGCTGGAGAAGAAGTAAAGGGTCTCTCTTTCAATGATTGTTGCAGTCATGGTAAAGTGAAGTTAGATCCTCTACCAGATCCACCTCCGATTTTTGAACAATTATTCAATGGTACACATGAACATTCAAATCATTTTTATGATCGTATAAGATATTATAATAACTCATTCTCATTTGCATCATTCAACGCAAATTTAGTACAATTCAATAATAGTAGAAGAGGTCCTTTCTGTTTCAAAATCCAAGGACAGATTTATTATCAGATCAATACATCATTATAGAAGGGATAGAAGGGATTTCTCATGACACCTCGTGATGGACAACTACAGATGTACGTGTTTATAATTAGCAGACCAAAACAAGATAAAGTAGCAGCAGTAAAAAAGAAGATAAAGCCCATAAGGACAGAAATGAAGAACGGTCAGTCAAAACACCTACAGATGGGAGAAAACATGATGCAACAAATAGCTCACATTTACAACAGTGGGATTCAATGGTGGGTGAAGGGGGTAGAAGGAGGGAGTGAAGATGGAGATGGATGGGTGCAGTCGGGGTCCATAAGGTGACGCCATCTGTCGCTCTTTTTACGTATCGATCGTCATCGATTGTGAACTCACCTCACCGTGAATTTGTGTAGCGCTAACCGTTGACTGCTGCGGTTTGCGCATGGTTATAAATTTGTGCATCATGTGGTTTATTATTTTCACAAGAGAATTTATTAGAATAATTGACATGACACTGTCGCTGTCAAGGTATAGATAATTTTGTGATAATATTTCTTTCTGTTATTATTAGTATTTACATATTTTTTGAAGCAATACTACTTTTGTCAGGTTATGTTAAGTAATATTTGTCTGTAATTTGTCTATTAGATGCCTGATGAAGATTAAATATTAATCGAAACGTTGCTGATTTGACGATAGATAGTGTCGTAATCATTTGTCCAATTTCCCATGAACAACACCCTATTAATACATCATTATATCCAGCCGATAACGAATTACCAAGTTATGGACAACTTTTCATTGTTGATTCCAATGAAGCGATAGATTATAGATTGAATGCTAATTCAAATTTGAACGCGGACCTTCTACAAGCTATTGACAGTGCAATGCGACAATATAACATTCATGCGAAGTCATATTAAATGATGAAGGAAGAGATAGATGCAATGAGTCTTCAGAATTACGGCAAAGAACCTGAATTGCAATTATTATTCACGTTGAAAAAAGGATTGGATAAGAGACGTTATAACTTCCAACGAGTCAATGAGATTGCAGCGGTTTTTTGTACTACAGCAGATGGAGAAATTCCAGAATCATATGTAACCATACGGACCAAATCGTTGCAATATATTAGTTCAATGGATGAGAATGTTGAATCATGGACCTATCCATTATTTTATCCACACGGAACACAAGGTTGGCACGATGGTGTCAAGATGATTAATAGTACCCGTAGAGTCACCAGAAATGCCTATTTAAAATATCGAATGGCAATTCGGGAAACGTCAAATTTTTTTTTGATGGGACGTCGATTATTTCAACAATGGGTAGTAGATAATTATGTAAAAATGGAGAGAGATAGAATGAATTTCATACGGAATAATCAGAAAAAACTGCGAGCTGATTCTTATGAAGGATTACTAAATCATTTAGAAAACACAGTAAATCGTACAGACGGTCGCGTAGGTAAAGTCGTCATTCTTCCATCAACATATTCAAGATCGCCGCGCAATATGTTACAAATTTATCAAGATGCAATGACAATCGTCTGCAGGTTTGGTAAACCTGATTTATTCATTACAATGACCTCCAATCCGAAATGGAAAGAAATCATCGAAAATTTATCTGAAGGACAAACCTCTTCTGACAGATCTGATTTGGTAGCTCGTGTTTTTCATCTCAAAAAAGACGAACTCATTGAGATGATAACCAAACATACGATATTTGGCGAAGTTCAAGCTTACGTGTGGGTCATTGAATATCAAAAACGTGGATTACCACATGTCCATTTATTATTGACATTAATGGCAAGTTCGAAGATAACAACTCCACGAATTGTAGATAAATACATTTCTGCTGAAATTCCCAGTTCAGATGAAAATGCAAGATTACATAAGATTATTAAAGCTAATATGATACATGGTCCATGTGGAGCTTGGTGCTTGGATAAGAATGAGCAATGTTCCAAGAAATATCCGAAAGTTTTTAATGATGAAACAACTATGGAAGAAGACGGTTATCCTAATTATAAACGTCAGAATACTGGAAGTAATACTCGTCGTGATGGATTTATTTTTGATAATCGACACGTCGTACCCCATAATAAAAAATTTTTACTAACATTTGATTGCCATATCAATGTAGAAGTTGTTTCCAGCATTAGAGCCGTTAAATATCTGTATAAATATATTTATAAAGGCCACGATGCTGCTGCTGTGATTGTTACAGATTCAGAGTCAAATCAAAATGTTATTGAACATGATGAAATCAAGAGCTATATTGAAACTCGTTATGTCAGTCCTCCTGAAGCGTGTGGACGAGATTTGAATAAAAGTTTACACGGAAGGAGCCACTCTATTATTCGATTGCCAGTTCATTTACCGAATCAACAAAATATTATGATTGAAGATATGAATAATGAAGATCAACTTAGATCGGCATTGAATAAACAAACAATGTTGACGGAGTATTTCGAATTAAATCAGCGAGATCCAGAAGCCAGAAATTTTTTATATTCAGAAATACCAACGTATTATGTATTCAAAAAAGTAGGAGAAGCATCCACTTCTACTTGGAACCAACGTAAATCTCAGTTCAATATATAAGGGCGTATGTATTCTATTAGTCCAACACAAGTCGAATTATTCCATCTCAGGTTATTGTTAGTATGTGCAAGAGAAGCTACAAGTTACGAAGATTTAAGAACCGTGGATGGAATAGTACATGAAACTTTCGTTAGTACCTGTCTAGCAAGAGGTTTGATTGAAGACGATAATGAATGGACAAACGCAATGCACGAGGCTGAAATTTGGATGATGCCGAGGCAATTGCGACAATTATTTGTCAGACTTTTACTGCATTGTCATCCCATTTATCCTGAGAAATTATGGGAAGATTTCAAAGATGCATTATCATAAGACTACTCGAGAACAATGCATTTACAACAAGCTCATAGGAAAGCGTATGTACAAATTAATACTTTGCTCAATCAAGAGAATTCAAGTCTTGCAGCTTTTCCAACAATGCCTCAAATCTCAGAGATTGACGATATAGAAAATGAAATATCGTCTGAGCAACATGATATAATAGGTACACAACAATATCAAACGTTAAATGAAAAACAGAAAAATATCGTCGATACGATTATGGAAATAATGGAGAATTGAAATACTGATGAATCGAAATGTTTATTTATTGATGGACCAGGTGGATCAGGGAAAACATTTATATTTATACGACTTTATTTCATTTAATGCGAAGTAAAAAAATGAAAGTATGCACAATGGCATTTACAGGTATAGCTGCAATTTTACTTCCATTTGGAAAAACTGTTCATAAAACCTTCAAATTGCCCATTGCACTCTACAGTGATTCATCACCAAATATTAAAGCTCAGTCAGAAGAAGCGAACTACTTACGAAGTATTGATATGTTTATTTGGGATGAAGCACCAATGGCACCAAGGCATGCACTAGAATTGGTTGATCGAACTTTGCGTGATATTATGAATAATGAAAAACCATTTGGAGGAAAACTTTTCATACTTGGAGGTGATTTTCGTCAATTATTACCTGTTAAAAAAAAATGCCACACGCGGTGAATTAGTCAATCTATCAATTAAATTTAGTCATCTATGGCCTATTTTCACTCAATTCTCTCTTACTGAAAATATGCGTACACTCCCAGAAGAAGCAGAATTTGCAAAATTCTTATTAACTGTAGGTGACGGAAACGCTAACATCAATGATTCAGATCTATGTTTGCCTCAAGAGTGTATAGCATCCCCAAGCACGGATATAGCAGAAGATATATATGGAATGTGATTAGAAATAAACAATATGAAAAATTCACCAAATGGGCAATATTATCAGCGAGAAATGTAGACGTTGACGAGATAAATAGGAGAGTGGTTGAATTATTGGATCAATCAACAGAAACAATTTATACCAGTATTAATTCTATTAAGGAATGTGATAATGGTGAAATTGGTGAGGTTCTTCTACCCGAATATTTAGAAACATTGAATCCACCAAATTTACCTCCTCATGAATTGCGATTGAGAAACAATTGTGTTGTCATGTTAATAAGGAATCTTTCTGTGAATGAAGGTTTATATAATGGGACAAGATTACGAATTATAGACTTCGCACCTCATTTACTGAAGTGTAAGATTTTGATAGGTGATAAAACTGGTGAAATAGTTCTTATACATCGTATTACTTTGTACAGTGGTGAAAGTTACCCCTTTGAATTTGGACGGAGACAATTTTCAATCAAATTAGCCTTTGCCATGACAATAAATAAATCACAAGGTCAGACTTTCGAAAGAATTGGAATAGATCTTAGAAAAGATGTTTTTAATCATGGTCAGTTATATGTCGCCTTATCGCGTGTTCGTTCATGGGACTCACTTAGTGTATATTTAAGAAAACAAAGAGAAACGACCGTTATAAACAATCACGTATACACGGAGCTGTTCGTATAACTTGACAAAACGATAGGTCATGTGAAATAAGTTCTCACAATTATCCTTTGAAAACCGAATTTTCAATGTGATCATGTTTTTTAACTTGCCGGGATAGGGAAGTTATTGTAATCACCCCGAAAATCGAAAATTGAATTTTTATCATATCTCCACGTTTCAAGGTCACCACAACACTCCCCGATAATTTTCAAGAACATGTGTGTGTGTGTGTGTGTGTGTGTGTGTGTGTGTGTGTGTGTGTGTGTGTGTGTGTGTGTGTGTGTGTGTGTGTGTGTGTGTGAATCTGTCCGTATGTGGCCAAAAATTTTCGTTTACGATATCTCGTGAACGGATGATGCGATCGAGGTCAGCAATGGTGCAAACGAAGCGTCTCCATTCAACTTAGAGCGGAAAGGACATTGGAGAAAATTGGTCCAGCTGTTCTCCAGTTTTTCCAGGAAAACATAAGATGAAAAATTACATTTTCTGTTTTTTGTTTTTTTTTTCAAATTTTCAAATGTTTTTTTTTCCATTTTTTTTTTACTTTCGCTGACCTCCGCGCAGGAGCCGAATCAATTAAAGCGGTTGAAGAGGGGTAAATGCTAAAAAAACATTCTGAAAATGAAATTATCTTGCTATGTTTTTTTCTGAAAAATTTTTTTTCGTGTTTCATTTAAAAAACGATAAACGATGAATCAACGAATGACATTTAACATTTATTTTTTTTGTTTTTAATGCATATATGGAGTGATGACAACCGGGAAGTTTTAGTTGTGAACCTTAATGGTTCGCTCCGACTTGAACGCACTCAAATTCGGGAGCGAGCTTGCGAGCGACCAACAATACTCCGTAGACCGGCCGCACCCCTAGTTTATGTGTATAATAATGATCTAATAATTTCCGTCATTCATTCTCCCCATTTAATCATCAACCATAGATAAATAATATTTTTCGTTCGCATGCCATAACCAAGTTTAAAACAGAACTGAACGTGCGAACTGATTATAATGAGAATTAGCTTCCTGTAGTACATTGAAAATTATCTTTGATTGGTCATTAAATCCCTCTTTTTGCGTAATGAAAGTAGGATACTAATTCATTTGGCACTCAAACATTGACCGTCATATTCAAATGAACAATGCGAATTTTCATGTGTATTCTCATGGAAGTGAGCGATTAAGCCCGCATTCACACGCGGCCGCTTGCGGCCGCGTACAACGCTAGTAATATTATATGAAAGGGTCGTATTTATCCCATGTATATACAATACTAGCAAAACATTATGGCGCAGCCGCAGGCGGCCGCGCATGCATTTTTGTGAGGGTTCTCATGAGAATTCCCATGAAAACTGCTCATGAGAAGTGCGCCATGAGACTTTTTGCATGTACCTCCGCCATGACACTTTCCAGTGTATGCTTTTTTTACAAGGGGATAAACTAGATTATATCATTGGTCTAAAATTAAAGGGGCGTATGTTTTTTTTCTCTTTAAAAATGGAGTTTCCTACCTCTGTTTTTCGTCAATTTCATTTTAAAATGCCAAATGGACCTAAGTCCAATTAGTAAATGCTACAAGGGCGTATGTCCAATACATACGCCCTTTTATTTTTATCCTTATTCGTAATATTCTAATTAATGTGAAGGAAAATTAATGACAAAAAAATAATGATTCACTTTCAACAATGGAATGAATTGCTTTCTAATGTGGGAAATAATGGATTCTGGAAAACAAATTTTTTCGGGCCGGATTAATTTGCAACGAATACAGTAATCTTGACATTTTCTCTCAGAATCCATATTATAAAAGGAGATGTTACGGTAAAATCGTATCGAAATCGAAATTATCGAAAAAAACTCGAAAGTCGAATGATGAATAATATCGATATTGATGATGACGTACATCCGGTGAACTCATCTTGATCATAATTTAGCGAAACATTGATACAGAATAGATGAAAAATTGTTTTCGTTGCACCATATAGTGTGTTATCCGAATACCTCACTTAGAATCCATGGTCTGCTAGGTTGATGGAGCTGTGCCACGGGGAATATGAGGGCAAGAATCACCCGGAGGTTGTTTTTCAGTTTAGTGGGTATTGGTTACACATCAAACTTGATCGAGTCCGACATAACACGAGAAGGGAATGCTCCCCGGACCGTGCACCCTTCACACACACACACACACACACACACACACACACACACACACACACACACACACACACACACACACACACACACACACACACACACACACACACACACACACACACACACACACACACACACACACACACACACACACACACACACACACACACACACACACACACACACACACACACACACGCGCGCACACACACACACACACACACACACACACACACACACACACCCTTCGCGCGCGCAAGGAAGAGCGGTAGCTAGATTAGGTTAGGGTTTTACTCGGTGCGAGACCGACACTTTGGTTATGGCTGCATGCAGCCGTGCTATCAATTCCTCCATGGTCCCTAACTCTGTTGCGTAGACTTGTTCCTTTAGATAACTCCAAAGGAAAAAGTCTAGCGGCGTCAAATCAGGGGATCTAGTGTGAATGAAAATTCATCATTTTCTGGTACATGTTATTTTTTCCGAGTAATATTACCGTGCAGGCCAGTGGAGAGGGCCATAGCGACCGAACCAACGTCCAGGAAACTGGTCGTTCAAGTAAGCGGTGACTTGTTGAGTCCAGTGAGGTGGTGCTCCGTCCTGCTGGAGCCACCGAGGTCTCTCTTAGAGTGGTATGTCGTCCAGTAATTCCGAGAGGGTTTGTTATGTCCTGAGCGGATGGGTTCTTTAGTTGGATTAAATCTCTCGGAGATGGATAGAAGATAATTATGTTTATTGGAATTGGTTTAAAACGATTATTTGACAAGTTATTAATAATTAAAAGTTCAGTCTGTTACAGAAAGTAACAGGTGAACATAAGTGAAAAAGAGTCGTCGAATTACTGGCCCAGAGACAACGAATTCGCGAGTATTTATTGTAGTCGCGGTTTCGTATGTCACTTGGTCGTGTGGCTCACACCTGCATGGTGTCTTGTGACATCGCGCGGGTGAGTTGTGAAGGCGAGCTATGGAATGCGCTGGATCAGCGTCCCACTAACTCGCTCTATTCAATAATTCTTACGATTCATAACATAATGTTTTGTTTCGGAGTTTATGTGCCACTTTCGTGTTCTCATAAAGTCCGAATCAATTGTGAAATTAATGCCTCATTTTAGGGGCATAACATCCCTCCCCACCAGGGAAGAAAATTTTTATACTTGAAAATTTTCTCCTCTTACAATATTCATACGTATACATATAATGATAATAATTATTATAATTAATTATTTTTATTTTTATTCCTTTTCATCCCTGGTTGAATTGGCGGGGTATGGTTGTGGCCTGACCGGGGTTGCTTCCTTTGGTTTTGACCACGGTTTTCGCCACCAGCAGTAGAGTGACAATCCCATTATCACAAGGAATACTATCATTAGACTGCTAGATATTGTCGAAGGGTGAAGGAGGAATTCCCGGTAATTGAACCTCTCCTGTTGTTCCTTTATCCTGTCATTTTGAGCTCCCAGCTGAACCTCGATTCCTCTCAGTTCCTTGATGTTTCCTACGACATTGGCTAACTGGACATTGCTCAAATTTACTTGGGATAGCCATGCACTGGTATCCTCATCCAGCGTCAAATTCAGTTGTGGGTGAAAATGGGTATTTATCTGTATACCATTTGACCTCCGGCCCTTGATAGTAAAGTCAGTTGCACTTATCTCACAGAAATCTGCGATTTGTAATGTGCCAGACTCTCGTAGAGTGTGCTGTGTCCTGTTGCCCTTACAGGTGTTCGTTATTCCTACCGGCTCTGGCCACGTAAATCCAAGTGTTATCTCTGCGCAACTGAATGAGCAATAATCGGTTCAATGCCATATGTTTCATTTTACATGTTTTCGGTATTCTCCTCTGATTCACGTACAGTTGTACCTCACAGGGACTGTAATCACGTATTATTTCTCTAGGCAATATTTCCGTGCATAGATAACGATCTCGAAATCTTTTGCAATTTTCTAACTGTTTCTCTGTCATTGGTATGTATTGTTGAGACGGCCCGTGTATCACCAAAAGTTCACTTGTGGCTTCCAAGTATGAATAATACCCGTTCGTCGACCGCACTGGAATCCCATGTGTCAGCAGTACATCGAATAATGGAAAGTGCACCAATGGTATTTCTACCTGTGTCAAAATCCTCATACCGACTGCCTGTACGGTGACGGTTGATACCTCCTGCAGTACATGCATGCCGCCTACTCCGATTTCAAAAGGGAAGCTCAAACCCTCCGGTAACTTTGCACTACGTAGAAGGGCGGCTAAACTAGTCTCCGTGAACACTCCCGTGTCCAGTAACCCTCCTTTAGAACCTGTCAAAAGTTTTCTAATATTCACAGCATCCCTGATAACACCCATGTAGATGCCTTCGAGTACTATCAGATGCTCGTTCAGACTTATCTTACTTGCCAATTCGGAGTTTCCTTCCAACACTTTTTCCAGACCTTGCTTGAATGATTTTAGAAGCATCTCCTCATTTTTCTGGATAACTTCCTCAGTGTGTCCCAACTGATAAAGTGTCGAATTGATTATTTCAATTTGTCTGCCAGAATCAACGAATGTTCCCTTGACTCCTTCTTCCAGCCGTGCCAGCCTCTCGCTAATGACTCGAGCATCTTCAGCATCCATGGTGCCGAATAGCGATTTAGCGATGGTACCTAACCCATCCACAAGACCTCTACGGCTCCTGGTCTTTTGATCCAAACCCAACAACCCAGTGATTGCTTCTTTCGTTTCTCGAAAATCTTCTTTCCACTGGTTTATAATATGCTTATAATTATCACCCCCTGCCTTCTGCCAAAGTGTCAGAGTACTTTCAAGATGCAATTCTAATTGCTCAGCCCTTGCCATCCAGGGCCCCACATCTGTGCTAGCGGCTGTAGTCCAGACGTGATTACTTAGATACATTTTCCCAATGGCCTCAAAGTACATTCCCGGAGTGTGAATGAACTTTTCAATCACTATTCCCTCCCCTCGTACTACACATGCCATACTTCCTAGTATGAGGAAATTGAAAATCCAAGATGCTGAATTTGCAATGTTTGCCAAATTTGGGGTCTTCGAACTCACAGCACACGTCCGCACACGGCGACGTGGCACGCATCGTCGACTTGACGACGGCCATATTTGCCAACGTTGCACCCTCGAATATATAAGCATTCGATACCCCCAGTTCTTCACAGTTCTCCTCGATATTTCAACCGGGAAGTTCAGCAGGAAAAAGAAGATTGCCAACATGCCAGTAAAGAGGTGTTTCAAGTACAACAAGTGGGGCCACATTGCCTGTAACTGTGTAGTTGCCTGTTTGCACTGTGGTGTTATTGGAGACCATTTTGCCGCTAACTGCCCTCGCAGACCACGTTGCAAGATTTGCTGGAGTGTGGAGCATTCAGATCGCACTTGTCCAGAGCTGCGGGGTCGCAAGCAATACAGTGACAGGCTCCGCTCTCGTCGTGATTGCATCTCGAGGGGTAATAAGTCCCGTGAAGTAAAATCTCGTTGCAGCGGAAGAGTAAAAGTTCGTGCCCATCCATACTTAAAACATGCTGTTAATGCATCTACTTTCAAGTCTCTGGTGAGTACATTCGAGCTTATATTTTCTTCCGTAACTGTAGCCCTCATTGAATCTAACTCCCTGTTATTATTCAATTGTTCCAGATTGCTCTTTTTCCATATCGTCCTGGGTACGTCAATCTTGGTCTCAAAAAATTGATTGCCACATTGAGAAAAAATAAAAGGGCGGATCTCAACGCCTTGTGGGATCTTCCTGTTATCCATGACGACATCGAGGACATTTTCAACCTTCGGCTGCTGTTTGGAGAAATCCCTACCCCGCAGCCGTGTCACGTACCTCAATGGTTGGTTCGCGAGGAGACCAAGTGTGTCATCTGCAAGAATTTCATTTTTGATTCTCCAACTTATTTTTTCCTTGGATGGAACTGGCATTTCCGCTTCCTTGATAAAACGTTCAATGTAGCTGAAGAATTGTAATAACAAATAAACAATCCATAATGGTATTTCCACCAAGATTCCCACATGAGAAAATTTCAGGTATATAAAGAATGTCATTTTCCGAGGCTGGGGTCCATATAGTCATGCTTCTATAAATGGTCGAAGCCGATTGACATGGACTCTCTGGGTTTTTTGCTTGTGTCCACTCCTGATCGTATAATTGACATCTGAATTTTTCTCGACAATTACGTATGGTCCAATCCATGGCTGCGATAACTTTCTAGATCGTCCTCGTCGTACAACATCGTTTTTCAACAGGACTTTGTCTCCAACATCGAATTGTATTGGCTTCGAATTTTTATCGTATTGGATTTTTGACTTCTCCTTCTCTTGGTCAAGTGTCGCTTTCGCCTCCTGGTGGGCTGCTCGCAACCTTTCCCGCAATTCCTGTGCATAGTCGTCATAACAATACGTCAAACGTGGCGGCTGTTTGATTGCCGTCGGTAATTCAGCTCGCCTGCCAAACATCAACTCGAATGGAGTCATTTTCGTAGCTGAGTGTGGTGTTGTATTATACGAAAACATTGCATAAGGCAACCATGTATCCCAATCCGTTTGATCTTCTTGAGTGTAGCCTCTTAGATACTCAGCGAGAGTTCGGTGAGATCTCTCTACTATGCCATTCGTCTGAGGATGATATGCCGTGGTCTGGATTTTTTTAATTTTCATTAGTTTGCAGACATTTTTGAAGATTTCCCCCACAAAATTCGGTCCTTGATCCGTGAGTAATCTCCGTGGTGTACCAAAATCGCAAATGATTTTTTCTGCAAAAGCACGAGCAATCGTGTTTGCTTCCTGGTCCGGAATAGGAATTGCTCTGCTGAACTTAGTGAGAGAGTCTTGGAACGTAAGAATATATTTATTCCCCGCCTCTGTGATAGGCAATGGACCGACTATGTCCATAGCGCATTGCTCAAATGCTTCTTCAGGGCTCTCTCCTACTACCATCGGTACTTTCGTAGCCTTCCCCAACTTATTAAGTTGACATTCCTCACATGTGGCCACATATTTCTCGACGTCAGACTCCATCCCCTTCCAGTGGTATTTTTGTCGTAATTTTGCGTACATACGTTTAACCCCAGGGTGACCAGCAAATGGCGTGTTATGGTATTCCTCCAGTATTGACATTATTTCATCGTCAGCGGCGTTAATGACCTCGCTGCCATTGACCCACTGCCCGTCTCCGTCTGTCTCTGCTTTTGCCTGAGCTCGCGTTACAACATTTACGCGAGACAATGCGTCAGCATTCGTATTCAATTTCCCAGGTTTGTGTACCACCTCGTAATCATACTCTTCTAATAGAATACGCCAGTGAATGAGCCGTGATCCTGGATCCTTGACGTTGAATATCCATTTCAGTGGTCTATGATCTGTCACTACGGTGAATTTTCTTCCGTACAGATATGGTCTGAAATGTTTCACTCCCCACACAACACCCAATAGCTCCTTTTCTATTGTGCTATAATTTTGCTCAGCCTTGTTTAGAGTTCTACTAGCGTAGGCGATGGGCAAGTCCTTGCCAATCTCCCCCTGTGACAGCACAGCTCCCACTGCTTTGTTCGATGCATCCGTCGTCAGCAAAAATGGTTTTTCAAAATTTGGATACTGCAGAATTGGTGCAGTAGTCAGGGTCTTTTTCAAGTCAGTAAATGCGTTCTGCTCTCGTTCCCCCCAGGTCCAAGAGACATCCTTCTTCAACAACTCCGTGAGTGGTTTAGCGATTTTCGAAAAATCTTTTATAAATTTCCGATAATAACCGGCTAAACCAAGGAAAGACATTATTTCCTTCTCATTTTGTGGAACTGGAAAACTGGAGACTGCCTCAATTTTGCTAGGATCCGCCTTGATACCATCTTTGGTGATGATGTGACCCAAGTAAACTACTTCCTTCCTCAAAAAATTGCATTTATCAGGTTGTAGTCTCAAGTTAGCGCCCTTTAGCCGTTCGAGAACCTCTTCGAGCCTTTTATTATGTTCTTTCAGACTTGAAGCAAAGATTACGATGTCATCAAGATAGACAAAACACCGCAGTCCTTGTACTCCAGCCAACACAGAGTTCATCAATCTCTGGAACGTCGCTGGGCCGCCCTTTACTCCAAAAGGTAGTCGGTTGTACTCGTAATGCCCATAAGGGGTTGAGAATGCAGTTTTGCATTTATCCTCCTCTTTTACAGGTATTTGATGAAAACCTGCAGCCAAGTCCAAAGTTGAAAAGTATTTCGCATTACCCAATCGATCCAAAATGTCAGAAATATTAGGCAATGGAAATGAGTCACCCAACGTAACTTCATTCAGTCGCCGGAAATCCACAACAATTCGGAATTTAACCTTTCCCGAAGCATCCATTTTTTTTGGAACAACGAGTAAGGGTGCGTTCCACTGACTTTTGCTGGGGCGCACGACTCCGTTTTGCAGCATCTCCTTGATCTGACGATCTACTTCCTCCTCCTGAGACTGAGGTAACCGATGGGGACGAACATTCACTGGAACAGTACCTGGTTTTAAAGGAATTTCGTGCTCAAGATGGTCTGTAACACCCGGAGCATCCCCTGGTAACTGCACAATTGAGTTGAATTTCTCCAAAACCTCGAGGAGAGTATACTTTTCCTCCTTGCTTAAATGCTCGAGCCGCAAATTCTCATGCAACAGTTTTATGCGATCTTTACAAATTTTACTTCCATCCTTCTCTGCAGTCCGCAAAGTCATGATGTCAGTTTTTGTTGCTAACTCATGTAGTTCAACCATTGGCAAATCAATATATGCGTCATCATCGTTTGTGTTCATTATGCAAACGATTGCATGGCCATCCGCTGCCCTGGTTAGACATCCTCCCATAAAAACACCTTTTTTCAATTGTTTTTTATCGACAATGCCTTCCCCGTTGCTTTTTGTAGGAACACGAACTAAAACCTCTGTTCTAGCCTTAATTTTGTATGGCTCCTTATCTTGAAACAAGTCGAAAGGATGGTCATTGATACGCAATTCTACTCCACGTATCAGTTCCACCTTCAAGCTCGGTGAAGCTGAGAAATCTTCCCCCAGAATTCCTCCAACACAAGGAAAATCTGCAGGGACTACTTGGAATCTATGTCCCAATATTTTATCCCCAATTTCCAAATAGAGAATTACCTCCCCTAGTGTAGCAACATCTTGATTGGCGATTCCTCTGAGAATTCTCTGTCCTCTATTTACAGTTGTACCTTTGGACAGTTTGTTGATTTTTACCAGTGACGCCCTCGCGCCTGAATCGCAAAGAAACAACGTAGGCTGTTTTGATTGCTTTGCAGAAAGTAAAATCTGCGTTTTCACATCGGATGGCTGCGCAGGAGCTATAATTGGACCCTCTGCCTTGCTGCCTTCTCCGACTTCCTCCACGGGTTGTATCATTGATATTTGATAAGAGCCCATAGGCAGGGGTAGCTCTTGATTAGCCCCTTCTGCACTGCTCTTTTTCTTGGTTCCACCATTATTATTATTACCCTTGGCGGGTTTTCCTCCTCCAGTTGCTGGTTTAACAGGTCCTGAATTATTTTGCTTATTCAGATCTATGTTGATTTTTGAGTTCTCGGGGGCACCCAGTCTGCTTTTCAGTTTATGACACTCTGTGAATTCGTGACCTGCATATTTGCAATACTTACACACAGAACCGAAAGCGTTAATACTCTGGCGTGCTGCCGGAACTGGCAACGATTTTCTTTGTCCACCTTACGAATTTTTGCAATCTTTCGCAAGATGACCCGGTTGGCCACATCCAAAACAATTGGCCGTGGACTGCCGTCCCGTTGAAGCTCTGCTTCCCCCAGTAGAATTCCTGTTCTGGCCTGCCGCTGCTGTTGCGGTGCCTCTCTCCCTCCCGTGAGTGCCAGAAATAGTCTTACTAATTTCTATTGCTCCCATACAGGCTTCGTGAAGTGTTCGATAATTAGCGGCTCGCACTAAAACTTGCAGTTGACCCCTCAGACCTTGCTCGAATTTTAACTTGGCCATCCCGCATAGCGCCTGCTTTGCCGCCCATTTATCTCTGTCTGTGAACTCGGGATTCATACTCAATATTCCATTGATATAATCCACTGTCACCTCTTCGGTACGATTGACAAATCTAGTGACGTCTTCATTTTCTCGCTGTTGTAACTTACTGAACTCCACCTCCAGTCCAACGAGATTTTTCGCTCTCCCGAAAAGTGATTCCAGTTCAGTTTGAAGTTGCTCGAACGAGTCGATCACTCGAAATTTCATCTGCTTTGCAGCATTGCCCTCAATTTTGCTGCCCAAAATAGCTTCCAACAAGATATCTTGTAGACTCGGATGGACGAGCTTCCTTGCAGTGGCAACCGATTTTAAGAAACAATCCAGTTTATCAGGGTTGTCTCCATAAAAATCTTTCACCATCCCAAGTGCACCCTTTATATCCATGTGCCGTCGCACCGACGTGTCGTGCCTCGGTTGTGCATCACCCTCCGCCCATGCGTCGATGATCAACCTCTTCTCCGTCTCCGCTTCCTCTCGTCGTTTTTTCTCGGAGAGGACACGGTTCTCCATCATAAGCCGCTCCTCCTGGAGATGGCGAATTTTCTCGTACAAATTGTTTAACTTCTGCTTAACCACATCTTGATGGTTAATAGGAGGCCCTCCCGCCCCTGAATCTTCACCGCCAAACGGTGTGGAAAACTCTGCATCGTCCTCGACGCTCTCATCGCCATCCTCCTGGATTTCCACGATGTCGTTTAGTCCGTCTTGCAGATTTCTAGGAATATTACGAACCCTGGAGGAATTGCCAGGCCTAATATTCCGTGGCGTAGCTTGCGGAGGCACTCCTCCCTCTGCACGCCCTCCACGGGTACTGTTCGCCTCAGGAGGCCCCTCGGGTGTCCCCTGTTGATGAACGTCTGCCCGTACTTCCAGGTTGCGCAATCCAGCCATCATGCTAGAATGCTCAGACTGGTTATAATTTCGTTGCAAATTAATATTACCTTCCCTTGAACCAAAGAGTTCTCGTCTCACTCCTGGTCTCATGAAGGAATAAGACAAATTGTTTCCTTCTTCCTGCTGCTCCAAGTTTTGTCTCACGTTCCCGTTGAGTCTGTCTGGAGCCGACATTTTCCGATTGTGATCAATGAAAAAAATCAATTAGATTGTTGGCCAGCCTACCTCGGTAGATCAATTCCCAAAAACTATCCTCTCTCTCTACCTCCGTGCGATAAGACAATGGTTACTCAGACCTTCGTCTTCCAAAATTACGCTGCCACCAATTTGTTATGTCCTGAGCGGATGGGTTCTTTAGTTGGATTAAATCTCTCGGAGATGGATAGAAGATAATTATGTTTATTGGAATTGGTTTAAAACGATTATTTGACAAGTTATTAATAATTAAAAGTTCAGTCTGTTACAGAAAGTAACAGGTGAACATAAGTGAAAAAGAGTCGTCGAATTACTGGCCCAGAGACAACGAATTCGCGAGTATTTATTGTAGTCGCGGTTTCGTATGTCACTTGGTCGTGTGGCTCACACCTGCATGGTGTCTTGTGACATCGCGCGGGTGAGTTGTGAAGGCGAGCTATGGAATGCGCTGGATCAGCGTCCCACTAACTCGCTCTATTCAATAATTCTTACGATTCATAACATAATGTTTTGTTTCGGAGTTTATGTGCCACTTTCGTGTTCTCATAAAGTCCGAATCAATTGTGAAATTAATGCCTCATTTTAGGGGCATAACAGGTTTGTGTGAGAAATGCGTTATACTGTTGACCCTGAGGGAAACCCAAGGGTAAAAATAATGATATTTTTCCGGTTAGATTTCGTATGTATATGAGTGTATAAGCGTATGCAGAAACAATATTTACATTCACATAATCCGGAAGTTGGGAAATCAATACTCGATCACCCACAATTCCTCCCCATACATTCACTTTCCACCGTGTCTGGAAACTTTTCTCCCTCACCAAATGAGGATTTTCTTCAGCATAATCGTGCAGATTATGCTGATTGATAATGCCTTCCCTTGTGAACAGACTTTCGTCTGTCCACATGATTTGGGCCAAAAAATTTTCATTTTGGTAATACAACCCCAGAAACTCTTGACAGTAGTGCAGACGCTGCTCTGCATCTCCTGCCTCAAGTTTCTGGACTCTTGTGTAGTGAAAAGGATGGAGAGAATTGTCCTGCAGGATGCGATTGATCGTCGACTTCGAGCAGCCGGCTGCTCTTTCAAGCTCCCGACAGCTCGTTGTTGGATCTCCCTCAACACGTGTCAAGACATCTTCCTCAACGTTCTGATGACGTTGAAGTCCTCCATGACCTTGTGGTAGCACTTGGTTTTCCCGCATGCGAGTATCCACATCTAGGAACACTTGTGGATATGGGCGTCGTCGATTGGGGTATTCTAAGGCGTATCTCCGCGCTGCCTCTGCACAATTACGGTCGCATTTACCGTACATGAGGTGCATATCAGCATATTCATTCGCTGTGTAACTCGGCATGATTTTTAAATTCACGTCTCACTCTGGCAAAGAATCACACACGACTGACTCTCCATTGCGAAAAACACCATATTCACCTCTTATTTCCTGTATTTATTACTGCAGACACCACCGAAAATTTCCAAGAACTCTCAATGTTGACATAACAAGGTAACAAGAGACGACGTAAATAAAATGAATAAAGACTGAGAAATATGATTCATTGCATTGACAACGTCTCTTATTTCCTCCGTATGTCAACATTGTAGATTGTGATGATTCTTGGAAATTTCTTCAATGATAAATAAAGTGAATAATACGTAAATATTATATTTAAACGAGAAAGAGTTAGCTTTGTTGGTTTCTTTGTTGGAATTGGACGTGAAAAGCAGAAGGAAGAATTACACAGTTAACAAATATGATAATATGCATTTCATCTATGATAAATATGAATGCAATATCACAGAGGTAACGTAAAGGTATGGTATGGTGTGAGATACCCCGATGGACGACATTGTCGGTTCTCGCATACGAGAGAACGCCCTGATGTCACAAAGTCACGAAGGAAGACTATTCCGATTATTTCTTTCTCAACTTCGAAATTAATTTCAAAATTTGGTTTTTGAAAATGATTTGGCGGGAGAGGGGGTGATAGAAGAACGCTTTGATGTCGATAGGTGGGCAACGGACTTGATAAATCACATGAAAAAGAAAAAAAAATTTAATTTCAAAATTTGGTTTTTGAAAATGATTTGGCGGGAGAGGGGGTGATAATGGAACGTTCTAACGTTAACAGGTTGATAGGTTGGGAGCAAACCTAACTGACCACATAAAAAAAACGCAAGAAAATTTGAAAAAAAAAATAATATTCAACTTCCCGGGCTAGGGAAGTTATTGTAATCACCCCGAAAATCGAAAATCGAATTTTCATCATATCTCCACGTTTCAAGGTCACCACAACACTCCCCGATAATTTTCAAGATCATGTATGTATGTGTGTGTGTGTGTGTGTGTGTGTGTGTGGGGGGGGGGTGTCTGTCTGTTGCCGAAAATTTTCGTCAACGATATCTCGTTAACGGATAATGCGATCGAGGCCATCAATGACGCAATCGAAGCGTCTTCATCCAACTTAGAGCGGAAAGGATTTTGGAAAAAACTGTTCCTTTCTGAAACTGGAGTCGTTCTCCAGTTTTTCCAGGAAAACAAAATGAAAAAAAAATATTTTTTTTTGTTTGTTTTTCTTCTAAACAATAATAAGGAAGAAACCGGGAAGTTATTGTTGCGACCCGCTAAACGGGTCACACCAATGTTGCAACGCACTCACCCATGGGTGCGAGCTTGCGACCGACCAACAACGCACCACTAGTTTATTTTTTAATTTCCCATCTGGTTTTTAAAAATGATTTGGCGGGCGAGGGGGCGATAGAAGAGCGCTTTGATGTCGATAGGTGGGCAACGGACTTTATAAATCACATGAAAAGGAAAAAAAAAACCAGCGAGCCATATAGTACTCGAGATCTATGTGTAAACATCTCATCGCCGCCGTATGGGTCTGTAATCCCCACTAGCGACATCGGCCGGCCGCCTGAGGGACTTCGTGATTACAGACTTCCGTCGCGTTTACACCAAATCGCTCTCAGCCAGTGTGGTAGGGGCGAGCGAAAAGATGTTTACACATCAAAAAAAAAATTTCAAAATTTGGTTTTTGAAAATGATTTGGTGGGAGAGGGGGTGATAATGGAACGTTCTAATGTTGACAGGTTGATAGGTTGGGAGCAGACCTAACTGACCACATAAAAAAACTCAAGAAAATTTGAAAAAAAAATAATATTTTATTTTTTAATTTCTTATCTAGTTTTTGAAAATGATTTGGCGGGCGAGGGAGCGATATGAGAGCGCTTTGATGTCGATAGGTGGGCAACGGACTTGATAAATCAATGAAAAGGAAAAAAAAATTTTAATTGCAAAATTTGGTTTTTGAAAATGATTTGGTGGGAGTGGGGATGATAATGGAACGTTCTAATGTTGACAGGTTGATAGGTTGGTAGCAGACCTAACTGGTAACATAAACAAGCAGGCGGCAGCGACATGCAGCTATAGATTTGTAACTACAGATTTGCGGTTGTGGAGTTTGTTAATTTTACGTGTGCATTTTTTTTCACCATCAATCAATTGATGAAGCGCTTCCGAATGATCCTTTCAATCCTTTTCGCGTATTATTATAGTAAATGTTTTGCATTTTATATCTCAAAAGTTGAATATCTCCGGAACCACCCGTCCGATTGAGCTGATTTTAAATACCAAACATGACAATCATGAGAGTCACCTTCATGCCAAATTTCAAGTTGACATCTCTTCTTTTTCAAAAGTTAGCGTGTTTATAAGAATTTTTCGCAAAAAACAGAAAATTGGCCATATCTCAGATACCTAGCATCTAACGGTATACATATTTTAGGCGAATGAGATAGACGGCATTGAGACGAAAATTTTGAAAAGAAAAATGCCGATCGGTGGATTCGTTTCCGAGATATTGGCGAAAAACGATTTACAAACAATTCACTATTTCTGAGAAACTAATCAGCCGATCAAGCTGAAATTTGGCACAGAACTAGCTATAACTAATACCAACTAACTGACAAAATTTCAGATTTTTTTGAACAAATTTCGTCTCTTTAATATTCAATTTACGAAAAAATGACCACCAGGTGGACAGGGGAACATACAGACTTTTTGTCAAAACATTATATTTTTATGTTTTGGACCATTCTACATCATTTCCAGACAAAATTAGAAAATGTGAAAATCGACCGATTGCAAAGCTTCCATTCGAAAGCAAAAAAACGCAAGAAAATTTGAAAAAAAATTATATTTTATTTTTCAATTTCCTATCTGGTCTTTGAAAATGATTTGGCGGGAGAGGGGGTGATAATGGAACGTTCTAATGTTGACAGGTTGATAGGTTGGTAACAGACCTAACAGATCACCAAAAGAAAAAAGAAAGAAAAACCAAAAAAAAAAAAATTATACTATTTCATAATTTCCTTTTTGGATTTTTGAAATAATTTTGGGCGCGAGGAGGCAATCAGCGGAGGGCAGGGGACCTGGGTCAACATTCGACCCCAAGAAATGGAGAAAAAAAAATTTAGAACCCTTTTGTTGAAAATAAAGTTCGGCCCTGGAATCAGTAGTCACAGCAAAAAAAAAAAAGAGTCAGATAAAAAAAATCAAAATTAAAAATTGTCAAATCCAAAAAATGAAGAGGAACTTTCTTCTTCAAAAAGCTCCCTCTTCAATACCCTTTCAGAATTATGGTCGGTCGTGGGACACCCTGTATACGGTGCATAGGGCATTTCCCGAAAAAAGCCTGAAACTTGGTAGGTAATGTCGATTTTGCTTCCAAATTGTTCCAGTTTCAATCAGCGATGAAATTAAAGAAAAAGTGGAAGAGTTAAGGGTGTATCGAGCAATCTAGTAAGTAAATTTGGAGACGCTCCTGAATCTAACATTAATTTAATTTCCTTTCCACTTTTATTATGCCCGATTTTTATAAACGGAGTCGTCGTTTGACTCTGATTCCTGAATTATCGTTACTGGACGCTGAGTGAAACCGTCTCTCGTTGCGTCCGATTGGAAAGACGTTTTCTGGTTTCCCGAATTTTTTTCTGCTAACGTACGACAATTTTTCAATATATGGCCAGATTTTTTGCAATAACGACAAAATATATTTTCGTTATGTCGCAATGGTGGCTGATAAGATCCACCCCTACATTGTTCTGCAGTATGACCGAATCTTTCACACAATTGACATTTCATTTTTTTGGCAAATTTGACACGGTTCGATCCCTTGATCATTTGAATTCTTCAAACGAGTATAACATGTTTTCGCAGAGTGCCCTTGTTTTCGGCAAATTTGACATATCATTCCGGGAATTGATTGAAAATTGGGATTTGAAAATTCTTTTGAATTACTCTGATTAGTATTCCGATTTCCGTTGACTGAATTTTTCAAAGTTAGATCACGATTATTCTTCACGAATTTTATTGGGTTTGATTCTACCGTTTTCCCATCAATTTTCTTTACCTGTTGGTAATTTCTTGATTTTTCTACGCCGCGTAAATCATTTTTCGCAGTTAATTTTCTTTCTAGTTCAATTGCTTTCTCGTATGCCGTTTTCATTGTCGTGCACGATGGCATACGTTGATCAATTTCTGGTTTCAAACCTTGTAAAAAACATTGTTTAATATTTTCATCAATTTTCGATTTATACTCCACGAGTTGAGCCTCGGTTATTCCTAAAGTGTTAACTTTATGAGCTTCGACTATTTCGTTTCCTTTTTTCCTCAATCTACTCGCAAAGCTAACTACTGTTTCATTTTCTTTTTGGAACATTTTCCCTAATTCTCCTTGTAACTGCCATTCAGTTTTTGTGGGAGTATAGATAGTTTTTAACGCTTCTATTAAATTTTTGACTGTTGTGAATTTCGCTCCATCTAGTGAATCTTTTACTGGCTGACTTGAACATTTTCTTTGAATTAATTTTGTAATATTTTCTTCTGCGAGAGCAGGCAGTATATCTTTTGCCTCTTCACAATTCGTAATGAAATCGGTTAATTCACCCGGTTCCCCTTCAAACATTGGAATGCATGAAATGGCATCCTGCAAGGATATCAATTGATTTGTACTTAATTGATCAGCCATATTTGCTTCGTTATTTCTTGCGTGATTTTCGTTAATATTGGGTAAATTATTTAAATCTTCGCTTTCTGGAGTTCTATTTTCTGAAATTTCTTCCTGTATTGTATTATTTATTTCGTCTTACGTTAATGTATTATCCGCGTCGTTTATTACTGTCATTTGATTTGTTATTGGAATCGTCACTTCTTTCACTTTCGGAATCGTCGGTATTTATTTCTTCTCGTAATGTAACACCTAAACCTGAATCTGTAGTTCGATCTTGCAATGATTCGTTTTTCGGTTTTCTCGGCGCACGCTTTGGCGGTATGTATGCGCTCAATAATTCGCCACTGTCACTTCTTAATTTACGTTTACTCTCAATTTTAGGCGGTGTACACTCGTCTCCTAAAGTTCGTGAACAAAGTGTATTCAGTAGCAATGCATTTTGTTCACGAACTTATGGAGACGAGTGTATAAGGTAAGCATATTTTGAAACGATCAACTGAGCTACTTCTCTCTAACTCCCTGTCTTCTTTTTCCCTAATTTGACGTATATCTTCAAAATCTTCTTTGACACCCTTCACGAATTGAAGTTCTAGAAATTTTTCTTCGGATTCAAGGTCGTTAAGACTTCGCGTGGAAAGATATTTTGATTCTTTATCTCGTGTTTCCTCAAAGACATTTATGTACGTTGTCATCTAGTAACTTGTGTTTTTCGATAGGAAGCATATTATTAGTTGTTTTTTTTTTTTATTATCATTTTATTTTATTTTACACCTTGTGTTTCCTTGCAAAATTACTTTTATCGCAACGGACGAGCCCCCAAGAAATGTTACGTCAGAAATGGGTAAATCCAACAAAAAGTGTGATAACGTTTCCAAAAATAAACTTCGCCAATCAAATGTTTGAATGAGAGGAAAATATCTCAGATCACTAGATTCAGAATTGAATTTCTAGAACCTAGTTAATTGGAACGTAATAAATAAATAATCCATATAATTCCATAAATACCCATTAACTAACTCGTTCCCTTTTTAGCCTTATTTTGCGGTTAATAGCACGGATGGGAAGGGTTATTGTAATCACCCCGAAAATGAAAAATCGAGTTGACATCATATCTCGACGTTTCAAGGTCACCACAACACTCCCCGATAATTTTTGAGGGCATGTGTGTGTGTGTGTTGTAACGAACATGTGGGGATGTTCGTTGGAATACCCAAAACAACCAGCAAACCAACCACCTCTTTACCCGAACATCCGCGGTCCATGGGTTTAGAGTAAGTGAGAGAGAGAGAGGGTTAGTTTAGGTTATTCTCCCACTTCGGTGCGGTTATTTTTCCCCGAAATGGTGGTTTTAGAGATTACCCTTTTGGAGTTCTTTCCCGAGGACAGGAGAAACCCTGTCAGGGCTAATTATTTGTGAGGACCCATAGAATTATCGCGAAGAAGGGCCGACATTGAGAGTCATCCGGTTTTTCTATGGGGATCATCCTTTTGCTAATCCCACGGGGAATCGATTAGGGCTGATTGAAATATCAGCGCTCCACAATTTTAGTGGATCTAATGGAACTAGTTGGGTATGTTTTCGGTACGGTGGAAGGTCGTAAGAGACAAGCGCAACCCTTGTCTCTGCGAATTGCCAGGTTGTATTTGGGTTGAGTTAATTATTTTATTATTCAATTTTATTTTAACAATTACGTTCCATTGATCCCGGAGAACCGATCCGTGGGAGGTGCTACAAATAATATTGGGCCTCTGGGGACTTACATTCGTCCCTATAACTCGGGGTAGTAACCCCGAAGCATTAAGTTAAAAATGATTAGAGTTAGAGTTTCCCCCAATTCAAATTTGAATTGAATTGGGCGGTTCAAGGGGTCACGGCGACAAAAATTCGCCGGGTATCCACATGTCGCGCTGCGGTAGATCAGGATGATCCTGATTCTCCCCTCTACTTTTCCACCGAGTCAGTGTCACGACACTGACCCAGTGAGCAGTCTTCGTCTTGACCCCGGTCAAGACAGGTCAACTTTTTAAGTGCTCCCACCCCGTGTGAGGATTAAGTTTAGTGTGATCAGAGGAGGCCACCAGCTATAGAATGGTGAAGAAGGTGCCCAAGAAGGCGAAAAGGGTGAGTTTTTGGGTTATTTTTTGAGTGTTATCCGCGCCATTAAAATAATGGTGCCGGCTTTTCCGTCTCACGACGGGTCGACCACCTTGGCCTTCAGCCACGTGTGTCGCAATTTTTCCCCGATATATCGGGGGATAAATAGGTATTTGTGCGGGTTGAGGTGTTGATTCTTCACGAGTATCTTTCTCGTGGTTTTCTCTATCATAGGGTTCCCCTGAGGGTTTTATTTTTATAAAAATCCCGAGGTAAAAGGGAAATACCTCGCGGCGTCTCTTTCCGACGCGCAGTCGGCCATTTTCCCTCTCTGTCGGTGTTCACCGTGCAGCGTAGGCTCGAGTACGATGAGTTGCCTCACCCCCTCTCGTTCCCCGCGCCTACGAGCGTCGGCGGTAAGTGTTGCGCGCTGAGCGGCACAGTTAGCCGTTTAAAATTACGCGTGTTTTATGTCCTCGTTTAGAGGGGTAAATTTTAATCTTTATGCCTGAAATTGCATAGGTGATATCCGTGGATCCTAAGGATCATGGCAATATCCGAGTGGACACGATCGGCCTAGTGGTTTGCGAATTTTCGCGATTTTAGTACAATTGAATTAATTTCTCTGATTTCTTTTTCTCCACTATCACTGCGTATGACGAGTGGCATATTTTTCTTCTCTTCTCTCTCTTTCGTTCTCACGTTCCCGTATTGGGACTCCGTCTCCGTTGATTCTCAGAATCTCGGATTTATTTTATTTTAATTCGGAATTCCGATCTCTCCGGGAATTAAAATTTTTGGGGTAAATTATTTAGCGTTGTTTCAGCTCCGTTGAATACAACGGCCTTGCGGGTTTACGAATCCGATTAAATAATTATTATCATGATTTTCTTTAGCCTCTCTGAGGAATTATTATTATTTTCATTATTTTTATTATTTTTGAAATTTCCGGATTTGGTACCGGTTGATTCCCGTTATGGGTTACAAATGTGAGAAATAATTTCGAAGTGTATTGTCTTAAGTTTTCAATAGTGGAACATGTAAACCTTATTTTGGATAGTTTTATTTTCTTTCGTTTCAAGCCCGACACCTCGTTTCCACCTGAAATCCATCCCTCTCTCCATAACCCAGCCTTCTGAGCGACACCGGCAACCGTGACCTTTCCTTTCCAATCGAGTGACCTTTTTTTTTTTTTGGATTTTCACATTAGTTTGAGTCTAGCGATTTAGTGAATTTGCAAATTTTATTCGGTTTGATCATTCCGGTGAAAAATGATCTGGCGCCCAATACTTAAATTTTAGGGTAAAACTCGATTGGGAGGAAGAGGGCGAAGGTAACTCTCATTTTCCAACCCCCATCCGAAAATGTCACGTTACAGTGTGCGTGTGTGTGTGTGTGTGTGTGTGTGTGTGTGTGTGTGTGTGTGTGTGTGTGTGTGTGTGTGTGTGTGTGTGTGTGTGTGTGTGTGTGTGTGTGTGTATGGGTGACTGTGTGTGAGCAAAAATTTTCGTCCACGATGTCTCGTGAACGGATGATGCGATCGAGGTCATTGCGTGGCGTAATCGGAGCGTCTTCATGCAACTTAGAGCGGAAAGGATTTTGGCAAAAATCGATTCAGCCGTTCTCCAGTTTTTCCAGGAAAACATGAGATTAAAAAATCATTTTTTTTGTTTTTTTTTTCTTCTTTTGATTTCTGTGTTGTTTTTTTTTCATACTTCTGCACTTCAATCATGAAAAATAACAGAAGAATCGGGAAGTTATTGTTGCGATCCATTCAACGGGTCACACCCACTGAAATGCACCACTACTAAAAGTACCTACCTATGGGAGCGAGCGCAGCGAGCGACCATCAACGCGCCCCTAGTTTTCCTATTTTCTTAGACCTTTAAATGCCAATATCATGTTCATAGCATATTGTCAACGATATGACGATTTTACTGAGAAGACCCCCTGACGTACTCAGTTAGTTTAACCCTCTGATGTGAAATTTGTACTAAGTCGTCGATGGGGATGCGGATAGGGAGTAGTGGGGAGAACGAAATTGATATCATAGGGTTACGATTTGAAACGACATCAATGATTGGATAAATTCAGATACAATAACCATTTGTTCCGACATATGAACCTCATGCAAAGGAAATTGCCACCAATTTATAGGAGGAAGAATAGACGGAAGAATCAGCGAGTAAACTATTGAGACCAGGATCGAGAATTCTTCACAAAATGTATGATCAGATCCAATCTTGCATGGTACGTGAGTTCTCAAATTCTGAAGATTAATTAATAAATTTCCAGTTGATCAATGTGAACATTCAATAAAGATAATAATAGTCACGGTAGAAGTCGTAATGGAGTAATGAGAAGGGAAGTGAGAGGGGGAGAGGGTTCCTTTGAAAAGGATATTTCAATACTTTTTTATTCGGTTTTGTTAACTCAAAAGTTACACCTATAGTAAGTCCTAAACTAATTGGAACCCGCCTTCTCTCTCCCTCCCTTTTGCCATGACTCTTTCTCAAATATTCAGAAAAGTGAAACAGCGGGGCTAAGTAAACTACCTGAAAGAGATGAATAATCACCTCATTTTCCGGAAATATCTCCTATTTAATCTGATTCATACACAGAAAGGATCATTTCAATCGGACCACATGCACGGAGAGAAATTTTTTGTGATTATTCTCCGTTGTTTTATATAGCCTGCATGGTATTCAATCAGAGCGCAATATTTGGTGCCATGAAGTAAATCCAGATCGAAATTTCAGTGAATTTCCTTCTAGCTTTCGATGATTCCCCGTGAATATTATCTCCGAGCTTTGCAATTGTTTCTTAACCAAATAACTGTCAAATATTGGAATGTGAAGTATTTATCTCGTAAGACTGCACTCTGCTTAGGCAGATCCTATGGCCAGAAATAATCTACCGTAACCACTCGACCTTCAAAATTGATCGGATATTTCCTTCATGTTTTCCCGTGTAGCAACGATCGGGAGAAATATTGGCCAAAAATTCCTCGCGCTCCGCACTCGGGAATTTTGAACTGCAAAGCTTCTCCCTATCATTACTAGGCAATAAAACAATCAGGAAATATCCGATAATTTTAAAGGTTTTTTTTTAAATTCCATTTGTGGTTATAGCCATGATAACAGCAAGTACCATTAATCATCTGTTGATAAGTTTGCGTTTTCTTAAACGTTGTTTATATCCCTCTAGGCGATGTACCATTAATATAATATTTTTTTTTGAGGTCTCGGGTATTATTCCGGATCATTTTCCCATGCAAATTTCGGCCAATAGGAGGGCGGTATTCGATGCCACGCGTTACAACCAACACGGTTTTATAGCGGTAAAATTCGGTAAAACCACGGCACGTTGCTAAGCAAATATTAGGCGATATAAACAATAGGAAAGTGTAGGAGGTTGTACCACTTCCCGTGAATCCACAGTAATTTTTACCGTGGACCGTGTGAATAGACACTTCGAAATTATTAACCGCGGAAATTATGGCGTGTCACCACTTCAACATCAAATGTCACCCTCCATTGACAAAAATTCAGATCAGAAAAATAATCCGGCAAATACCCCTCGAGCTTCAGAATGAATCTGGGTATTTTTCCCTTCAACTTCTCTATGTAAAAGCGAGGATGTCAAATTCTGCAGGAAAAGCCGTCGCGCAAGCGCGCAGGACTTTTTAGCCTGCGAAACTTGACATAATATGAATATATATTATATATTCGATTGTATGCAACGAAATTATATGGAAATACCCGATTATTTTGAAGCTCTTGGGGTATTGCTACTGAAAATTACTCTGCCGTTTCATAAACGTCTTTTTCCATAAAATCTTTTCTCATTTATAACTTACAATTTAGTAGAAATTAATGTTGAACGATAAAATTTGATAGAGATTTCCACAGAGATAGAAAATTTCACCATGGAAATTCTGGAGAAAATGAGAACGCAGTGATAATTTAATTTTTTTCCAGTATGTGGGGGAGATGGGCACTTTGTAAAAATCGAACGAAAACTAATTTCCTTGGAAGAATGCATCTCTATTTCCATGAAATGATTATCTAAAGTATTTATTAATCATTTAACGTAATTAAGTCGTTTCAAGAGAAAAATTATCGAAAATGACAGGTGGCTGTATCGTCGATACAGCCGTAGAATTTAACGTGGATACGTCTCACGTTCAGAGAGATATGAGAAGTAGAACATGTTGCATACAATGGTTACTGTTTTAATGTCACTTTATTAAGTATTGGTCGGTGATAAGAAAAGTATGATACAATAACGAAATATTGACATCAATATTTCAAGCAAAAGGCAGGTCCAAATGGGTATTCCCTAATGTCGTCGGGTGAGTCTGACATGAAGTTGAATTAAATTTAGTTTCCATAAATTTGACATAAGTTTTATAATGAAACGAAAATCAACGTATTTGTGTGAACGATTAACTTTGTCTGTATGTTATTTCGCAGTTATCCGTCGATAAGTTATCAATGTGACATGATAAGTTTTCGAAAGAGTAAAATGTTTCCCGGTAGATGGCGCTGGGGCATAAATACTACTTACATCATTTCACAAAATCGCCCCCCGTTCCCATAAAGTTCAAAACGAAACTATAGACGTATCCACGTCAAAAACGTCTGAAAGTACCAAAAATAATCATGTTTCTTCCCACTCCTAGCATGAAAAAGAAGATACCGAACCAAAAATGAAGAACTCAAGATTGCCTCTCATTTCAAATCTACCAGTACAGGATGGTATGACTGAGCTTGAATCCAGACAGAGGGATGACTTCCAAAGTCACGCGTTGCAGTCAGACTCTAACTCGAAATGTACAACTCCAAAAAGTGTCAAAATCAAGATCCTAAAACCGACATTATTAGCAAAAAATTTGAGACAGGCTTATGAGAATACTGCCAGCAGCACAGAATCTGAACAGGCAAGTTGTACAAAATTGAGGCCTAACTATTTTTGATGGAACTCATTCAATTCCAAAATCATTACGTGTCTATCCGTTTGTTTCGGCTTCGTAGCCTGTCTAATAGATTAGTGCCTTCCCAATGTTACAATGTTACATTGTCCTAGCGGCCGGACGCGGTGTCATGTGAATACTAGGACTTGTTTATTCATAATTTCCGTACCGATCAACAAACAATTATCAAATGAGACGGTATCACCACATCTGTCACATCATATCTGTACTCTTCGAGTTTATGAAAAAAAGAGGCACGGCTGTAGTGGGCGCGACAGAGCCTGTCGCAGCTGATACAGCGGTAGATTCAAACGTCTACGGAGTCTGCCTAACTCAACAATGTCGTCATGTTTTGGAAGCTTCACAAATTCCAATTTTTTTCTTCATCGGAACGAAGTACATTATATAGAGATTAATGTTTTCATATTATTTTATTGAGTAATGGTCGACGATAAGAAAAGTGATAGAAATCCGTTTTCTCAAAGTTTTTGAAGTGAAACTTCTTACGGCTCGTTGGAGGGTAAATTTAGTATCGGATGAAACGAAAAATAGCGACAGGAAAAGGGAGGGGGTAGCGCGCGTGGTGGGGGAGCTCGGGTAGAATGAGACATGGGAGAGAAGCAAAAATATGATAAACTCGGAGTAGGGAAGGGGAAACGCGCGTGGTGGGGCACTAGGTGGAGTCTATGGACGGTGAAGGGGGCGCGGGGTCCGTACTGCAAACCCGACTATAGGCACATTCGGGAGAGCGACTTTGCGCGTTTTTCCCGACATAAAACTTAATTTGTTCTTCCGTTATAAATGTTTTATAAATAAAAGCTAAAATAGCACATGTCCTTTTTCATAAATCTAGCTCCCCAATGAATTAATCAATAAGGGAAATTTGTTCTGTTATCAAAGAACAGTTTTATTCGTAGGAATATTTGTGATCTAGGGGATGAGCCGGAAAGTTTCACTTCTATTGCGTAGGCTTCTCCGCACCACTTTTTTTTTTCACAGATTAAAGCAATTTTTTCTAAAGTAAGATTGGGATATGCAGTACGAATTGCAATTCACCACTTTTCACGAGCTGTTGGATCACTTGGTCATGTAAATAGAGATTGATTTAGTTCTGTAGAGCGATCCAGAATTTCACATCGTCTTGGCATGATGAAGCGTTTTTAATACTAGCGTTGTCCGCGGCCGCGTGTGCCTGTTGATTCACATGAGAATGTTCATGAGAATTCGCCTGAAATCGCCCATGAAAAGTGCCCATGTCAGCTGTTCAGGAGAACGCCATGACAGTGCTGTCTTTTTTATTGTGGGACAATGACGGAGTTATTAATGTTGTTGTCGCGAGAGCCTGAGTTAGACCGAAAACTTTTACCGAAATACAGTCCGACGCGCCTCACGCACACATGAATAGACTGTGCATCCCTACTTATACATATAGCTGTGGTGCCACGTCGGGTATACTCAGTACATACATGGCATACAAACATTACATTTAGGTTATTCAAGACTGTTTCTCATATCGTTGAATGGGAGTCTCTTTGAATAACAATCATCCGTCAGTATCACATATTCGTCGGTATAATACCATCCGTTGGTAATTCATCGATAGATTTATCGATTCAAAGGTTGGTCGATAGATGGCACATCAAAAGAAATTTCCACAAAATCACCCCCAAAAGGAAACAATGGACGTATTCACGTCAATGACTTATTATTATCTATGTAATTTTGGACAGGAATGTCCGAAGATGATGAGTCTGCTGAGAATGATAAAGAATATAACGATGGAAATGATAATGGCGAAAATGAGAATAGAAATGTTGAGTCTATACCACTACCACGGGATTTGAGCAATGTTAATCCACATGGGTTCCAGGTATGAAACATTCAACTTCAGAATCGATCAGAAAATTAGTAATCAATTTTTTGTTTCTCTGAAGATCCCTGCTCCTAAAGATAAGGTTGAGAGTGGGAAAAAATCAAACACGAAATCCTCGGTCAATCCTCCCTGTGCGTAATGTCCAGTGCAAACTACAATGTTAATTTGATTGTAGGTACCGGCGTCAAAACATGGAAGGCACCGTAAATTTCGGAATTTATTACTGCAAACGCCTCCAGTTCCATGTGTTGATTCACGCGTCGAGAACTTGGAGGAATTTGTTTCACAATCGATCCCAGCGATGAGTTCCAAAATCGACTAAATATTAGAGAATTGGAAACAATTGGAAAGTTAGTGCCATTACTTCCCTATCATATTCCACTTCCTTGAACATGGAGCTATTGTTGATCGTCAACTCCATGATTCTGTAATTTAGATACCCCTAAACAACATCCTGACGAAGGAATAGAAAGGTTTGGGAACCCACCTAAATCAGGGTTCGTTAGGATTAATGAAAATGGCGTAAGTGATTGGAACATTGTTTATGAGAATATTCAATGTGACATTTACCATATTTTTGTCCATAATTCATCCAATGTAAAAACATGCCTGTTATTATTTTTCATCTTTTCATTATACACTCTTCATACCTCTACACTTCAGCGAGGGGCTACTCACTCCCAAAATCATAGCGCCACTCTGTGATGAAATCAATTTGCAATTACGTTAAAATCGATCGAAATTATTAGTCACTATAGTCACTGAAGTCACTGTAGTGAAGTCAGGTGATTTCAAGTCGCTGAAATCAGTTTCAAAATCATCTCGGAAGTTGTCAGAAATTTAAAAAATCAATTGAAGTCAAGGGATCAAAAATCCGCACTTTCAGTATGATGAACAGCCTCGTTTGTTCACTCGAATATTCATCGATCGTGAGTCAATGATTTTATTCCATCTGAAATGTTTGATTTCACTCTCATGAAATCATTCGAAGTCTGTTGCAGTCATGAAATCATCTCGTACGACACTTGAAATCATTAAAATCAAAGCCTTTCGAAATCATTGAAATCACAGACTAAAATCGCCTGAAATCATCTAAAATCGACATCATTTTGGAGTCATGGTTTCATTCAATCATGGAGTGAGTAACTCCTCGGACTTCAGTAACAATGAGTCAAATATAGTCCGACTGAAACTTCTTTTCCCTTGGATGGCAATCTCCAGGTTACAGATTTTTAATGTTTTTCATTGTCAAATTGTTGATTTCTCAATAAAAACCATAGGAACTCACACCATGAAGTTAGCGTCATAAGGGTAAAGAAATTCTAGTCTGACTATACTCTAATTCCAATGCTTTAGCATTGACGATTCACACTGCCTGTCTGTCTGCCCGCATCAACGGCTCCGGCTATTTGAACATCGCCATCACTTTCCCCAACGGTCTTCATCGATTTTCGAAAACGCTTGACTCCTCTAAAATTCGTTTAAATGATTTTCTCATATCTTAGAAACAAGAGATTCATGCCGGTGAAGGTGTTTGGATTGATAAGAAGATCTATGACGGAATTCGTTTGAATGCCGCTTCTTACTCAGTATTTGTCAAAGATATCAGTTACGTCATTTTTGGTGAATCGACGAGTGAGTGCTCTGTGACTGGAAAGGTGGTACCTCGTACGGGAATTCAAAAAAAAGCCTTGTGCCCCACAAAATTACTTGCCATCAGAGGTATATCATTTCCCACACTACCTTTTATCATTTCCCACACTATATTTCCCCCACATATACCTGCAACGTGTATCATCTTCATGTTCATAACAATTCTTTATTCGGGACTCTCCTTAGCTTCGATCATGCATTCCAAAGAGTATTAGCCTTGCTACACGGAGAGAAATTTTCGGTAAAAATCAGCCATCCGTTTACTACATGTGTACTTGTTTTTTTTTCTGATTGGCAATTTAGTGAAAATTAATATGAAACAATGAAGTTTGATGTATAAAAATCAATTTTTATTTTCCATTTGAGAAATATTGTTCTGATGAGAATGAGAAATGTAAATGAGAATGCAATTATTGTTAAATTTAACGCTTTCATTGGACTCATTTTTATCTAGATTACAATCAGAATTCTAGATTTGATCAGTAAATATCAGCTATTAAATTTTATTGCTCAACATTAATTTTTACTAAATTTTCTGTAACAAATGAGAATTTTTTTTCCGTGCAGCGTCCGTAACAATTCCGGTTTGTAATGAATCAATTTACCTTCATTTACGGTTAGTTATCTATCGCAAGTTTAGAAGCAAAAGATCAATTACAGAGCAAAATGAACGAATGATTCACATAACAAAAAATTACCCACGGACACTTAACGTCCTCGTTTCGGGCTTGACCTTGAGCCTAGATTTGAATCGAAAGTATCCTCTCAAATCTAATCCCGAATGAAAAGTTTGCACTGACCATCGTAATCGAAGCCCATTACTGGCAATCGACAATGCCAATACCTGCCACTATCACTATAAGATAAAAGATTGTTTTTACTCATGGTTCATCATTAATTATTCCCAGTGGTAAACCACTGATGCATAATGAAAATAGCCATCGCCAATATGTTCGATACAATTACGAGTGAGCATTATCATTTCTTTCTCGACAATTTCAATGAGGACTTTTCTATTGTAAAAAGAAGGAAAATTCGGTCGAATTATACTGAATCCACTACTGCGATTGACTACAGAATAATTACTCGAGTTATATAGGACATGAAGAAACTCGTCCCCTCTCTCTCTTCTTGCATGGAAAAGAGAAGATCACAGAAGCTTCATTCTCAATTGCAGATATTTTTGAACACTACTTACGCACTCACCGACTGATGAAAGATGACAATGTAATCCGATTGGAATTGGATGAAGTTGGATATTACGTAGGAGATAAAATCAGTAGTATGATTCAGGCACCCATCAAAGCAGGTATATTCATTAGTTGAATACCACTGTACCTAAATATCCCCCGGATTTATGGCTGTATACGAGACGAGACGAGTCTCGATTACGTGAAAAGCCCTAGTGAAGTTCCGATTTGTGGGTCAATTATGACACTGAGAAAAATCGATACCATATATTAAAGGCGAGCACAGCTGTGAAAAGTGTTCGAAAGTGATTGATATTTTTATTTTTTCTTGGGGAAATCCGTTGATCAACCAGTAGTCACCTTCAATTTTCAGTCAATTCAGATTCCCCTGAATTAAAAAAAACCACGCCTTTGATATACGGTATGAATATCTGTCAATCTATTATTTTGGAAGAACGATCAAGGGGAGGTCACACAGAATTTGAAAATTTCTCCAATTAAAAAATGACCTTCATGAGAAACTTTCCTTAGTGTACATACTTAAAAAAGTGTCAACTGACCCATCGGTGCCCATCGAATATGACGGGTATTTTCAAAAAACGCAAAAACCCGGTTTTTAGCTTTAAAACTTCATTGGGTAAGATCTAGTGGACCAATCATCCTGAAAATTGCGGGAAAATGTTCAAAATACTTATGCGCCTATTGCGATCGGATTGTTCCCTGATTTGATATACACAAGAATCGGAAAAATCAAAAAATGACAAAAGTTCAAAATATCAAAATAGCTCCCAAAAGTAATACTGAAATGTTTTCTAGTTGATAATTCCTATAGAAGACTCAATTTCACTCAATGATAATATATCAGAACTGCTTTTGGGAGTCATTTTGACATTTTGACATTTTGACATTTTGACATTTTTCTTTGCTTTTTTCGATTTTTATGTATCTCGAATCAAGGAACTATCCGATCGCAATAGTGCTCCTTAACTTTGTGGGTATAGGTATTCCGAACATTTTCGTGCAATTTTCATGATGATTGGTCCACCGGATCTTATCTAATGAATTTTCCAAAGCTTAAAAGCGGTTTTTCGCGTTTTTTGAAAATACCCGCCATATTGGATACACACCGGTGGGGCAGTTGACACTTTTTTAAGCATGTACACCATAGCAAAGTTTCTCATGAAGGTCATTTTTTAATTGAAGAACTTTTCAAAATCAGTGTGACCTCCCCTTAATACAGAACTGACTTTTGATGTCGGACTAAGTTGAGTGTTCCTATCTGCAACCCTTCAGTTTTCCGGAAATTGAGAGAACGGAGAGGGTTTAATTTTGGAGATTCTTGGGGTTATCGATTAATGCCTGTCTTGTTTCTGTTGATTGAGACTATCTGCTATCGATGGCAGATCGCGAGTCTCGATGGAATTCTCATTTATTGTTGATGTCGTTTCATGTCCACATTCTTCAGTATAATGAGATTGTGATCATGAGATCAAAGTAAACTCAGCTAAAACGACATTGTCTATGTCAATTCCTATATCAATTCCGCACAAAGTTTTGAAAAAAAATTATTCTTCCTCGGGCCTCTAAATGTGGACGTCCGCATGAAAAGGGCCCACTTTGACGGTATTGGACTTATGCATACTACCCTTTTCTTAATATGATTCCCCTCGTTTCAAGCCAGGAATGACCCCAAAATCGTAGAAAATTACGTCTCTATTGAATATCAAAAAAATAATTTAACATGGGCTTAAATGGAAGATGTAAACACAAAAACGTGAATATCTCGGAAACTAAATGCGACAAAGTGGGCCCTTTTCATGTGGACGTCTACAAATGAACGAATACAAATACAAATAACCTGTGAAATGGAGTCTCACCAACGAAATTCCATTGACATACATTTAAAAATTAATTCATTACAGGAAGAATTATCTTGACGCAATAACGCATTGTCACAATAAGTATTAAATTCTCTTGTATAATAGAATACGTTATTGCATCGAGGTAATTCTTCTCGTAATTAATGAATTTGTTTGCAACGCCTGCCGAAGAAGTTCCCTTTTTGGCACGGTTTTGCACTTTGCCAGGTATTGCAAAATAGTATATTTCCATATGAGTGTGATAGAGTGATTTTTGACGCGTGGAACGTTTGTAGAGCTCGTCGAAGCTAAGCGCGAACCTCCCACGGATAGAAGAACATTTTCCCCACGAGCATCGAACCCCATTTTTCATCACAATGCGCGGAGAGTAGGATTCTACGCACGCGGAGTGTGTGTGAATTCTTACTTCACACACAGTGTGATGAAAAATAGTTTTTGACACTGCTGCTACATTCAGCTCGTGCTGAAATGTGCTTTTTCGTTTACTCGTAAACTGAATCGTAAACGAAAAGACTTTATGTTTACTAGTAAAGGAAAAGTGAACAGTCCGGCCACTCGCTGAACGTAAAATCACCGTCAAAAAATAGTACCTCGGCTTCGCTTCGGGCCGCCAACTTCACACTCGTGGGAATTCCGTCTCACTTCTACCGGAATATACTATTCTGTCATGGTGGGCGTAAAGTGACACTCCCCTCCCGCGAAGATGTCCCTGTACGCCTTTGCCATGACGAAAAATTACGTTCTAACCACGGAAGATAAAATATAGGACTCTTACCCACGTGCTTACGTGGTAATTATGCACGTGGGGGTGACTCCTTTATTCTACCTCCCTAGGTTAGAAATATACTAATGTGTTACACGTGCGTACAAAGACGGTGCACTTTCCGCGCTAGTAACACAATGTACTATTATTATATAGCGAGAAGAGACGCAAGGAAGAAAGGTGAGACTCAAGTGAAGCAAAACAAATCCAAAGGAAAAGGGAATATAACTGAAAAGTCAAAATCCAATGGAAAATCTAGTGCTAAGAAAGGGTCACAATCACGAGTTGACTAAACCCGTATGCCATTTGGCTCATCCCCAAAATGCCAAGCTCGCTCACCAAGTCCACCAACTCACTCAGGGCGCGATCACTCATTAAGTCCAAGATATCGCTTGGCTAGTTCTCTCAGCGAAGAGGATTAAGCGCATCATTGAAACGCTGAAATTCCTCGTGCTTCAAAGTTAGTCGACAAAATTGCTCAAGTTTCCCTGCATAGAAATGAGTGGAGCAGGATACACTGAGAAAAAACAATTCTGTCTTTCAGTAAATATATGTTTTTGCTACCAAAATGATTCCATGCGATTGTGGTTTCTTTTTTGTCAAGACCGTTGGATTTGGTACAAATCATTATTTTCTTGAAGTAAAAATTGAAAATTGATTGGCTCAAATCATGAAGAATTCAATTGAATCTAAGCTATAAATATCTCGCTGGAATATTTTCACATTCATAGATACAAAGAAATATGATCCTCTTAAAACTAAGTAATTTTTCGTTGCATCTATGGGTTATGGGATTCAATTGAACAGAGATTTACTTAGATTCATTCATGACTATAAGGGATTGAAAATCAACGTATTTTGACTGGGAAAAAATTCATTTTTTTTTTTTTTTTTTTTCTATTAAAAACATCATGATCTTCTTACAATTAAAACCTGACTCGAACCAATTGTCTGCTATTTGATTGAACTTCAAAATTTCAAGGAGCAACTCATGAAATTTTCAGAAATCCTTTATCATAAAGTTGATTGACAATGAATCATTGTCTTGATTGTTGACTTTTTATTCGTCTTCCTATTGGTCGATGGATCTAATTAACAGTTTCCTTGACTACAACGATGTTATTCATGAGAAGTTAGCAGCGCGCGTTAGCGCGCCTGTTTGTCTAGTATTTTATATTTTCTACATTCTATTATACTAAATCATTTGATAGAATATTTCAACCAATAGTACAGATATTTTGTGCTCATAAAGGGTATGTAAGATGGGATTCAAATTATGACAATATTATTTTCATCGCAGAAACATTTTTTGAAGTGAAACTTCTTTAGGCCCGGTAGGGTAAGTTGACAACTAGGCGCGCCATACGTCACAAAAATAGTGAAACGCTGAGAGGGGAATGGGTTCAGGTAGAGGGGGCGAGTAAGGGAGAGAGCACTGGCTGTCTGCCCCACTCCTTATACTCCTCGCTCGGTGCTAGAGTAAGTCGGCGCGCCATTTACATTTAAGGATGTTAGTGTGCAGTCAGAGGGTGTTTGAAAAATGCAGCCAAAATTCCCAAAATTTTTTGACACATTCTTTGATTTTTTTAAAAACCTGTGCAAAGTTTCAGATTTTTCGCGAGCGTAGATAAAATGTTATGAATTTTCGAAAAAATGCTATTTAACACGGAGTCTTATGGGAATTCAGAAAAAAAATTCAAAAGCAATGAAACAATGCAGCCAATGTCACGAAAATTTGCACACGCGTAAAATGTTCATAAATGGACATATGAAAAAAATTTCATTCCGATTGCGAGCATTGTTTAAGCAAAATTATTTAAAAACTCGCAAAAATCAGAATTTCAGCGCGCGCAGCTCGGAATAGCGACAACGTCGTAACAACCAACTGAGTGGGGGTAAGCGCGGTCTATTCAAACGCATCCAATGAGAGGGCAACTCAGATACTAACTTCTACAACCAAAATAATTTCTCTGTTGCCACATTTTCCACTCACATGAATAATTTATCATCAATAATAAAAACGAGTTGCAAAAAATATTTAACCCCTGCAATGTGTAGAGGAAAAATTCTAAAGCTATAGAAAAAATCTACTTGACTATAAAACACTGCGAAAATGGGTTAATTATCCAATTGAAAAGTTGAAATTTTTTTGTTCAGGGATTGGATTTTTCAGAAAGAACAATAGATTCCCCTGCGTCCCACCGCCTATACGCCAACTGCACACTAACATCCTTAAGGATGTTTATAATGTTTACGGAAAACGAATTTTTTCATGGTCAAGAAAAATTCCGATTTTTTTTTGCTGATGAAGGAACATGAAAAATCAACTTTTCTGCTGATAAAAAAAAATTAGTCGCAATACCTTTGACAAAACAAAATAAACAAATTTTTCCTTATACACGGGCTCTTATGGGATTCATTGCCAAATTGATAATTTACCTACTAAAAGACTCTAAAAATAGAAAAAAATAGACATTAATGCGGAATAATATACCAAATCCAATGGCCAAAGAAAAATTTTGGGGATCCAGGCAAATAATCGAGTTGTTCAAAGAATTCAACCCCATATAATCCCATGTTAACGCATGCATTCGATGCATTTTGGCTATTTTATTTATCAATAATAAACTTGGGTTGGTGGGTTAAATTTTTTATCAACATGAAGGAACTATAACTTCCTTTATCAGTTAAAAAAAAATCAATTTATTTTTGAATACTTGTGGGTTTATTATAAATATCCTTAAAACTCGGGAAGTTTCACTTCTGCCGTGGGTAGTTTCTACGCACTCATTTTTTTATATCATAATGTTTTATTGACGTGTCCTTCCAATGCGTATGTATTTGAAATAATCCGTTCTCATCTGACTGAACTTAAGTATTGTGTCATCATGGAAATACAAGTGTTTTGAATATGCTCGATCTTCAATCAAGTGTCACAGGAAATGAGTAAGTATAACAATTATTTTTTCGCTTTTTTCATATTTCTGATTTGCTAATTAATTCAGTATTGACAGCCCTTTCCCATATCCTCTCTCAATTCGTCTCTTCAATCCTAACATCATCAGTTATGTTAATCCTGTAAGATAAGGAGAATCAATGGATTACCAATCGTACGATATTTGTCCAAAAAAATATTTACTCGAACCAATCGAGAGCATAATTCAATGGACAGCAGAGAAAAGATAGATAACTATCTTACTGGCAAGGCCGTAAGATAACACCCCCTTTCTTTGCATTTTAATACAATCATTTTTCATTGTTGTCACTACTTTCCGTTGAGGAATAATTACTTTAGCGTAATTACATTAATTCAGAAAGTGGCATTTATAGATGATTTAGGTTAATGGTATTGATTATTGTTCCATTTTATGGGTTCAAGCCAAAAACCAAAGATCAACGTGAGTAAAAGTATCTGTTTTTTTTCCAAATACTCTTCAATCTTTTGGAGTTATGGTTTTTTTTAAAATGAAAGTTACCGTAATTCAACTCTCAGCTAATCGTAATTTTGGTTACGATTTCATGAGTGATGGAATTCAATTAGTCTGAAGAGTAAAAATAATGAATGAGTGAAATCAAATAATTTTGTTCTCAATTCAAGAAATAATCGTTTTAATTTCCATTCGCTGAGAGTTTTGAGAAAGGAAGGGGGAAATAAAATTTTTGTGAATTTTAGTGCGTCGAAAGAGGAGAATAATCGCAACGCGATTTAGTTGTTTTGGATCAGTTGATGGAGTCCGTGTCAAGGCGCGTCACAGTACGAGAGTACCTAGTTTCGATCTGCTTGGGCGTCTAACAATACTTCGCTTCGTTTTCAATAATTATCAATAAGTGAACAATAACTCTGGAGGAAAAACTTGCAAGCTCAGGTGAGCAGTGAAATTTTGCAAATATTTCCGTTCAATAATCACCTGGATTTTATTTTATCTTTTTTATTTGGGAATTCGAAATTTTTATTAAGTGATTCACACGTGTGTGCAACTTCTTCATATTTTTTTCTAAGTCATCGTAATCAAATTCATGGTTTATTGTCATGATGGTTGAGATTTCATTTGGAACAGAACTTGATTAATGTGGAAAGTTGAAAGAATGAATGAGTGAAATTAAATAATTCCGTTCGCAATCCAAGAAAATATCGTCTTAATTCCAATTCGCTGAGAGTTTTGACAGCGGAGGGGGGTAAAATTCTGTGAATTTCAGTGCGTCGAACGAAGGGAATAATCGCAGCGGGATTTAGTTGTTTTGGATCAGTTGACGGAGTCAGTGTCCAGTTGCGTCACAGTACGAGAGTACCTAGTTTCGATCTGCTTGGGCGTCTAACAATTTCCCGCTACGTTTTCAATAATTATCAATAATTGAACAATACTTCTGGAAGAAAAACTATCAAGCTCAGGTGAACAGTGAAATTCTGAAAGCATTTCTGTTCAATAATCTGGATTTTATTTTATCTATTTTTTTAATTTTTTTTCCGAGTCATTGTAATTACATTCGCGATTTATTGTCATTATGATTGAGATTTCATTTGTGACGGAATTTGATTGATCTGGAGAGTTGAAACAATGAATGAGTAAAATTAGATAATTTCGTTCTCAATTCAAGAAAATATCGTCTTAATTTCAATCTACTTAGAGTTTTGACAGCAGAGGGGGGTAAAATTCTGTAAATTTTAGTGCGTCGAAAGAGGAGAATAATCGCAACGGAATTCAGTTGTTTTTGGTCAGTTCGCAGAGTTAGTGAGAAGACACGTGACACGTCATAGTGCGAGAGTGCCTAGTTTCGATCTGCCTGGGCGTCTAACAATCTCCCGCTACGTTTTCAATAATTATCAATAATTGAACAATAATTCTGGAGGAAAAACTAACAAGCTCAGGTGAGCAGTGAAATTTTGCAAATATTTCCGTTTAATAATCTTCTGGATTCCGTTTCATCTTTTTAACTAAGAAATTCAAAAATTTTGAAAAATTATTTACACGTGTCTGCAATTTTTTTTCAATGTCATAATTAACTTCCCGGGTTAGGGAAGTTATTGTAATCACCCCGAAAATCGAATCTTCATCATATCTCTACGTTTCAAGGTCACCACAACACTCCCCGATAATTTTCAAGATCATGTGTGTGTGTGTGTGTGTGTGTGTGTGTGTGTATGTGTGTGTGTGCGTGTGCGTGTGTGTGTGTGTGTGTGTGTGTGTGTGTGTGTGTGTGTGTGTGTGTGTGTGTGTGTGTGTGTGTGTGTGTGTGTGTGTGTGTGTGTGTGTGTGTGTGTGTGTGTGTGTGTGTGTGTGTGTGTGTGTGTGTGTGTGTGTGTGTGTGTGTGTGTGTGTGTGTGTGTGTGTGTGTGAAGGTGTCCGGAAAGGATTTTGGAGAAAATCGTTCCAGCTGTTCTCCAGTTTTTCCAGGAAAACATAAGATGAACTAGTGGTGCGTTGTTGGTCGCTCGCAAGCTCGCTCCCATGGGTGAGTGCGTTACAATTTGGTGTGACCCTTTTAGCGGGTCGCAACAATAACTTCCCGGTATCTTCCTCACTATTGTTTAGAAGAAAAAAAAACAAAAAAAAAATTTTTTTTTTCATTTTATGTTTTCCTGGCAAAACTGGAGAACGACTGGAACAATTTTTTCCAAAATCCTTTCGGCTCTAAGTTGGATGAAGACGCTTCGATTGCGTCATTGATGACCTTGATCGCATCATCCGTTTAAGAGATATCGTTGACGAAAATTTTTGGTCACACCCATACAAACCCACACACACACACACACACATACATCATCTTGAAAATTATCAGGGAGTGTTGTGGAGACCTTGAAACTTGGAGATATGTTGAAAATTCGATTTTCGATTTTCGGGGTGATTACAATAACTTCCCTAACCCGGGAAGTTAATAATATTTAATTCTGGAATATTCTGTTTGATTTTTGAAAATGATTCAGTGATCGGAGATGTGACGAGGGGGAGTTTTCATGTTGATGGGTTGATGGGTGGATATCAGGCCTACTGAACCAGGTGGAAAAAATAAAAAAAAAAAACAAAAAAAAATAATATTTAATTCTGGAATATTCTTTTTGGTTTTTGAAAATGATTCAGTGATCGGAGATGTGACGAGGGGGAGTTTTCATGTTGATGGGTCAATGGGTGGATATCAGGCCTACTGAACCAGGTAAAAAAACCAAAAAAAAAACAAAAAAAAAATAATATTCAATTTTGGAATTGTCTTTTTAACTTCCCGGGCTAGGGAAGTTATTGTAATCACCCCGAAAATCGAAATTCGAATTTTCATCATATCTCCACGTTTCAAGGTCACCACAATATTTTTCAACTATTTTCAAGATGATGTATGTATGTGTGTGTGTGTGTGTGTGTGTGGGTTCGTATGTCTGTGACCAAAAATTTTGTCCAACGATTTCTCGTGTATGGATGATGGGATCAAGGTCATTAATGATGCAATCGAAGCGTCTCCATTCAACTTAGAGCTGAAAAGATTCTGGAAGAAATTGGTCCAGTCGTTCTCCAGTTTTTCCAGGAAAACGAGGTGATTTTTTTTTGTTTTTTTTTGTTTTTTGTTGTTTTTTTTTTGTTTTTTTTTAAATATATTCTTGCTTGATTCTGCTCTTACTTCGTACACAATAAACAGAAATCTATAAACTAAAGGAAAACAAAATAAAAATGTGTAAAAAGTTAAAATGAAAGATTTGAAAATTTAAAAAAAGAAATGAAATTCTGTTCAAACATAACCATCAATATTTCCGACTTGTAAGCAACTTTCAATGCAATCTATTATTGGCCCAAATAACATGATATAACATTTACCTCGACAATTAAGTAGTCACTATTAAACTACGGCAATGAGTCAGTACCGAATACTCCAAAAACATATTAATCCGTTAAAGAGCAGCAAAAATCTCTTCAATACCCGGGCAGCCAGTGGTAATGTAGGAAATTACATTGGCGGTATTGAGTATTGGGTAGTACGCGATCTTGCCGTCTGGCGTTCAAGTTGTTTGTGAGAAGTTGGGGGCCTTTTCACGAAAGAGCATCCGCCATTATTCGATAATTAGCTGTGATCGATTCATCTGTGAGGAACGATATCAGCTTTTTTTCGGAATTTACTTCCAAGCTATTATTATAATTCTTGCTTTCAGCATAATTGTAATAATACATTAAGAAAGAGAGGAAATAAGGGTCAGCGATAGGCGACCAATAACAGAAATAATAGCAATTGTCTGCTAAACGCGACAAAAAAGTAAGAACTCAGTGCCAATTAGAAAATTGTCTGCGACAAGCGACATTAGACTGAAAATAATAAAACAAATCGTCTGCCGTTGACGACACAAAGGTAAGAACTCATTGCCAATTAGAAAATTGTCTGCGACGAGCGACATTAGACTGAAAACAATAAAACAAACAAACAAACAAATTGTCTGCCGTTGGCGACAAAATCTCTACGAGAGAAAAAAATGAGGGCAAAACGCCAATCCATGAGAAAAATCAACAAAAACAAGAAAAAAAAGCGCCGTCAAAATGCAAACCGTGGCATGATTCATCCAACGAGTTTGAATGAGACAGTTTCTACTCGGCAACAGCATGATAAGCCAAATGAAGTGGTGAAGCATAAAAGACAAAAAAAAAAAAGAGATGATGAGAATTAAGCGTTCTGATCCATTCTACAAACAATTAGAAAGGGACCAAAATCGTAAGCGAAAACAACAATTACGAATCAATAAGGTTTTCACAAAGAAAGAAAATGAACGAAACAACGAAAGCTTACAACGTTTACGACAGAATAATGAATTTAAGAAAAAGGAAAATAAGAATAAGAGAGAATATATGAAACGTAAGAGGCAAAATGAAGAATTTAGGAAAAAGAAGAATAATGAAACCAGGAAATACATGAAACGCAAGCGAGGAGAAAACGAATTTAAACGGGATGAACTTAAAAAAAATAGAATCAGAATGATAGTTATCCGAAAGCGTGAAAAGTATATGGTTAATGAACGTAGAATGAATATTGCAAGGAATATCATTCTATGACAAAATATAGAATATATGAAGAATGAACTTGCCAATAATCTAAAAAGAAATCGTATTCTTCGACAAGGGAAAGCTTATAAATCACGAGAATTAGCGGAAAATATTATGAGGAACAAATTGTTGAGAAAGCATTCTAAATATATTCAGAATGAAATATCACGAAATATTGAACGAAATAAGAAGTTGAGGTCCAATAGCACGTATAGACGAAAAGCAACAGAAGAGAACCAGAAACGAATGAGGAAAATTCGCTGCAGAAAAGAATATAAAAAACGGGAGAGAATGTTAAATATCCAAAGAATCAAAGAGAAACGAACGAATGAGCAATTTCGAACCCGAGAATTGAAGAAAAATGCAACGTTGCAAAGAGAAAAAAGATCAATTGATGTATTGCAGTTCCGCGAAAATCTCAACAGTCTTTTATTGAGAAATAAAGATAAAGATCCAAAGGCAAAACTTCAACTGGCATTTATACAATTTCGTGCAGAAACAGCCTCATTCGTGTGCTGTTGTTGCGAAGGCCTTTTTTTCAGATGTTCCATTGTAAAATTTAATGAAAAAAAAATTATTGTCAAAAGTGATCCTTCACTCTTAGCACAAATCAATAATTTTCCCTCAGGTTTTATATGCAACACGTGCAAAAATGCTGCATATCTTGGTAAAGTACACAAGTTATCAACGAGTAATGGTCCCCAATTCGTACAAGTCCCAAAATCTGTTCGAGAATTGTCTGATCTTGAGGAAAGAATGGTAGCACCAGTATTAAATTTCATGCAAATTCGGGCACTCAAACCCTATGCTCTAACTCCGCAATTGGGTCTAAAAGGCAGTGTTGTTAACATACAAGTTGAAATAAATGATATGCTAAAGGTTTTACCCCGTAAATTTGATGAAATGCAGACAATCCAAATCAAATTGAAAAGACACGTTGATCATAAAAGTGATTATATGTTCGAAGCTATCAGACCAGCAATGATTTGCAAAGCTTTGAAACATTTAATTACCACGCCATTATATAAAAAGTATGAAGTTAAAATAGATGAGGGATATCTTCAGAACTATGAAAATGATGATCATCCTATCAATTTCATAGTTGACAATAATGATATCATTGACAATGGAAAAATAGATCTTGAAAAAAAAAAACGAAAACGAAGTTTTCTTTTAAAAAAACGCCAAATAACCATTTTTACGCGTATTTGATTATCTTCTGGGCATTTGAAAAAAAAAAAAACAAATGGACTAAAAGGCGCCAAGTCAGATATACTTACGAGAAAAAAATTAGTAGAGGCAGGACCAAGGGACTTGGCGCGGTTTTTTTCTATTGTCAAAATCACTGCTGAGCATCATTCGATCAATTCAATTTTAGCAGTACTTACTGAGAGCCTCGTCGTCTTCATCTTATCAACCGCGCCAAGTACCTTGGTCCTGCCTCTACTAATTTTTTTCTCGTAAGTATATCTGACTTGGCGCCTTTTAGTCCATTTGTTTTTTTTTTTCAAATGCCCAGAAGATAATCAAATACGCGTAAAAATGGTTACTTGGCGTTTTTTTAAAAGAAAACTTCGTTTTCGTTTTTTTTTTTCAAGATTTCAGTAGTTTTTTCAAAATGAGTCCATAAAGAGAATCCTTTCTTCCGTACTGCTCTTCGGCAAAGCGCGAATTATTACGGAAAAATGTTGCCTGGGCCGTCGTTATGAGGTTAGAAGATTTTTTACTCGTGGGGAGTTGGTGGGCCGCGCTGGAGAGGAAAATATTTTTTTTTGTGTCATATACGATTTTTGTGAATTTTCGAGAAGTCTGCGTTGTTTATTTTTGTATTTCCGTATAAATACTCATCGGAAAAATGAATCAATAGATTATGAGTTTTTGCAATCGTTTTATCATTTTAATCCTTTTAATTGAAAAAAATTATCCTAAAATTGTAATTTCGTATTCATTATTTTGCGATTATTTCGAGAACTAGTGGTTTTACATGAAAATGTTAATAGACCTTTTTTGTTTAAATTTCATTCTCTACAAAAAAGGTCTTTTGAGATTTTTCTTTAAATTCAATTTTTGCTGAGATATTTGTTAAATAATAAATGAAAAAGCCAACAAAAAATTTATAAAATGAATTCATCTTTATTACAATGACAAAAATACAAAATACAAAATTGAAAAATAATTAGTCATCACTCATCTTCACTCCTCTCTCCCCTACAATCCTCGAAACTCTTAGAAAATATCAATTTATCTCCTAAAAATCCATAAACCTATCAATAATCCATTTATCATCATCGAATCAAATTAAAACTGATTAACTAAACTACTGCGTATCAATGACCCTATCAATATGTCCCTTCAACATCTGCAGTTGCCTGAGAGCCTCAGCATCCAACTGAGGAATATTAGAGGAAACCCCTCTCGAGTGTGAATTTGATCTTCTATCACTCGATGCACTCGATTTTTGGACTCTCCCAGTTGTTCTGGATGATGATTTTGAATTTCTGGGCTTTTGGGTCATTGATGTGACCTTGTCAGCCCTTGAGACCCTCTCCTGACCAATCCCACTTTCTGTAACATATCTATCGTCCACAGAAGCTGCTGTGTGTCTCTTCAGAGATTTTGAATTCTTGACTGTTGATCCAGAGATATTCATCAAAAACTTCATCACAATTCAACTAATTTAATCCAAATGGATTAATTATCTAAATTGTCAACTTCCCCTTTATTAATCACCCACTTTAATCAAAAAATACCATAAAATTTACCTTGAGAAGTTCCTTGAGACGTTCACGATTATAAACATTCCCAATTTCCTCACCCAGGAGGGAATCCAATAATTTACTGATGGGGTAACTCAATGGAAAAGTGATAACCATCGTTATTTTTGTTATATGAATTGTTTTATCACCCACACAGAGTCCATGTCCACTGCAAAATGCCTGCAATGATTTATTATTAATTTTTTAAACTTCATAACCATTGAAATTGTGAAAAAGTAAAATTTCATTGATTTCAAATTTATTATTGATTTTTTAAACTCAATAACTATTGAAATTGCGAAAAAATTTTGAAAAAAGTAGAATTTTATTGATTTCAAAAATCAATTTTTTATCAATATCTCTGAATCTAGAGGAGATAACGAAATATTCATGAGGACCTTTTTTGTAGAGCAGAGTGGGGGGTACAGAAAAGGTCTTATCACGAATCACGTTATCTCCTCAAAATCCAGAGATATTCATCAAAAACTTCATCACAATTCAACTAATTTAATCCAAATGGACTAATTATCTAAATTGTCAACTTCCCCTTTATTAATCACCCACTTTAATCAAAAAATACCATAAAATTTACCTTGAGAAGTTCCTTGAGACGTTCACGATTATAAACATTCCCAATTTCCTCACCCAGGAGGGAATCCAATAATTTACTGATGGGGTAACTCAATGGAAAAGTGATAACCATCGTTATTTTTGTCATATAAATTGTTTTATCACCCACACAGAGTCCATGTCCACTGCAAAATGCCTGCAATGATTTATTATTAATTTTTTAAACTTAATAACTATTGAAATTGTGAGAAAGTAAAATTTTATTGATTTCAAATTTATTATTGACCTTTTAAACTCAATAACTATTGAAATTGTGAAAAAAGTAGAATTTTATTGATTTCAAAAATCAATTTTCTATCAATATCTCTGAATCTAGAGGAGATGACGAAATATTCATGGGGACCTTTTTTGTAGAGCAGAGTGGGGGGTACAGAAAAGGTCCCATCACGAATTACGTTATCTCCTCAAAATCCAGAGATATTCATCAAAAACTTCATCACAATTCAACTAATTTAATCCAAATGGACTAATTATCCAAATTGTCAACCTCCCCTTTATTAATCACCCACTTTAATCAAAAAATACCATAAAATTCACCTTAAGAAGTTCCTTGAGACGTTCACGATTATAAACATTCCCAATTTCCTCACCCAGGAGGGAATCCAATAATTTACTGATGGGGTAACTCAATGGAAAAGTGATAACCATCGTTATTTTTGTTATATGAATTGTTTTATCACCCACACAGAGTCCATGTCCACTGCAAAATGCCTGCAATGATTTATTATTAATTTTTTAAACTTAATAACTATTGAAATTGTGAGAAAGTAAAATTTTATTGATTTCAAATTTATTATTGACCTTTTAAACTCAATAACTATTGAAATTGTGAAAAAAGTAGAATTTTATTGATTTCAAAAATCAATTTTTTATCAATATCTCTGAATCTAGAGGAGATAACGAAATATTCATGGGGACCTTTTTTGTAGAGCAGAGTGGGGGGTACAGAAAAGGTCCCATCACGAATTACGTTATCTCCTCAAAATCCAGAGATATTCATCAAAAACTTCATCACAATTCAATCAATTTAATCTAAATGGACTAATTATCTAAATCGTCAACTTCCCCTTCATTAATCACCCACTTTAATCAAAAAATAACATAAAATTTACCTTGAGAAGTTCCTTGAGACGTTCACGATCATAAACATTCCCAATTTCCTCACCCAGGAGGGAATCCCATAATTTACTGATAGGATAACTCAATCAATGATGGAAAAGTGATAACCATCATTATTTTTGTTATATAAATGGTTTTAGCACCCACACAGAGTCCATGTCCACTGCAAAATGCCTGCAATATAATTCACATTTAATGAATACAATTAAATCAATCTGAATAAACATAAAAATTCATTATTCATTATTTTACTCACTTGTAGCGATATTTCACCAAAAATAACGATTATCAAGGTTGAAAGAATTATTGCAACTACACCACATGTCAGATGATCCAATAGAATCGTAAACATTGATTGATTTGATTGATTCTTGATTGAATTGACAAGACAAGAACATTTGCAAATTACAACAACAAGGGAAAATAACCTCAATATCACTCGCCACTCAGCGCATGCGCAGCGCAGTATTTTCAACGCGAACATTTGATTGGCTAATTGCTACTCCAAGTTGGTAATCACGCTGTATACTACCAACTTGCAAACTTGATTCTGAGTGAAAATAATCTCAATTGATTATTTTCGAAAAATCCGTGTTGTTTATTTTTGTATCTCCGTAAATACTCATCGGAAAAATATAATAATGATGTTTATCGCAAGACGGGAGGCGGTTTATATAATGAAAGTGACGTTAGTTTCCGCATAAACAGGGCCATTTTCATTTTATGGGTATATTATTATACGGAGGTAGTGGAGGGGGTAGTTGTCTCGTGTATAGATACACGGTAGCGTCAGCCAATTTCCTGAAGGAAAAAATGGTTACTTGGCCGATACGCTACCGCGTATCTCGATGAAACAGATCGAGAAATAGACACAGCAGTTGGGCTTGATGATATAGTTATCAATGACAAAGAAAGTAAGATGGAAATTGATCAATTCATTGATTTCGATCAAATAAACAATGACGAGGTTTTGCTGGTTGACCATAATGCAGAGGTCGTAGAAAAATATGCACCAATTGTCAATATAATCGCTCCCGGACAAGATAAACATCCAAAGCCTTGGCATAAAATGGAAGACTTGGATAAGCTGTGTTTCCCGAGAATATTCGTAGGGCATTCGTTCAGTCTACCAAAAGGCATTTCTTATTCAGATCGTATGAAATCAGAAGCGAGACGCTATGATCGGCGATCATGTATTCCTCCAAGAATTTTGTTCATGGCCAAGAAAGCTTTAGAAATTACATGCGCATCAAGTATAAATATATGTTTGAGACGAACAAAGGAAAACGCTGATAAGCCAATAACTGCCGGAAATGCTATAGATGCTGATTTTAACGCTAATTTAATTGAATTTGACGATGGTTTCAGAATGCTCAAATTTGTCAGATCATCGCCAGCATATTGGGAGCATAAAAAAAAAGAACTCTTGGCAATGATTCGTCAATTCGGTAAACCAACTTTTTTCTTGACATTATCAGCTGCTGAGAGCCACTGGCCTGAGTTATTGCAAACTTTGATGAAGTACAGTGAGAAAGGACACACGATATCTATAAAAGAAGCATTTGATTTGGAATATAATATTAAGACTGATTTGATAAGAAATGACCCAGTTACGTGTGCACGATATTTTGATCACAAGGTTCAGAAATTTATGTGGTTATTAAGACAAAAGAACAGTATTTTCGGAGAATATTCACTCGAGGACAGCTATCAACGAGTCGAGTTCCAACAACGTGGAAGTCCACACGAACATATGCTCTTGTGGTTGAAAAATGCCCAAAAAAATGATAATGACAGTGATGTGAATGACAATGATCCATTGATTGATTTCATTGATCGTTTTCTCACTTGTGAATATGATGAAAAGAATCCATACATCAAATTGCAAATGCATAAGCATGGTTATAGTTGCTACAAAGGACAGAAAAACAAACAATGTCGTTTTCATATCCCTTATCCAGTTATGAGAAGAACAATGATTTTGAAGCCATTAAATGAGAATGAAGCTGTACCAAAACCATATCAATCAATCGATAAACTAATGAATGAGTTTTATAAAGGAGAAATTTCCATGAGTTATGATGAAATTTTGAAGAAATTAGATATGACTGAAGAAGAGTATATCCTTGCGATTCGTAGCACACTGAAGCAAAAGCGAGTATTCTTGAAGAGATCTAGTCTAGAAGTGAGAATTAATTCTTATAATAAAGATATATTACAATTGTTTGAATCAAATATAGATATGCAATTTATACTAGATGAGTATGCCGTGATGAGCTACGTCACTAACTATATTAGTAAAATCGAAGGGGGATTGTCCAAATTATTGAGAGAAGCTGCGATAGACTGCGATAACAACAATAATAGTGTTAAAGAGAAATTTCGAAAGATTGCAAATGTATTTCTCAACGGTAACTTAATGTCTTCCCAAGAGGCAGCGTATCATGCTCTACAATTGTCGTTATCAAAAAAAAGTAGGAAGACAATATTCATCCACACAGGGCCAATAACAGAACGTGTTCGTATGTCGAAAACTGATGAAAACCTGAAAAAACTTGATAAAGACTCTACTGAAATATACATGGCTGATGTATTTGATAAATATAGTAGAAGAGGAAGGAAGCTTGAGAATATTTGTCTTGCTGATCATGCGGCGAATTATCAAGCATGCAAAAAGAAATCGTCAAAAGATGATGATGAAAATGACGATGATGATGATGAGGATAGAGCGTACAAGCTTCGACTACATACAGCTGTCATTAGATACCGACGATACAGATTGAAACAAGATCCAGCAAACTATCATAGAGAGAAGATATTATTATTTATGCCTTGGCGAAATGAAAAGCTTGAGGTAGAAAATGTGGATTATGAAAAAGTGTATAAGAATAATGAAGAAATTATAGAGAGAAATCAAGCAAAATACTCCATCATAAGTGATGAAGCTATGGATGAGGCACTAGAACAAGTTGAGAACGACGTACGTGCAAGTATACACGAAGGGACTGATGGGAATTCTGCAGCTCATAACATTGATATTTTCCAGCAAGATTGAGAAAATTGTAAAGCTAATGAGCATATAAAAAAAAGCGATACTCATAAGACTAGGTATACTTGTCCAGCCAGGGTAAAAGAGAATGAACTCCATGACATGATGAGAAATTTGAATTGCAAACAAAAAGAGTTTGTTATGCATATATTGAATTGTTACAAATTGGGCCAAGTACCATTCAAAATATTTTTGAGCGGCTCTGCTGGCGTTGGAAAGAGTTATGTCATTAATACATTGTATCAATTGGTAACTAATTATTTCGATAACTTACCTGGAGGCAATATGGATAAGATAATAGTTTTATTATGTGCCCCGTCAGGAAAAGCAGCATTTTTAATTAATGGGGTGACATTACATTCTGCTTTCGCTTTACCATGTCAAAAATATGGAGCACAAATGGGTCAACTATCTAGTGATTTAGCTAATAACATTCGTGAAAACTTATCAAAAATGCAACTTCTAATAATTGATGAAATTTCAATGGTAAGTTGCACAATACTAGGTTGGATCGATACACGATTACGACAAATAAAAGGTGTGAATCAACCCTTTGGTGGGATTTGTGTATTGGCTTGCGGTGATTTGAATCAATTACCACCTGTAAACGACAAGCCAGTTTATCAAGTCTCCAGACGAAATGAAATGGCTGCATTCCTAGACGTTAATCCATTATGGAATGAATTCGAGTTTTTTGAATTGACCGAGATAATGCGTCAAAAAGATGATTTAGCATTTATCAATGCTCTAAATAATCTAGCAGTTGGAAGTATGACAGAAGACGATATAGGGTTGATCAAATCACGAGAAATCTTGAAAGGGAATGAGGTTCCAGAGACGGCCATAAGACTATATGCAACCAATGCAAATGTGATTACATACAATGCATTCAAGATTGCAAAATGCACCAGTGAGTTGGTTATTTCAACTGCTGAAAATACCTTTCCAAAAGATATGAATGCACAAACCAAAAAATTTCTATTGCAATCAATTAAAAAACAAGGGAAAAAAAGCGCGACTGAATTACTCCCTAAACTCGAACTGAAAATCAACATAAAGTATATACTTTATGATAATAAACAATATTGATGTTGAAGATGGATTGGTTAATGGAGCATGTGGGGTCTTGAAATTGATTACATTCAAAGAAAATACCACGATCCCATCAATATTATGGTTGGATTTCCAATTGCCAAGAGTTGGAGTTAAAGCAAGAAGGCAGTATTATAATTATATGGAAAGGGAAAATATTGATCGTGACTGGATACCAATCCCCAAAATTGCACTCCAATTGGATATTAATGATAATCAAAAACATCGAATCATGCGATACCAATTCCCTGTTATACCTGCAGAAGCAATAACAATCCATAAAAGTCAGGGACAAACTTATGAAAAGATATGCTTGGATTTTACCAAGTCGGAACGGCGAACTTTGCCAATGTTGTACGTAGCTCTGAGTAGAGTCACATCATTAAATGGTCTGTATATTTTGGGAGAATTTCAATTATCAAAAATGCAAACCAAAAAAACTGCTACAACGAATACAGCTTTGGGCGAATTGACGCCTTTGAGAAATACCAGACAATTAACATTATCATATGATAATTTAATGTGTGAAAATGGCCCAAAAATTGTGTATCAAAATGTTGGAACCTTGAAAAATAAGCTAATTCACATAACAAATGATCAGTGGTTCCTTCGAAGTGATGTATTGGTTTTGAGTGAAACTCTGACCCATGACAATGACGATTTAGCAATCGAAAATTACCGGATTGTATTCAGATCCAATTACAGCTCGAGTAGCCGAGGATTGATTTGCTATGTAACTAGGGGTCCGTTGTTGGTCGCGCGCAAGCGCGCTCTTATAGTGGGTGCGTTGATAGTGAGTGTGACCCGTTGAGCGGGTCGCAGCAATAACTTCCCGGCTTGTAATCAGTTTATGTGATTTTTTTTGAATTCTTAACAATTGGTCATGGAATATCTTCAATCAAAATTGTTTAATTTTTTTCAACGTTTCTCGTCATTTACTTCCTTTTCTCTCTTCAATTGATTCAGCTTCTACGCAGGAGTTACCAAAAAGGAAAAAAAAATATTTAAAAAACAAAACAAAAAAACATGGAAAGGAAAAAAAACAATTTTTGCTTCCAGATGGAAGCTTTGTTTTCACCAGATTTTCACTTTCGCTAATTTTGTGTGGAAATGATCTAGAATGTTATGGAACGCGAAGATATGGTGTTTTCAGAAAATGTCCGTATGTATGTATGTAACACTGTGCGAATTTTTTCGTTTTTTTTTCTGAAATTGTGATAATGAAACGACAAAAGTTACCGATAGAAATCTGAAATTTTGATGCATGATTGGTATCAGTTACGTCGAACTTCAAGCCAAGTTTCAGCTTGATCAGTTGATTAGTTCTTGAGATATAACTGTTTATCGAAAAATCGTTTTTCTTCAATATCTCAAGAACAACTTGACCGATCGGATTTTGTTTTGTTTAAAAATATTCGCCATGAAAATATCTATCGATTTCAATCAAAAAATTTAGCCACACTACGGAGAGGTCACATAGTTATTGCCTTTTTTCTATTTTTTCGCTCAAATCTTTGTACGCATGATAACTTGAAAAATATTGGAGATAAAAACTTCAAACTGGGTATGAATTTAGGCCCTATGATAACAATGGTCGCTATTTAATATAGGCGCAATCGGACCATTAGTTTCGGAGATATTCAACTTTATGTGTAAAAATATTTTCTTTAATATCTCAAAAACTATTAAATCGATTTGATTTTTTTTTCTCAAAATGTTCGTCACGACAACTTCTATCTAGGGCAATGAAAATATATATACCCTGCCATTGAAAGTTTTCGAGATATGGCTGTTTTTCTATTTTCATTCTCGAAACTCGCTCATACGTACTATAATACGACTAGGAGTTGGAGTGAAGATCTGAAATTTTGACTAGTACTTGATATTGTTGGATTCAGCTTCTGTGTAAAATTCGAGGTTGATATGTCGATTAGTTCCTGAGATACAGACTCAATGGATGCACAGAATGAATTGTAGATCCATCCGGAAGCTGACTATCAATAGAATTGGTAGAAAAACAAAGAGAAGCATAATATAATATTTTAGAATTATAATAGTAACGCATTTCTTCCAATCCTTAACACCAGCCGCATGGGAGCGATGGCCTACTTGTTTCATCTCATGTTTTCCTGGAAAAACTGGAGAACGACTGCTCAATTCTTTCAAAAATCTTAGCCGTTCTGAGTTGAATGGAGCCGCTGCAATTGGGCCATTGAAGACTCAAGGTCTTCAGCACCAGACATAGAAACCCTTACATACATACACACACACACATACATCGTTTGAAAATGATCGAGGGGTGGTTTGGAGACTTCAAAGCGAGATTATGATGAAAAATAGATTTTTCGCTTTTGGGGGGGGGGGGGGGGGGGGAGGTTACAATAACTGCACTCTCTCGGGAAGTTCCTTGAAATGAGATCCTACATAATAATCACGAATTCTTAGGATGGCCCACTGGTGGTTTCAGATGGGTTTTTCGAGATTCAATTCCTTTTCTACTAAGTGCCTATTCCAAGTCAAAATTCCCTTCCATTTCAAGTCAACCCGTACTGAAATCAAGTAATCTGCGGTGCAACAGCATTGACGACACATGGTATCGTATAAGATTCACATTATGATCAATTCGTTCGCCCGGATCTCTGTTGCAGCATAGTAATGTTGCAAAGAATATCGCAAATACCCCGCAATCAATACCGTTGGTCTGTTGTTGTACTGTGTGATATATGTAGTTTTTCGGAAATCGATAAAGTGCATCCAAATAATCTGTCTGAATTTGAGTCAATTTTTTTAGATTCATACTGTCATAAACATGAACATTGCCATTACCATCATATTTTGTGCAAACCCAATGTCCTATTGGCATTGGTTCTACCTTGCATTTGCGCATGGCTCCATCATAGAGAATCTGAATATTGCTCATGGTTCTGGGAATTTCCCGCAGATGATATAGAAAGGCTTGGACATAACCTACGTCTTGCGCAAAATTGAAGATTCCGCCATTCTCTAACTGTTTGTTCATTATTTCATGGAAAAAATTCACATGATAGTCTTGCACATAAAAACCGTCATTCTCCACTTCTTTACATCGTTCAACAACTATGGCATAATTATAATCATCGTCTTGACAGAAAATTGGTGCTGATCTACCTTTGTTGATGTAATGATCAGTATTCTCATCATCATCTGGAACATAGATACATTCAGTTTCTGAATCCGTTGTCTTCTTAGTAGGCGAATCTCTAAATCCATAAATATTAGGGTGGATGTTATTACAATCATCCAAAACGTCCATGCATTCAGTATTAGAATTCATTGTCTTTTTGGTATCACTATTATTGGCAATTATTCTTTGTTGCGAATTGAAATCCAATAATGTTCGATTTAATAGCATTGATGACACATCGTATCGCATACGATCCACATTGTGATCAATTCTTTCATGCGGATCCTTGTTGCAACATAGTAATGTTGCAAAGAATATCGCGAATACTCCGCAATCAACGCCGTTGGTCTGTTGTTGTACTGTGTGATATATGTAGTTTTTCGGAAATCGATAAAGTGCATCCAAATATTCTGTTTGAATTCGAGTCAGTTTTTTTTTATTTATACTGTCATAAACATGAACATTGCCATTACCATCGTATCTTGTGCAAACCCAATGCCCTACTGGTAAATCCACGCTTTTAGGATTGGGAGTTTCTCCGTCGTAGACAATCTGAATATTGGTTGCAGCCCTGGGAATTTCTCGCAGAAGACTCTTCGTCTGTTTTACAAATCCTACGTCTTGCGCAAGATTAAAGATTCCGCGTTTCTCCAATTGTTTGTTCATGATTTCATGGAAAAAATTAACATGGTAATCTTGCACATAAAACCCGGCGTTCCTCACTTCTTTACATCGTTCGACCGTTATGGCATAGTTATAATCTACGTCTCCACAGAACATTGGTACTAATCCATCTCTGTTAATATTTTGATCAATATTCCTGTTACTATCCAAAGTATGAATACATTCAGTTTGCCTCGTTTGTGAATTTCTACGTGCATCGATATTTGGGGGGTTGTTAGCACAATCATCTGAAATGTTCATGCATTTGGTATCAGAATTGATTTTTTTCTTGGCACCCCCATCATTGGCAATTACTTTTTGTCTTTTCTCTGCAGGTTTCGTATCGAGAATTGCATAAATAGGTTTATGATAACTGAAATATGTTTCATATACACCACAATCAATATCGTCAAAATTAGCAAAAATGACATCTATTTGGGTATTTAGATTTGTCGTTACACTTGAAGGCGGTAATTTTGTTTGTAACTGATGACGATTCAGATAATTTATGAGGTAATGTGGATTATTTGCATCGTCTACATTATTCAAAATATTGTAATTGAAATCCCCGATCAATACCGTCTTACTTCGGGTTGGGATCTTTTCCATAATGTTGTTTAGAGCTTTTTCAAACATTGATTGAGTGGTTTTTGGGGATTTATATCCGCTAATAAGTTGATAGTCATCTATTTTCATCGTGAATAATTCAACGTTTGCATGAGCATTGAATTCGCGTTCAACGAATACCGATTCTGCCTGTAAAGTGTTTCTCACATAGCAAATCATCCCACGGCTATCTGAGCGGTAATTGGATCTGAATACAATCCGGTAATTTTTGATTGCTAAATCATCATTGTCATGGGTCAGAGTTTCACTGAAAACTAATATATCATTTCGAAGGAACCACTGATCATTCGTTATGTGAATCAACTTCTTTTTCAAAGTACCAACATTTTGATACACAATTTTTGGACCATTTTCACACATTAAATTATCATATGATAATGTCAATTGTTTGGTATTCCTCAAACGGGTTAATTCACTCAAAGCTGTGTTAGTTACAGCAGCTTTTTTAGTTTGCATTTTTGATATTTGAAACTCCCCCAGAATATACAGACCACTCAATGTTGTTACTCTACTCAGAGCTACATACTGTAATAATTTAAGTTTTTTGGGGAGAAAAATATGTTAATTTTAGAATTTGATGTCCACAAGTGGATGGAAAATTTCAAGAATTGTTAAATTTGTTTTGTCAAGGACACAATGACGTTGAGTAGGTGCAAGCAAACTCCGATAATGAGAAGAAATATATATATATAAATAATACGATTTGCATTTTCTACCACGTTTGCACGTACCCAATCAACCAAAAAAATGATTCCAATCAAGAGAATAACTAACAGAAATAATAATGAAAACATCTCGTCATCTTTCTAAAATCTAATGAATTGTTTATTTATCTCTAAAAATCAATAGTATCTTTTATATCTTATTTTTTGCAAAAATATATCACTAGTCTTCAATTTTGATTCTTTGAGCACATGTATTTTTCATATTTTTTACTTATTAGTTCAGATAAACCTTATACACAATATAAAAAGAAACATTTATATTTTTTACGATAGATAATATTGTTAATCCCATAATAGCTACAGTACATATTTGAATTAAACCCCGCAGAGATATCTCAGTCATTTTTATTACGATTTTTCAATCACAGTCAACTTGATATATATCTATATATATGTAATTATTAATATCCCCGCGTAGCTAATTAGCTGTTTTATCTTTGAGTTTCATTAAATTTTATTCTATTATAATTAATTTATTTGTACTTTCTCTGATTTGTTTTCTTTTTTCTCTTTAAATATTTAATAATTGCACTGGCCATGTGCTCGATAGAATTGAGGTTATGTTTGTGTCTCTAATCTCGTAATTTATATTTTGTTTGTTACTACCTCTATTGCCAATTAATGAATTCCTCAAAGAGTGACTGATGAGATCACCTTTGAGTATCAAAAATTTGCAATTTTTTATGACTGATCCCATTGGTAAAAGGTCCGGGATGTCATTTAAATAAATATTTGGTACCAAATAAATTTAGAGGAGTACTTATCTTACGGCCGGCCTACGAGAGAAGAGAGCGATACGTCCTGTGACATATCTATTTATTCGCAAGTTCAATTCTCCCTCTAGTGCCTTTCCTGTTAATAATTACTGCTTTTTCTATATAATCCTATGTCGATAAATTTATTTCCGTTTTTACCTTATTGATCACCACAATACAACATTTGCAGAGTTCGCCGTTCTGATTTGGTAAAATCCAAGCATATTTTTTCATAGGTTTGTCCCTGACTTTTATGGATTGTGATTGCTTCAGCAGGTATAACAGGAAATTGGTTTCGCATGACATGATGTTTTTGATCATCAGTGACATCCAATTGGAGTGCAATTTTGGTGATTGGTGTCCAATTCTTATCAATATTTTCCCTTTCCGTATAATCATGATACTGCCTTCTTGCTTTAACTCCAACTCTTGGCAATTGAAAATCCAACCATAATATCGATGGGATCGTGTCATTCTCTTTGAATGTGATCAATTTCAGGACCCCGCATGCTCCATTAACTAATCCATCTTCAACATCAATATTGTGAATGATCATATATTTTATATTGATTTTCAGTTCAAGTTTAGGTAGTAATTCAATCGTGATTCTTGTCCCTGGTTGTTTAATTGATTGCAATAAAATCATTTTGGCTTGTGCATCCACATCTTTGGAAAAGGTATTTTCCGCTGTTGAAATGACCAAATCACCGTTGGATTTTGAAATTTTAAATGCATTGTATGTAGTTACATTTGCTCTGGTTGCATATAATCTTATGGCTGTATCCGGGACCTCATTCCCATTCTAGATTTCTCGTGATCTGATCAATTTTATATCGTCTTGTGTCATGTTGCCAAGTGCTAGATTATTCAAGGCATTTATGAATGCCAGATCATCTTTTTGACGCATTATCTCTGTCAATTCATAAAAATCAAATTCGTTCCATAATGGATTGACGTCTAGAAATGCGGCCATTTGATTTCGTCTTGAAACTTGATAAACTGGCTTATCTTTCACAGGCGGCAACTGATTCAAATCACCGACAGCTAATACTGAAATGCCACCAAAGGGTTTATTCACCCCTTTTATTTGTCGTAATCTCGTATCTATCTAACCTAACATTGTGCACCCTACCATTGAAATTTCATCGATTATTAGAAGTTGCATTTGCGATAATTTTTCACGAATATTATTAGCTAAATCACTAGATAATTGACCCATTTGTGCTCCGTACTGTTTACATGGCAATGCGAATGCAGAATGCAATGTAACACCATTAATTAAGAATGCCGCTTTCCCTGAGGGGGCACATAATAGAACTATTATCTTATCCATATTGCCCCCAGGTAAATTATCGAAATAATTCGTTACCAATTGATAAAGTGTGTTAATAACAGTACTTTTTCCAACACCAGCAGAGCCACTCAAAAAGATTTTGAATGGTACTTAGTCCAATTTATAGCAGTTTAATATATGCATTACAAACTCCTTTTGTTTGCAATTCAATTTCCTCATCATGTCATGAAGTTTACTCTCTTCTACCCTAGCTGGACAAGTATATCTAGTCTTATGAGCATCACTTTTTTTAATATGCTCATTGGTTTTACTATTTTTCCCATCCTGTTGAAAAATATCAATGTTATGAGCTGCTGAATTCCCATCAGTTTCTTCATTCTTACTTGCACGTATGTCATTCTCGACTTGTTCTAATGCCTCATCCATGACTTCATCACTTATGACAGAGTATTTCGCTTGATTGCTTTCTATAATTTTTTCATTGTTCTTATACACTATTTCATAGTCAACATCTTCTACCTCGGCTGTTTCATTTCGCCAAGGCATAAATAATAATATCTTTTCTCTATAATAGTTCGCTGAATCTTGTTTCAAACTGTATCGTCGGTATCTGATGACAGCTGTATGTTGTCGAAGCTTATAGACTCTATCCTCATCATCATCATCATCATTATCAATTTCATCATCATCTTTTGACGGCTTCTTCTTGCATAGTTCATAATTCGCTGCATAATCAGCAAGGCAAGTATTATCAAGCTCCGTTCCTCTCCTACTATACTTATCAAAGATATCATTCATATATATTTCAGTACAGTCTTTATCAAGTGTTTTCAGAACTTCATCGCTTTTCAACATACGAACGCGTTCTGCTATTGGCCCTGTGTTGATAAATATTGTCTTCCTACTTTTTTTTGATAACGACAATTGTAGAGCATGGTACGCTGCCTCTTGGGAGGACATTAAGTTACCGTTGAGGAATACATTTGAAATCTTCCGGAACTTCTCTCGAACAGTGTCATTGTTATTATCATAGTCTGCCGCAGCTTCTCTCAATAATTTTGACAATCCTCCTTCGATTTTACTGATATAATTCGTGACGTAACTCATTACGGCATACTCATCCAGTATAAATTGAATATCTATATTCGATTCAAACAATTGTAATATATCTTTATTATAAGAATTAATTCTTACTTCTCGACTAGATCTCTTCAAAAATACACGCTTTTGTTTCAATCTGCTGCGAATCGCAAGGATATCCATACTCTTCTTCAGTCATATCTAGTTTCTTTAAAATTTCATCATAACTCATAGAGATGTCTCCTTTATAAAATTCATTCATTAATTTATCAATTGATTCATATGGTTTTGGTGCAGCTTCATTCTCGTTCAATGGTTCTAAAATCATTGTTCTTCTCATAACTGGATAAGGGATGTGAAAACGACATTGTTTATTTTTCTGTCCTTTATAGCAACTATGACCATGCTGATGCATTTGCAATTTGATGTATGGATTGTTTTCATCATATTCACAAGTGAGAAAGCGATCAATGAAATCAATCAATTGATCATTGTCATTTTTATCACTGTTTTTATCGTATTTTGGGGCATTTTTCAGCCACAATAGCATATGTTCGTGTGAGCTTCCACGTTGTTGAAACTCCACTCGTTCATAGCTATCCTCGAGTACATATTCTCCAAAAATGCTCTCCTTTTGTCTTAACAACCACATAAATTTCTGCACCTTATGATCAAAATAACGCGCGCACGTAACCGGATCATTCCTTATCAAATCAGTCTTGATATTATAATCCAGATCATATGCTTCTTTGATAGTCAAAGTTTGACCCTTCTCGCTGTACTTTATTAAAGTTTGTAATAACTCAGGCCAGTGACTTTCAGCAGCTGATAACGTTAGGAAAAAAGTAGGTTTACCTAATTGACGAATCATTGCCAACAGTTCTTTCTTTTTATGCTCCCAATATGCCGGCGAGGATCTGACATATTTGAGCATTCTGAACCCATCGTCAAATTCAATCAAATTAGACCTAAAATCATCATCTAAAACATTTCCGGCATTTATTAGCTTATCAGCATTTTTCTTTGTCCGTCTCAAACGGATATTTATACTCGAGGAACATGTCATTTCTAAATGTTTCTTAGCCATGAACAAAATTCTCGAAGGAATACACGATCGCCGATCATAGCGTCTTGCTTCTGATTTCATACGATCTGAATATGATATACCCTTTGGTAAATTCAATGGATACCCCCCAAATAGTCTCGGGTAACAAATCTCGTCTAAATGTTCAATTTTATGCCATGGCATTGGATGTTTATCTTGCCCGGGAGCAAGTATATTGACGATCGGTGCATATTTTTCAACTACTTCGGCATTATGGTCAACGAGCAAAACCTCATCATTGTTTATTTGGTCGAAATCAACTAATTGATTCATTTCCATCTCACTTTCGTCGTCATTATGATTTATCTCATTGTGCTGAACTATTGCATTAATTTCTTGATTCATCTTATCATTGTTCCTCTCATTATCATCTATATCGTTATTGTCAACTATAAAATTTATTGGACGATCATCATTTTCATAGTTCTGAAAATACTCTTCGTCTACTTTGACTTCATACTTTTCATACAATGGCGTCGTAATTAAATAGCGCAATGCTTCGCAAATCACTCTTGGTCTGATTGATTCAAACATATAATCACTTTTATGATCGACGTGTCTCTTCAATTTGACTTGTATTGTCTGCATTTCATCAAATCTACGTGGTAGTATTTTCAGCATATCATTCACATCGACTTGAATGTTGACTACGCTACCTTTCAGACCTAATTGTGGATTCAATGCATATGGTTTCAGTGCCCGAATTTGCATGAAATTCAATACTGGTGCCACCATTCTTTCTTCAAGATCAGATAGTTCTTTGACAGATTTTGGGACTTTTATGAATTTGAGACCATTGCTGGTCGACAACCTGTGTACTCGACCAAGGTACGCAGCGGTTTTGCACGTATTGCATATAAAATTTGAGGGAAAATTATTTATTTGTTCAAGAATTTTATGACCACTTTTATCGATAATTTTTTGTTCATTCAAAGTTGCAACCGAGCATCTGAAAAAAAGACCTTCACAACAACAACACACGAATGAGGCTGTTTCTGAACGAAATTGTATGAATTTCAACTGAAGTTTTGCCTTTGGATTGGTGTCTTTAGTTATGAGTAACCTATTATAGAGATTATCCCGAAACTTTAATACATCAACCTCCCGATTTCTTCTACGTGCTCTGGCATTTCTTTTTGTCTCGCAGTTTACGAATCGTCTATTCAATCTTTTCTCCTTAATTCTTCGGTTATTCATGATCTTCTCCCGTTGGCGGAACTGTTTACAGCATCGCATTTTCCTTATTCGTTGAATATTTTCCCCATTTTCATTTCTCTTATATTTTTTATTGATTCGCAATTTTCTGTTTCGTTCAATATTTCTGGAAATTTCATGCTTGTTGTATTTCAAATATTTTCTCAACATTTTATTTCTCGATATATTTAGTGCAAGCTCTCTAGATTTATATGCTTTCTTTCGTCGGAGAATGCGATTTATTTTCAAATTTTCATTCAATTCATTCTCAAGGTATTGTATTCTGTGTCTCAGAACCCTTTTCCTGATAATATTTCTCTTTCGTTCATTGATCACATACTGCTCACGCTGTCTTAAAATCTTCAGTCTCAGTCGGTTTTTAAAAAGTTCATTCTGTTTGAATTTTTCTTGTCTTCTTTTGTATTTGATGTATTCTCTTACCTTTGCATTTTCTTTCCTTCTGTATTCATCATTTCTCCGCTTATGCTTTGATAATTGTATTCTCTTTTCATTTTCATTCTTCTTGAATTGATCACTTTGCCGTTTGCTCTGTAATCGTCTGAGATTATTTTGATTTTCTTTCTTTCTGAATTCAAAATTCATCCTCAACTTTTCTATTCTCTTCCGATTCCTTTCCTTTTCTATAGCATTATGAATTGGATTCGATCGTAATCTTTTCATTCTCTCTTTTCTTCTTTCTATCTCTAAATTTTTCCAATTCTTCATCTTTTTTGGATTGTTGCTCCTGGATAGGAACGTTCTCTGTGTGTATCCTTGAATCAATTACTGTGAGTTTGTCTTTTTTGCACCGAATATTTTTTTTCTTCTCAAGTATCGTCTTCCTCGATTGTCGTTTGACTTTCATGGTTCTATTTTTCCGTCGTTTTCCCTCACGAAATATAGTTAACAATGACTGACAAGGTTTCAATAGAAAGTTATCCAATAGAAAGTTGTTGTATTTATGAATTAGTTATCTCTCGCCTCTGACAGATGATTATTTTCTGTTGAATTTTTATTAATATTTTGTCACTCCCACCTGGGAATTTTATAATTTCTTCGATATTTGTATTTTTCCAAAAACTTATTCCCACCAAAACTATCACAGAATCCGTTGAAGTGAAATTCCGGTATAATGTCCAATGCGATGATAATCTTTATTCCACTTTAATTCTGCTCCAAAATCTATTTCTCCATATTATCCCAGTAAAAATTAGTTTCTAGCCTGAATATACTTTAGCTACCTCTTTCTGTATTTATCTAGCTTAATTTTGTTCTGTCGTGGAAATCCCCATTCGATCTTTGTATTTTGTTCTATTCCTTGGGTTCTATGCAGAAATCTACAATCTATGTATCTGTTTAGTTTAATCTAAGTTCTGAGGTCTGAGTTCTGTGATCTTATTTCTTGAATCTTCCTTCCTGAAAGATTTGTTATAAGAATAAACTATCTCTGATATGAGTAATTCTGTTCTGTAGTAGGAATCTTTGATCTTTGTTCTTTGTTCTTTGCTCTTTTCGTTCAATTCTATTCTGATATCTTTAATCTATGTATCTCTTTAGGTTAATCTAAGTTTTAAGGTATGAGTTCAGTGATCTTTGTTGTTGAATCTTTCTTCCTGAAAGCTCGAAAATATGGGAATGGGATAACAAATACAAATCAATAATTAGAAGTTCATAGGATATAATATCACAGTTTATTATAGTTTTGTACAGTAGAAATTATATCGATGTCGTGAATACAACTCTGGAGGTGTCAACGAACCTGGAAAGGAAGAGGAAGGCAGCTATTATGACTGAACTTGTGATTTCTTCATTCCTTAAAATAAGAAAAAAGATTAGAAAAAGAAGAACTGTACCTACATTGACGTAGATCCTCGTTATCGACGACAGGAGAACAAAAACTAATTCATTGACTCCCGTGAACCCCCAGCTCGCAACTTATACGGAGAAATCATGCTGAAAATAAAACATGATAATTATCTAAAATGAAGAAAAAATAATAATGATAATCATTCTAAACTCTTGAAACAGAATGCGATCCACAAACCGATAGATTTCCTCGGAATATCTGTTAGATTTACCGAAAATTGTCCAATTTCAAAACTGTTCTAATATAGAACTGGTGTAAGATCCAATGAAAGCTTCACGTCCCATGAAAATCACCCTATCGTTTATCATTCATCTGGGGTGTGATCTTTAGGGACCACAACTTTACTTTCACTAGTATTCTCCGCGGCCGCAAGCGGCCGCGTGCTCATGTTACTTCACATGAGAATCCGCCTGAAAATTGCCCATGAGAAGTGCGCCATGACACTTGAGGAGGCCGCCATGACAGTGCTGTCTTTTTTATTATAGGAATTTCACCTGGAGGGGGCTACGAGCAACGGCAATTTCGCTGACAGTTTCTCATCTCTAAGATAATAAATTACCATTCAAAAATATTTTTATTCCAACTGAATGAATCCGTATTCTTGTTTTGGATAAATCAATTTAATTATATGACATAAATGATATATTTCTTCCAAAAAATAAAATGAATAAAAAATAGGAAATAAAAAGGTGGAGGCCTGGAGGTCGATTCAAGAGTCAAGTGGTTTAAGGGGGAAGCCTTGAGGTGGATTCAAGAGTCATTTCTCCTAGGCTGAAGGCCTCGAGGTGGATTCAAGGGTCATTTGCTCTAGGCTGGAGGCCTCGAGGTGAATTCAAGAGTCATTTGCTCTAGAGTGGAGGCCTGGAGGTGGATTTAAGAGTCATTTCTCCTAGGCTGGAGGCCTTCAGCCTAGGAGAAACGACTCTTGAATCCACCTCGAGGCCTTTACGCTAGAGCAAATGACACTTGAATCCACTTCCAGGCCTCCAGCCTACTGCAAATGACTCTTGGATCCTCCTCAAGGCTTCCCCCCCAGACCACTTGACTCTTGAATCGACCTCCAGGCCTCCACCTTTTTATTTTTTAGTTTTTATTCGTTTCATTTTTTTAAAAAAAATATATAATTTATATCATATAATTAAATTGATTTATCCAAAACAAGAATACGGGTTCATTCAGTTGGAATAAAAATAATTTTGAATGGTAATTTATTATCTTAAAGATGAGAAACTGTCAGCGAAATTGCCATTTCTCGTAGCCCCCTCCAGGTGGAATTTGAAAGTAAAGTTGTGGTCCCTAAAGATCCCACCCGTGGAAGCGGATATGTTCCTACATTTTCTAATTTTTCCCTAATTGTGAGCGAGGTATTAACCATGGCGTTTAAGGATAAAACTTTGGGATTATATTAATGACATAAGCACTATTACCAAAAAAATCTCATGCATAGTGAAAAATCACGAAAAACCCCCACTGGAGAATATGACTCATGAAATAATAATATCTTTCTTTAATTGATTAGATGTCTCTCTTAGATTGATTATGAAGCACTGATATTTTCGATAATTCTGCAGCTATCTCTTTCTAATGCCTTGTGCATCTCACTCACTCTTGCTTGACAGCCTAATGCTAGGTTATGTCCTACAATTTCAATGAAAATCATTAAAGATTATAACGTGTCATCGACAATACTGTAGAGACCATTTCAATATATTAGATAAAATCAATTTGAGGATCTGTGTCTATTTCTTCATCATTTTTGAGGACTATCAAAAAATGTGTTGACCTAACCTCAGTCGTAGCTTCCATTGTACCTTGAAATACCCGGTCATTCCCACTATGATTTTCAATTTTTATTTTTTAGAAAATAAATAACAATTATAGATAGATTCGTGGAATCAATAATAGAGTCGATGTCTACAGTATGGAGGTTATGTTGATTCTGTTATGATATCGAGTTTTATCATTCGTAGTGAACGAAGGAATAAGTTCCCAAAAGAAATATTTTTTATTTAATTTAAATTAAACGAAACTTGGACACACTTACTCATCATAAGTTCCTCTTATGCGGAATACAGCGGATCGTTTGGATGAGAGATTGATCACGCTCGTCTCTCAGTGGGTGTTATAATATTGCATGAGAAAATTCCACAGTTCTATGTTTGAACACGTTTTGAGATGAATCCCGTGTCTCTTCTCCAACGATCACGTAACAAACTTCACTCTCACAACAAAGCGATTATGGAAAAAATATTGCACTTTTCCAGATTTTGAGACAAATCGAATTAACAGATAATGCAGTGCAATGCAATACAATGCAGTTTGTGTCGCCGGCAGTGTCTCCAGAGAAATCAGCCTTCATTTCTGTGAACAACAGTGTCCCCGCTTTTGCAATTCATTCATTTTTTAGGAAGGAATGAAAAAAAGTGAATTGAAAAATTATGCAGGATGATAAACAATTAGTAGTTCATTAGAAAATCTTTGAGAATTTGCAGGATAAACTGGTTTAACAATAAAAATAACAGAAAGGGAATATCGAGAGAAGAAATTATGAAGAATTTTTTTTTTATTTTACTCAAACACTTGAATTGAGGTGAGATTTATGTGTTGAAAGTTACAGAAGTCAAAAGAAAAAAAAAAAAGTTACAGAAGTCATAAACAACGGATCAGAAAATATAAACGCAAACATGACATATTAATGGATAATTCTTTTGGATTTTTATCCGAGAGGATGTAAGTAGTATGCGAGGAACGAAGTGTTGAATAAATACTAAATTTTTAATTTTTCATCGCAAAATAACAGTATTAGGAATCAAGTTTGGATTAGTACACGCAAGGACATACTTTTCATAATTATATGAATCTCAGTTCACACATTATAAACTAAACACAGCACACTTCATCATATCTTGATAATCATCATCATCATATCTTGATATTCACAGAGAGAGAGAGATGTCCAATATACTCATTTTATCCTTAGATGAATAATCAACAATATTATACTTTGTTCTATTTCTTCTTAATCAAAGCCTTCGGTTTTCTAATTACGATTCTAGTTTTATCCTAAATTTTTGTCAAATTTTCTTAGTAAGTTCAACTTCAGTTTTTATCGATTCTAAAATACTAATCGAGATCAAATGTTTTTGAATTAATTGGCCTTCAAAGATATAAGATAATCTAATACTCTAGTCCCTATAAGTATCCACTATAGTATCCAACATTCTCGTCTCTACCTAGTCTTTTAACTCTTAAAATCACTGTTTAAAGCACACTAAGATTTTTTATTAACATCAGATGCCATCTCCTCTTATTAATTAATCAAAAATTAGTGACTATCAATCCTCATCATGTAGATTTTCCGTGAAGAACTGAAAACCTAGTTTTTTTTCATAATAGCGACATTAAGATACCTCGTAATACTCTTTTTTCGATCTATTCAACCTAATGTAACTTCCGAAAAGAATAATATCAAGATAAATATTGTATATTAACTCACGATACATAGATCCCTAAGTATGCATTTTGCCATAATCGGATTCTGAGTTATCTTGGCCATTTAGAGCATTGTTCTCTTTTGGAAAGTCAGCAAAAGTCTTGAGACGTTTCTCTTTAGATACTTTCCCAGTTGAGTACCGTTTAGAGGTTGCTGAAATGATTGCCAATGCCATTTCTTCCTCTGTGGCAGTTTTGCCTGGAATGACGATGACATGGTCCATATCTGGCACTTCGAAGAAATGCTCTGTTGTATTCTTCATGGTTTTGCTCATTTTGGATTTGAGCTTACCCATCAACTTGACACACATGCCGACTCCCAGTTGATTTTGTTCCTTGAAGTGAGCAATCTGGACCGACAACCTGTGTTTATCAAAGACAACACAGCCACCACCGTAAGAAGCAGAGGAATGAGTTACTGTGACAAATGGACTCTTTATGAATCCCACTACAGTAACTGCAGACCCTTCATTGTCTAATAAAGTACCCATAGGAACTTCAGGAAACTCTTTAGGTGTGACAATTCCTGCCCCCTCAAGAATTCCCAGATACTCGATTGTACTTGCGTCCTGAACGTTGAACTCAACGTTAACAACATCTTCGGATCCGTGGTATTTTAGATTAGCTGGACTGATGGAACCCATTGTTAGATAAATTTTCTGTAGAACAAAATATCATGGCAAAATTTAATAACACAAATCATTAACCCAAGAATCATCAAAATCTCAAGGAAAAAAAATCAGAATTACTCAGAGAAATACCACAATTGATTAAATTTCTTTATCGAATTTTTATCTATCTGTTATTGAGTTTTATTATAAATTTGTTTCACTGAATTTTCATTGAAAAAAATGTTGTCGATAATTTTTTTTCGAGAAGGGAAAAAAAATAATTTTCAGATAATTTGTTGATACATTCTTGTTGCAATTTTTAGAAAAAAAAAATTTTCTCCTTGTTTTAGTTAAGATGAATTTTTTGCTAAGAATTTTCTTTCAATAAAATAAAATCATTACCTGGAAATAAGACAATTTAGCAACATTGGCTTTGGCTACATTGTCCCACATCAAAACTCTAATCCTAGTGCCATCTCCATTATTGATAACAAACTTCAACAGAGTGCCTGTCCCTTGCTTTACCAATTTTAATCCATCAATATGATCAATGTAGCCGCAAAGCACTCTGAAATAGAAAAAAAATCATCAAAATGTGTATTGGAATTCTTCTGACGTTTCAAAAAAATACCACGTCTTCGCAATAGCCCCCAAAGTCATCACAATTACAAAATTCAAGCTAAAATAGCATTTTTCTTCTTCATTATCTCAATTTCAAGTTTGATTTTGCCTAGCTTCTGTTTGTTATGAATTTTTGTAGCCATTTCCCAATTGATATGAGAGGTTATACCAAGTCAAATCTATTTTTTTAATCTATTTTCTACAAATATGAGAATGAAAAAAATACTCACACAGCTGAATCCCCAGGTTCAAGATTCTGAATTTCCTCTGTAGAAGTGAATGGATGGGCTTGCTTTGACATTTTATAAATGGATCAACAAAACTCTTGTCTGTTAGAATCGTACGCGACACACGTATGGCTGACACCGGCAGTAGAGAAGAGTCTTCTCTCCAGATGGCGCAGACGTCTTTCACGTCAGAGCCATTTGAATTTGCCTGGAGATTTCGCGGCACGCGAAAAAAACCAATAAATAAATAAGGCAGTGTCTAAATCTCCCATTGCGTGAGTCACGCGGTCAACTCCACGCGGTCAACTCCACGCGGTTAAGTCCACGCGGTAAACTTCACGCGGTCAAGTCTACGCGGTTAAGTCCACGCGGTGAACTTCACGCGGTTAAGTCCACGCGTCGAACTTCACGTGGTGAATTTCACGTGGAGAATTCTACGCGGTGAACTTCACGCGGTGAATTTAACGCAGTAGGTTCCACGCGGTGAATTTAACGCAGTGAGTTCTACGCGGTGAACTTCACGCGGAAGATTGTGAGGATTTTCACCGCGTGTAGCACGCGAGGGTTGTGAGGATTCTCACCGCGTGTGGCACGCGAGGGTTGTGAGGGTTCTCACCGCGTGTGGCACGCAAGTGTTGTGAGGATTTTCACCGCGTATAGCACGCGATGATTGCGGGGATTTTCACCGCGTGTAGCACGCGATGATTGCGGGGATTTTCACCGCGTGTAGTACGCGGCGGTTGTAAGGATTATTACCGTGTGTGACACGCGGCGGTTGTGAGGATTATTACCGCGTGTGACACGCGGCGATTGTGAAGATTATCACCACGTGTGACACGCGGTGTGTGCTAGTGGATTATTACCGCGTGTGACACGCGGTGTGTGGTAGTGGATTATCATCGCGTGTGACACGCGGTGTGCGCTATTGGATTTTTACCGCGTGTGACACGCGGTGTGTGCTAGTGGATTCTTACCGCGTGTGACACGCGGTGTGTGCTAGTGGATTTTGATCGTGTATTGCACGCGAGGGTTGTGAGGATTCTCATCGTGTGTTGCACGCGGCGCTCGCTAGTGGATTTTCATCGTGTGATGCACGCGGCGCGTGCTAGATAATTTTCATCATGTGTAGCACGCGGCGCGTGCTAGTGGTTTTTTCACCACGTGTGGTCCGTGATGTATTTAATATGACATCAATGTGGTTCACGCAGTCTGTGGAAATAATGCCATCGTGTATGACACGCGGTACATTGGAAAGATGCAGTGTTTGTCAAGGGTTAATACTGTATTCCATGGGACGTGTGACTCACGCAATGTGTGTGCATGTGTGTGACATATTGGACTGGGATTTACACACCGTGCATAAATTACTATCACCAGAAGTTTGTTGAACGGTCTATTGATTTGTCATTTGAGATATTATGGAAGTGTGTCCGATAAAGGCAGAGGGGGTAGTTTATGGGGGGTGAATGTTTTATATGATGAAGGTGGATCATAATATCAGTTGAAATGGTGAAGAGTGAAGGGTGAACGATATAGGAGAATGTAAAATTCTAAGGGTGCTGTTTAGTTGAAAAAAATCGTTAAAGTCATAGAGATAATTTGCATGGGTCATTCAATTCAGAAAGGACTTGTTAATAGGGGAGGGTCGGGCAAGATGGACCAGGTGGGCAAAACGGACTGTGAGGAAAAACGGAGCACGTGATTTTATTTCCTTTTTTTTTTTAAATTTTTTTTTAGGCTGTGGCTATTGGCACCGAGCGTATGACACTCCAGAGTGTTACACGCGGCGAGTGTCACACGCACCGAGTGTCACACGCAGTGAGCTGAAAAAATTTTCCGAGTGTCACACGCAGTAAGATATTGAAATTTCTCGAGTGTCACACGCAACCCACTGTTGAACCTCTCAGAGTGTCACACGCAATCCAATGTTGAACCTCTCAGCGTGTCACACTCAACTCGATATTTAAGCACTCAGCGTGTCACACGCAACCTAGTGTTAGACCTCTCAGCGTGTCACACTCAAGTCGATATTTAAGCACTCAGAGTGTCACACGCAACCTAGTATTGGACCTCTCAGCGTATCACACTCAACTCGATATTTGAGCACTCAGCGTGTCACACGCAATCCAATGTTGAACCTCTTAACGTGTCACACGCAACATAGTGTTAAATCTCTCAGCGTATCACACTCAACTCGATAATTGTGCACTCATCGTGTCACACACAACCTAGTGTTGGACCTCTCAGCGTGTCACACTTAAGTGAATATTTAAGCACTTAGAGTGTCACACGCAATCCAATGTTGAACTTCTCAGCGTGTCACACTCAATTCGATATTTGAACACTAAGCGTGTCATACGCAACCTAGTGTTGGACCTCTCAGCGTGTCACACTCAACTCGATAATTGTGCACTCATCGTGTCACACGCAACCTAGTGTTGGACCTCTCAGCGTGTCACACTTAAGTGAATATTTAAGCACTCAGAGTGTCACACGCAATCCAATGTTGAACTTCTCAGCGTGTCACACTCAATTCGATATTTGAACACTAAGCGTGTCACACGCAACCTAGTGTTGGACCTCTCAGCGTGTCACACTCAAGTTGATATTTAAGCACTCAGCGTGTCATACGCAATCCAATGTTGAACCTCTCAGCGTGTCACACGCAACCTAGTGTTAGATCTCTAAGCGTGTCACACTCAACTCGATATTTGAGCACTCAGCGTGTCACACGCAGCCTAGTGTTGAACCTCTCAGCGTGTCACACTCAAGTCGATATTTAAGCACTCAGAGTGTCGCACGCAATTCAATGTTGGACCTCTCAGAGTGTCACATGCAACCTAGTGTTAGACCTCTCAGCGTGTCATACTCAACTCGATATTTGAGCACTCAGCGTGTCACACGCAACATAGTGTTGGACCTCTCAGCGTGTCACACTCAACTCGATAATTGTGCACTCATCGTGTCACACGCAACCTAGTGTTGGATCTCTCAGCGTGTCACACTCAAGTCGATATTTAAGCACTCAGAGTGTCGCACGCAATTCAATGTTGGACCTCTCAGAGTGTCACATGCAACCTAGTGTTGGACCTCTCATCGTGTCACACGCAACCTAGTGTTGGACCTCTCAGCGTGTCACACTCAACTCGATAATTGTGCACTCATCGTGTCACACGCAACCTAGTGTTGGATCTCTCAGCGTGTCATACTCAACTCGATATTTGAGCACTCAGCGTGTCACACGCAACATAGTGTTGGACCTCTCAGCGTGTCATACTCAACTCGATATTTGAGCACTCAGCGTGTCACACGCAACATAGTGTTGGACCTCTCAGCGTGTCACATTCAATCCAATGTTGAACCTCTCAGTGTGTCACACGCAACCTAGTGTTAGATCTCTCAGCGGATCGCACTCAACTCGATATTTGAGCACTCAGCGTGTCACACGCAACCTAGTGTTGGACCTCTCAGCGTGTCACACTCAACTCGATATTTGAGCACTCAGCGTGTCACACGCAACCTAGGATTCTAGGAATAAATCTCCCCGCAAAAATATCCCCGGAAAAAATCTCCCCGCAAAAATCTCCCCGGAAAAAATCTCCCCAAACAAAAATCTCCCCGGAAAAAATCTCCCCAAACCAAAATCTCCCCGGAAAAAAATTTCACCACAAACCCCGGGACTATAACGGCGGGAGCAGCTTATCATCAAAATGTGTGTTGTCCCCCCCCCACCCCCCCCCCCGGCGGCCCCGCCGAACGTATACATATACAATGACACACACATAAATCTTTCGCCTTTTAATTATTAATTAATTTAATAAATTATTATATAATCATTGAATTATTAAATTATTTTCAAAGGAAATGTCTTTTCGGGAGATTTTTCTCGGGATATTTTTTCCAAGGAGATTTTTGATTAGGGAGATTCTTTCCAAGGAGATTTTTGATTGGGGAGATTCTTTCCGGGGGGATTTTCGTTCGGGGAGATTTCTTCCGGAAGATTTTTTCCAGGGAGATTTTTTCCGGTTACCGCAACCTAGTGTTAGATCTCTCAGCGTGTCACACTCAACTCAATATTTGAGCACTCAGCGTGTCACAGGCAACCTAGTGTTGAACCTCTCAGCGTGTCACACTCAAGTCGATACATAAGCACTCAGAGTGTCGCACGCAATTCAATGTTGGACCTCTCAGAGTGTCATACGCAATCCAATGTTGAACCTCTCAGCGTGTCACACTCAAGTCGATATTTGAACACACAGAGTGCCACACGCAATCCAATGTGTGACACGCTGAGAGGTTCAACATTGGATTGCGTGTAACACGCTGAGTGTTTAAATATCGCCTTGAGTGTGACACGCTGAGAGATCTAACACTAGGTTGCGTGTGACACGCTGAGAGGTTCAACATTAGATTGCGTGTGACACTCTGAGTGCTTAAATATCGACTTGAGTGTGACACGCTGAGAGGTCCAACACTAGGTTGCGTGTGACACGCTGAGTGCTTTAATTTCGAGTTGAGTGTGACACGCTGAGAGGTCCAACACTAGGTTGCGTATGCCACTCTGAGTGCTCAAATATCGACTTGAGTGTGACACGCTGAGAGGTCCAACATTGGATTGCGTGTGACACTCTGAGAGGTCCAACACCGGATTGCGTGTAACACGCTGAGTGTTTAAATATCGCCTTGAGTGTGACACGCTGAGAGGTCTAACACTAGGCTGCGTGTGACACGCTGAGTGCTCAAATATCGAGTTGAGTGTGACACGCTTAGAGATCTAACACTAGGTTGCGTGTGACACGCTGAGAGGTTCAACATTAGATTGCGTGTGACACTCTGAGTGCTTAAATATCGACTTGAGTGTGACACGCTGAGAGGTCCAACACTAGGTTGCGTGTGACACGCTGAGTGCTTTAGTACTCTGCGTTGAT